>VCII01000251.1:0-361106 GCA_006030095.1 Triplophysa siluroides | reverse complement strand
TGCGCAAGCGCATATCAGACGCGCACACTAAATGAATAGAAAACAGTTTTAAATGTGTTTTTGAATTAAACTCCTGTTTAACGGCTGCCTGATTTATAGCATTCGTCTTGACATTATAACAGATTTAACTCTGATCTTAACTTGTCTATACAATAACATAATAAATAGAAATGACCTGATTCATTCATCAAATGAGCAGTGTCCAGGTTATCTGCAGACCAGTACACTGTAAAAAATGCCCAAGAAATTAACAGTGAAATCAGTTGAACTTTTGGAAAGCCCCTGCAATAGTTTGGTCAATTTAAATGAAAGCATTTACTTTGTGTTTATATGTTGTTTAAACTAAGATGAAACCTAAATTCAAACTAAAATACACTACAGGGGCCTCATTTATCAACCGTGCGTAGAAAAGGGTCTATATGTTGTCCTACAAATAAAAATTTAGAATGTGTCTAAGTACAAAAAATCCCACATGTTTTAGCGCCGTGCTCGTTCACGGTCATTTGCATTCGGAAACACCCCGATTGACCATATATGGTGATGAAATCTTAATTTATAAGTAACGTGAATGTACTCAGTTCTCCGATCACAGCGATCTTTGAAAACGCATTCTTTGCGCAATGCATGTTTTGCTCTATTTGGTTTTTATTGTTAATTTATTAATTATTTATAGGAGATTTATTTACATAAATTAAAATGTTAAGAACAGAAACCGAATTTGCAGTTCTTTTTTTGGTGAAATGTTATGTAATGTGATTTGGTATTGGTGATTTGTAAGTGATGTAGTAATAGAAAAGCAATAAGATGTTAAAAGTTATTAATATGCAAACCTTTTAGTTCTTTTTCAGTTTGTTTGAATGTTTTTTTTCTTTTATTTTTTTCATATATTGTTCATATGTGTCTTTTAACAGAACAATATCCACTTTTCCTGCAGAGTTTAGCTCCAACCCTCATCAAACACAAATGAACAAACTCATCAAGATTACTACACTGTTGCAGGTAGACCTGATAGCAAGAAGAAATTGCTGATTCATCAATGATAATGTCATTAAATTAACACCGTAAAAAATGCCTGTGAAATTAACAGTGAAATTATGTTGTTTTTACATAAAAACCCTGTTATCAGAAAACATCTGTAAAAATACGGGAAAACACTGTAAAATTATCTGGGAAATCAACAGTGAAATTCCATAGTTTTCCACAAACACTATTATCACCTTCACTTCCAGACACCACTGTCACTTTATTTCTGTTGCACGTCCACAAAAGTTCTTAAGTTTACATGTTGTTGGTTTTTGATGAGTCACCATTATGGTGATGAGTGTTTGCTTTAGTTGGGATCTTGACCCTTTGAGTCTTAAGTTAAATATTTACCTAGTTTCAATAACTATTTGTTAAAATAGACATAAAAACAGGTTGAAAAAAGCTCAGCAAAATTACTGAAATATTATTTTGTTTGGAGTGTCAATACACGTTATAGAGTTTAGTTACTGATTTAAAGATTTTAGTCGTCCTCATTTATGATATTGTATGAAATTAAATTATATACTGAAGGTGTTTAGCAGCAACTCTGTTTTAAAAAATACACTCTTAAGATAAACGCAATGCATTCTGGGTCCCATCAAAGCACAAAACTTATCCATGAGTCCCAGCATGCATTGCGGCTGTAAGCTTTACATTTATTGGTCACCACTGTTGAGATTCATACACTGATTCTTGATGTCTGAGACAAAGATCAAGTTCAGACAATTTAAATGTTCAAAAAATCTTTTTTATGGATTGATACAGTAAATATCCAACATAAGCTCATTCAGACCGTCGTATAAAACCAGTGAGAAACTAAACTACATCAGAAAAAATGCTTTACGAGAATCTTACAACATTTTCTTTGATGTTATTGCAAGAAGAAAACTGTTTTATACAAAACACTGTTATAGCAGCCAAAGAAAACTGGTGTTTATCAAAGGAAGGATTAAAAAGCCCAACTAAAGCAAACACTGATCACAATAACGCTGACTTTAAACATTTACATTTACATTACATTTAGGCATTTGGCAGACGCTTTTATCCAAAGCGACTTACATTGGATTATCCTATACATTGTACATAGGTATTTGCAATCCCCTGGAAGCGATCCCGGTCATCAAATGAAGATGAACTGACGACATCATCAGAACGTACTGTGTTTGATAGGTAAACTCTGCCTACTCACGGTGATGTGTGGGTATATCAGCTCTTTGAGTTTCCTTGGATTTGCACTTCGAATTTCACCAGAAAGTAGACCGTCCGGGTACTTTAAGGATACTTATTTCACATTTACATTTTACATTACATTTAGTAATTTAGCAGACGCTTTTATCCAAAGCGACTTACAAAGAGTTTAGGGAGCAATAAGCAATATGTCATACAGGAGCCATAATACATTAGGTGCCAATACAAAGTTACTGGTTTCAACAAAAGATAGACCACTACCTTTGAGAGAAAGTTTTTTTTTATTTGTCTGTTAAGTATTCACAGAAGAGATGGGTTTAAGTAATTATTTTAATGTTGTGAGAGATGTGGTTGACCGGACAGAGTTAGGAAGAATGTTCCACCAGGAAGGAGTTGTGAATGAATGAGCGGGAGAGCGATTTACTGCCCTTATGGGAAGGCAATACAAGACGCTGCTGGTTTGCTGAGCGCAGGGATCTTGATGGGTGTAGGAGTACAGGAGAGTGTGAAAGTAAGCCGGTGCAGATCCAGTGATAGTCCTGTAGGCAAGCATTAGTGACTTGAATCTGATACGGGCTTCAACCGGTAGCCAGTGGAGAGATGAAAAGGGGAGTCACGTGGGCCCTTTTGGACTGTTGGAAGACGAGGCGTGCTGTTGCGTTCTGAACCAGCTGGAGCGGTTTGATAGCCTTTGCAGGAAGACCAGCAAGGAGAGCATTGCAGTAGTCCAACCTTGAGATTACCAGGGCCTGGACAATGAGTTGTGCCGCATGCTCAGATAGGGTCTGACCTTTCTAATGTTGAATAAGGCCTGAAGGCATGACCGTGTTGTCTTTGCAATGTGATCATTGAAGGACAGCTGTTCATCAAATATGACTCTGAGGTTCCAGGCTGTTTTGGAATGGGTGATTGTGGTATGGCCAAGATGGATGGTGAGATCGTGTTGGACCGTAGGGTGTGCCGGAAACACGAGTAGTTCTGTCTTGGCAGGGTTCAGCTGGAGGTGATGCCCTTTCATCCAAGCTGAGATGTCCTCGAGGCAGGCTGTAATGCGAGCTGCTACAGTGGTATCGTCTGGGTGAAACGAGATGTAGATCTGGGTGTCATCAGCATAACAGTGCTTTCAATTTCAGCATACTGTGACTTTGGACATACTAATTCTAATTGCACTTGATTTGTTTATCTGAATAAGTTTGATGATCGTCACCATTGTTGAGGTTTGTATGAGTGTCGATGTCAGTCGAAGTGTGTCAGTAATTTTTTTAGTTTATTTTGTCATAGGGTCTTTGCATTTGTGAACCAAAACTTTCAAATCAGTCAAGAAAGATCAGCTTCAACGTTGTTTAGTGTTATTGCTCCGCTTTATTGCAGCTTGACAGCCATTACAAACCATAGCCTATTTCAAATTACTTTTAAAACATCTCTTGCATTAAATGAGTTAGTGTTCTTGTAAAAACATTGTTTAATGATGGCTAACTTTAAGAGAGTTAAATGTGATGTGTTTAAATTACAACATATTAATTGCGGGGGCAAAACTGATATTGATTCAATGTTATTAACATTGTGGACAAATCAACAGTTTATAACATAGATTTAATGGTTCTCACCTGCTCTCTTGCTATTCAGGTTTGGAACTAAACTCTGCAGATCACTGGCTCTCATATGACCAGAGTTGACTAGCCCTGATTTACATGATTTCAAACAAAGTAAAATCTGAACATTTGAATGACAATCAGTGTCACTTTTTCCAAACAGAAGATGTTTTGCATAAAAGCCATTGTAGGAGGCTATTCTGTAGGAAACCAAACCCATAATGTAGAGATAAGAAAGACCATATTCATCTTCAGACTGAGACTGTTGCTGCAGGTAAACGTGGATGTTGTATTGAATTATATCACTAAACCGGCATGCTGATTTACTTCATTGAAATGTGTTTGATTCCTTCTGTTTCAGATTGATATTATTCTTTAAATCCACCAGCAATGGACAGGCTGTTTCTTCTGCTGACGTTCTCAGGTCAGTGTGTGTGTATATACTTTTGAAAAGAAAGAAATACAGTATGTTACTGCCCTTCAAACGTTACACACTTTAACCTAAATTTACTTTGATCCATTTTAAAAATGTTGTTTTAACATTATATCTTGTCTTGATGACATGCACTCTGTTCACTTTCAAGGCTGGTTTGTTTTAAAGGTGCAATAATAATATCTGCATAAAACATTTTTTGATATTTTTATTTGTACATTAATTTAATTGGAATATCCCCTCTGATATATTACCAGATGATTATTGGTGATATACCTGTACTTCCCTTAAAAATCGTGGATTTGTCCATGCAAATTGCATTGAAAAAATTTTGAAACTTCAAAGCACCACTATTGGGATTAGTGACTACGCTTACATGCAACCAAATAATCCACTTGTATTTGCATTGAAAAGCCTTTAAGAAAACAACCAGGATCGGATTGCTTTAAGTCTACGCCACTCCTTTCAATCTTGACCTTTCTTGAAATTTCACCATTATGATTGGCAGTGTTTGTTTTAGTTGGACCGATGTACATTGGCATCCCTTTTTTTCCTAACCACTGCATTAGTTTGTATAATGTGCGTTTATTCAATGGTACTATAGGGTTTTCATTGAAGTTCTTTCAGAAGGAAATGTATTATTACTATGTGTATAAACTACAATTTGTATGGTTGAAAGGTCAGAGACATATAGCAAACAGACCAGCAGATACAAATACTTAAATATTGGTGCATTTTGTTAAAGGGGTGATTTCATGAAAAACAGACTTTTTCCATGTTTAAATGCTAAAATCGGGTCTCTTGTGCATCTGCCAACTCATAAAACGTGAAATATGACAAATCATTCACTTTTTTATGTGAGTCTATCTCTGCAAGCCTGTGAGAAAACCAGCGCTTCATAAATCGCTCTCTTACTGACGTAAGCAGTCGTTCTTATTATATATATCCGCCCCTTGTTCTGAACGTGTCCACCCATTGCGTCGCCGCCATTGTTGTTTTCACAGCACCATGGCAAAAGTAGCAAAGCTTACGAGCTGTTGTGTTGTTGGCTGCACAGACCAACACAGAACATTGTTACCAGCCTCACGGGAGACAAGAGAGCGATGAATTTATTTAGTTTTCAATGGAAATCATCCACAATGAACGAGACAAAGCTGCAAATAAAGACATTGTAAGTACCGGTATTTTTTAAGTAAGACCCCAGGGACCTGCGGCAACTTAAAAGTAGATAAAATGTCACTGTGACATGTTTGTCCGATCACTGTTAGAAAGCAATGTGTGTGGCTTGTGACCATGCGACGGGATTGTTCTGTGTAACGTTAATTCGACTTAGAGAAATATCGATGCGTTTGTCTCGAGTATCTTACTTCAGAAAACTGTGTGTATTGTTTGTAAACACGCGACGCGGTTCTCTGTCCCGAGAGCGGTCGTGACCGGATCAACAGGGCCGGAGGGGCTTCGCGAAAGGCCCAGGGGGAAACATGTGTGCTTATCGAAAACAAGCACTTTCTCGTTCGCTTTATGTGACCAATACTTTATTGTTTTGTCGCTAGAAGCACAGGCTCACAGCCATCGCTGCGTTTTCTGCTGAAAAGGGGGCGGAGACTAGCAGCTAACTTGCACTTAAAGAGACACACACCCAAATAGCGCGTTTCTCCTCACATGCAAAAGTGGGCATGTAGCGCATGGTATATTAAAAGATCTGTGGTGTTTTTTTAGCTAAAACTTCACAAACACACTCTGGGGACACCAGCGACTTATTTAACATCTAGTGAAACCATTCGAACAACCTCTCCTTTAAGTGTTAGGTGTCCATTTACCTGCTCTAATTATCTGTAGTGTTGTTGAAATAAGGACGTGTCTGCTGCTCTGCATGCAGTGCATCTTTGGCGGGAGCGAAGCAGCTATCGGTTATTGAGACACACTTATTCCACATCCACACTAGTGCGTTTTCGTTTGAACATTAAAATGATGTTTTTATCAACGGAATGGTTACACACAATTGTTGTTTGATGGTGGAAACGCGGATGAAAAAAAAAGTGCTAGGCGGACATGACGTACATTTGAAGCGTCCTACGTTTTGCACATGCGCAGTACAGGGACGTTAGCATGTTCACATGTTTCAGTGTGGATGAGAAACCTTTTAAAAATGATTGAAAACGTTAGTGTGGACGCGGAGCGTTTTTAGATGAAAATGCCGTTTTTAAATGTATTCGGATTAGTGTAGACGTAGTCTTAGACAATTAGCATACGAACCTCGTTCAGTTGATTGTCACCATTGTTGAGATTCATATGTGGATTGTTGTCTTTGTGTGTCAGACTGATGCTGTAGTTTCATCTTTAGTGTAGATGTTGTGTTAACACTTTTGTAAATTATTGTTTCTTTTGGTGCGATCATACCACTTCATGACAATTTTCCCACCATGCGGTCACGTCTGAGCTTAGCATTTTTTTTCAAAACAAAATGTGTAAAGCCTACATTCGTGGAGCATTAACTTTCTCAAATGAGTCAACAACCCACCTGAAAAAAAACACTGGTCACGCTAATGATAACTTACAAAAATTCAACATTTAAAACCTCAACAAGAGCTTTTGAAGATGTGTGATCTACAGTAACTAGCAACAATGTTGCAATATATTTCTGTCAAAATGGCTGGTATGGTCTAACAGTGCACATAGATGAGCCGCCATCACATGTTACAAAGAAGTGCAGGTCTGAAATTAAAATGTAATTATATATAATAACGTGAACAAATCTACAATTTGTCTGTATTTGTTTGTCTTGTAACATTTCATCCAACAAATGTATAGGTAATATGAATCCTTATCTTAGATCATTAATTCTGCAACTCACAAATGTTATTCTTTATGTCATATCAGTAGGGACTCTTGGCCTCGACCCCTGCGATGATTACACTGTGCTGGATAATGCTTGGGGCCACAAGCAATAGATTCTCTTCCCCTTATTTGTGTGATCGTAATGTCCAGTGGGTTGGATGGTATCGTCTCGTCCTGAATGACCAAAGTGCTCAGATGTCAGAAACATGTATATCAGAACAGTTGTGGCACTCATGCCCCTCTGTGGCTAAACGGTTCACATCCAACAATGGCGGATGGGGTGGTCACCCGAGATGTCTGTGGTAACTGGAACAATAACTGCTGCTATTTTAAATCCACTCCTATTAATGTAAAAGCATGTCCAGGACAATATTACATCTACGAGTTCAAAAGCCCAACTGGCTGCTATTTGGCATATTGTGCAGGTAATTAAATAATATGTGTCTTATAAAATGTCTGTGCCTCTGTTACGTGTTTTTTTCTTATTCAAACTCCTAATGGTTAAAAACACTCCATTTGTAAATCGCTTTGGGTAAAAGCGTCTGCTAAATGTAAATGCAAATGCAACCACCTCCAGGTGACCACTTGCCTGTAAAGCAGAGGTCATTAACCCTGAGAACGAGTAATGATAGAGATATCAATGGAGACATTGATCCATCAGATACTATAAACATTGGCGGCTTGGTGCATTTATAACATCCACCTAATGGTATTGTTTAATGATGTATGATTGACTGTTGTGGTTTAGTTTGTACTAAATCATTCAGTGCAGGCAGCGCTTAAGCTAAGCTAATTAATCCATATTTAATGTTATTGTTTAAGTAGTAACATTTAAAGTGTGCAGATGCTATATTTTATTGATTTTCTCATTCCAGTGACTGATGAATGTGGTATCATGTGTGGGCCAAACGCATACTGTCACAACTCCAATGGAGGCATCTCATGCTCTTGTTTGGATGGATATATTGTCACAAATATGAATGAAATAATCAGTAGCAGTAACCCATGTACCGGTAAATGTTTCAATCTTTTGAATACTTGATGTAAAGGGGTACAATTGTTTGTGTATTATTTATGAGGAACTGCGTTTAAATAACGTGATGGTTTTGTGTCTTGTCGTTCTCTTTCCAGATGTGGATGAATGTCAGGAAAATCCATCTGTGTGTGGTCCAAATGCCTACTGCACAAATGTTAAGGGCGGTTACAGTTGCTCATGCTCGGAAGGATTTTCTGCAGCATTCCCAAATCTCCTCATCAGCATCAACAACACATGCATGGGTGAGTTACAGGCTGACATTTGTGTTTTCTTCAATGATCAATAAAACGGTTTACATTTCATCAAACCACTTTTATCGTGATCGGTGTGTGCTTTAGTTGAATTCTTGACTCTTGTGTTTTAATGTTAGCTTAAGTATTTCTGAAGCAGTTTTGTCACTGGTTGTCAGAATATATTTGTGATTAATTAGGGAGGGATGATTAAGCTTTAATGATGAGCACCTGCTGGTAACAAACACAATCACTGAAGGAATGAGAAACACAAGAACTACAACTGACATCCAATCATAACAGTAGGTAAAATCAACTAAAGACAAAAAAAACATTACATTTCTCAAGATATGAGTAAACAATAAACAGCATCAACAATTTAACTTACTAACCAGTGACTTTTTCTGTCAAAGGATGGATGTTGACATTTTATTGGTAAACATATGATATCACGATCATAGTGGACAGTGTTTGCTTTAGGTGGGCTCTTGACCCTTAACTACATAAACTACGTTTAATAATTATATATATATATAAATGTGTATATATCAGTAGAGCTAGCAGTTGCTAGTGTTTCATAAATCATTGTGGCTTGTTCTAGTTGCATTTGAAGTTCTTATACAATATGTATTCATCTCAGTATTTTGTTGATCATTTCGTAAAACTAAACATGAGAACATAATTTATCATGCATGAAATAAAAAATGATCCATTGCTTTATTTGGATGCAAACAAACATCAAGAATCAGCATGTGAATCTCAACAATGGTAACAATAAACAGAAAGTTTCATTCTGCAATGCATGCTGGGTAACACGTTTACGTTAACATTTAGACATTTAGCAGACGCTTTTATCCAAAGTGACTAACAAAATGTTTAGGGAGCAATAAGCGATATGTCATTAAGGAGCCATAATAAAGTAGGTGCCAATACAAAGTTACTAGTTCAACAAAAGCTAGACCACTACCTGTTGAGCGAAAGGGTTAGTGTTTTTTTTTTGTCTGTCAAGTATTCACAGAAGAGACGGGTTTTAAGTAGTTTTTTGAATGTTGTGAGAGATGTGGTTGACCGGAAGGAGTTAGGAATGTTCCACCAGGAAGGAGTTGTGAAGGCGAATGAGCGGGAAAAGGATTTACTGCCCTTATCGGAATGTAATACAAGACGCCGCTGGTTTGCTGAACGCAGGGATCTTGACGGGGTGTAGGAGTGCAGGAGAGTGTGAAAGTAAGCCGGTGCAGATCCAGTGATAATCCTGTAGGCAAGCATTAGTGACTTGAATCTGATACGGGCTTCAACCAGTAGCCAGTGGAGAGAGATGAAAGGGGAGTCACGTGAGCCCTTATGGGCTGTTGCGTTCTGTACCAGCTTGAGCAATTTGATAGCCTTTGCAGGAAGCTCAGCAAGGAGAGAGTATTGGTGTAATCCAACCTTGAGATTAGAAATGTAACTGATCCCAATCAAAGCAAACACTGACCGCCATAATGGTGACAGCATTTTTTGACCAATGAAACATTAATTTTAATTCTCAACAATAACGTCTGTAGACGTCTGACAGTAATAATCTGGTTTGTAGTAAATTCAGCTGGTAATGTTGATTGTAGAGTTGTTTAATCAGATCTTGAGAGATCAATGTCTTTTTATCACCAGTTGATTTAATCTAATGTTATGATTGGATGTCAGTTGTAGTTCTTGTGTTTCTCATTCCTTCAGTTATTCTGCATGTTAACAGCAGGTGTTTGTCTATGTTGCTTAATCATCCCTTTATGAATCACTTAATTGCCTCATTATCTTGAACACTGCTTCAGTGTTACTTTAACGCTCTATGGAGTGGGACCATAAGTACTCTGAGCCTTTGAATGTTAAGGGTTAAGTATTTTGTATTTGAAATACATGCCGGGCATGTATTTCAAATACAAAATACTTAACCCTTAACATTCAAAGGGCCCATGGACTACTACCATTTGTTTTAATTTAGTTGAAAATCACCATCATGGTGATCAGTGTTTCCCTGAGCTGGGCTCTCGACTTCAGATGCTTGAATGTGTTTTGGCATTCTGTAATTATATGCTTTCAAAGTATATTTGATTGCCAATGCAAATAAAAATCAATCAAATGGTGTTGGTTGGAGATGTAGCTCTCATCATCAAGTAGCTTGATTTTCATATAACATTGGGATTGTGTGCTTATCTTGAAAGAACATAATGATGTGGTATTACTTTGATGTTGAGAAATATTTGCATGCAAATATAAACTTATGCCACAGCAAGTTAGAATAACACAGACATGACGAATCAATGTATGAATCTCAACAATGGTGACAACAAACAACAACAACAAAACGTCATGCTGCAATGCATGCTGGGTAACATCCTAGTTCAAAACTCATTTATGACTCCCAGCATGCATTGCAGCATGAAGTTTTTTGTTGTTGTTTGTCACCATTGTTGAGATTCATACACTGATTCTTCATGTCTGTGTGAGTCTAAGTTCTCCTGTAACATAAATTTGTATTTGCATGCAAATATTTATCGACATAAAAATAATACCACTCTAGTATGTTCTTTCAAGATAAGCACAATCCTGGCGAGTCAAACAAGATAAGAGCTACTTCCAAGAACGTTTGATTGGATTTTTTTTGCATTGGATACTTTGAAAGCATACAATTGATTTTTTTTTTGAGCGAGGACTCAAAATCTGATGATGAGTTTCACTAAATTAAAAATTAAGTGGGGGCCCTGGGGATTTTTGTATTTGAAATATGCCCACCCCTGCATACAGTGAATGAATCTCGGGGGGGAAGGGGGAATGCAGGGGTTCTCAACTCCAGTCTCCTCCCCCCCCCCCCCCTGACAGAATACTTTAAATGTCTCCATGAACACGTCAAGCTAATGATATTGAAGCGCTGATTGAGTCATTAATGATGAACACTTGCTGATTACAAACACGATTACTGGAGAATACAAACAATGAGATAATAATGTTGTGTTTTTTAGCTTGACTTCATACAGTAATTTTGTGTTGTTGTGTTTCCAAAGCTTTTAGGAAAGTAGAGCCAAAACACTTTGAAACCTGTTTATGTCAATTATGTGTTCAAATTTGGATAAGTATTTCTGCCTATTTTAAGCATATCTTAGTACTCTTAAAACAGTGTTATGATAAATAGTTATTAAGAAGCAATAACAATACGCACTTCTTTCTAATGTTGAATTAATCTGCCAAACACAGGCATCAAGAACCAGTGTACAAATCTCAATAATGGTGACCCATCAACAAACTAAACAGATCAACATAAACATCAAAAACAAGCTACAAAATCCCAATAAACAACACAACAAAATGAAAGCTAATAGAGAAAATTGTAGGACAGTTTGTCTGCGTAATTTATGCATGCTGGGAATCATGTATGACTAACCAGCATGCATTGCGGCAAACATTCCTGTGGCGAGGAACTCAAACTCTAATGATAAATAAACCAGAAACCGGTCTCAGCCGAGAGGGTCAGTTCTCCTCTGACGTGTCACAGCTGCACTCAGATTTTGTGATCGATGGCAGACACCATGGGAATGTTATAAGCAGGGAAAATAGTAATGGCATAATGTAACTTAGTGCAGCTATCACTTCAAACTTCTGACATGTGATTTTAGTTTAGCATCAATTACCAAGTATTGTCAATTTAGCATTATTGTGACAAGTAGTCCGTCTTTGCTTTTGGTTGGGGATAGAATTGCTGGGATGGTCGCTTTCCTCGTGGAGATGGAGTTGCCTGAGCTGGAGCTGGGATGGTCAGCATTTTATTGCATCACAATTTCTTTCTAATCGTTCTGTTAGCTTTAGTTAGATATTTTGAAGAATGTCGTTAACAGCCCCCCGGTCACTTGCATTGGTTAAAATATAGTTCTGTTCCCAACCTTTTTCAAAATATCTTCTTTTATGTTCTGCAGAAGAAAGAAAGTCATACAGGTTAGAAATGACCTGTGTAAATGATGAGAGCTCAACTAAGCAAACACTAATGGTTCGTCTTTTCAACATTTATTGTATTTATAAAAACAAGATTGATTCAATTTCTATTTGACAATTCTATTGATTCATTGACAAATCAACTTTTTTTTAACAGTGATTATATGGTTTCATCTGGTCTCTTGCTATCATGGCAACCTGCAAATTTGTAATAATCCCAAAGATCTTGCTGAGTTTCTTCAGGTGTGTTTGAATAGGGTTGGAGCTAAACTATGCAGGAAAGTGCAGTAAGAGGTCCGGAGTTGGGGGCCCTAGACATGGTAAAATAAGCAAATATATGGTGTCAATGCTACCAGCAACATCACCTGCTTCAAGCTGCAATAAACACACTACCACAGCCGGCCAGAACATAATTTAACATAAGAAATCAAGAGTCAAGAGCCCAACTAAAGGAAACACAAACAGTGTTAGGGTAACGTGTTACAAATAAAGTGCGTTAATGAGAGTACTTTTTTTAGTAATGAGAAATTTAACGCACTTACTTTATAAACTTACATATCAATACTTGAGTTACTTTGTTTTTCAAGAGTTACTTTTCGAATCATTTTGTATTTTTTGCTGAATTGAAAATCTGAATTAAACGTACTATAGACATGATCGCTCGTGCTTGCGCAGAAACAGACGCTAGTCAGACATAGGCAGTGTTGACATGTCTGCACTGCTGCAGTGTTCCTGTCTGTTTTGAAAGGTCATTGTTTGTTTTTGTTATGCAAATCTGGCAACCCTTGACACAGCGATGGAAGGCCAGAGCTTTACATTCAGGAGCGGAGCTATAGTCTCGCCATAGCCACCATGGACAAAATGCCTGCAAATGCAAGTCATGCTTGGAAGATAACTTTCAGATCAAGAAATAAGTGCGTGTCATAACACGTAACAGCAATCAATGGTCTCATTTTAGATGCGCCTCGTGAATGTAAACATAAGTGTTCGACTGTTTACAGCGCTGCGATCAGCACAGGACATCGAAGATAAACACATCTGAGAAGGTCACAGCAAGTCAGTGAAGGAGTGATAAGTGCAGTGATGAACAGTTCTTACTTCTGGACCATCCGCATATGAGATCAAAGGCGGATATTGCGTGAATCACACACTGGATGTAATATATAATGTTGCTTGATTTGATGAATGTCGATTTAGTAAGTGTACACTATACACAGCAAAATCCCCAGCGTTTAATAACACGGATCTACATATGGTCACATTCTACAGGGTGTTGAAGTAACACTGATTTAGTGTTGAAGATAATGTGGCAATTAAGTTATTAATTAAGAGATGTTTAAGCATTAATGATGAACACATGCTGTTAACAAGCAGAATCACTGAAGAAATGAGAAACGCAAGAACTACACTGACATCACACAGATAAAAACAGAAGATAAAAGGAATTACATTTCTCAAGATCTGAGTAAACAACAAACAGGATGAACAACTTGTTTTTGAAAACAATGTTTTTTTCTGTCAAAGGTTTTGATTTTTTTTCATTGGTCAAAATATGATGTCATCATTATGGTGGTCAGTGTTTGCTTTAGCTGTGCTCTTGACCCTTAACTACATACACATACTACTAGCTTTCCTGAAGCTCAGTGGTAAGAGCATTGTGATAACAACGCAAGGTTGTGGGTTCGATCACAGGGGACTGCAAAAACCTATGTATAAATGTATAGGATAATACAATGTAAGTCGCTTTGGATAAAAACGTTTGCCAAATGCATAAATGTTAATGTAAATGTAATGTTTTCTTCAGAGGCTGAAATTGTTTAATATCATTTTGTCTTTTCATACTTTTGTTATGCCTGTACCTTAGTCAATATATCAAAGAAAATGATGAATCTTACAAGCAGAATGTACCGACTTGTTTTGTGAGTCAATTATGCACTGTTTACCATAAAATACTGTTTTAAGAGGTGAATGTGCTAAGGGCACAACTAAAGCAAACACTGACCACCATAATGGGGACTGCATTATTTGCCAATGAAACATAATAACTTCTGTGGATGTCTGACAGGAATAATCTGGTTAGTAAATTGAGCTCTTCATCCTGTTTGTTGTTTAATCAGATTTTGAGAGACGTAATGTCTTCTTTTATCTTCAGTTGATTTCATCTAATGTTTGATTGGATGTCAGTTGTAGTTCTTGTGTTTCTCATTCCTTACTTCAATTATTCTGCATATTAACAGCAGGTGTTCATCATTAAAGTTTAATCATCCCTAATTAATCCGTGTTACTTTAACACCCTGTGGGGTTGGGCCATATACACTCTGAGCAGTGTTGATTTAACACTGACCATTTTGCTGTGTATACTGTACCTGCTGTTTTCAAGCAGATGCAGATCACTTAAGTCGTTTGTTTTTAAGATTTCTAAATGACTCTAATAAAAGCCCGTTGTGTTGTTTGTTAATGCACACATTCTAGCCAATCAGCATTGAGTATGGTATTAAGTGTTCATCATTAACGAGTCAGTCTTCACTTCATTATCTCATTCACTCAAACACTTTATACACTCTGTAGCAGTGTTCATTTACTCTGTAACTCAGTCAAAGCATCAAGCTGACTCTTTACAGATGATTTAAATGAGTCAAGTTGAGTGACTTATTTTTACATTTTAGTTTCTACTTCTACTCTACCTTCTTTCAATAATCCCTGGTCTGTATTCATTTAGCTACACACAATCCAACATCAGTGTGTGGATCAGATCAGATCTGAAGACCCAGATGTGTTTTGAGCCACAGTTGCACTACTAAGGCTAATGCTATTACTTACTGGTTATAAACAACTTTCAATTTCAGCACAGATGGATCAATTCTCTTAATTTTGTGTTGCTGTAACTGCTTTTTGAACTCTTCAGGATTTGCATTTGAACAAATCTTCTTTACTGATCTACTGAAAAAACAATGTCACCTACATCTTGAATGGTTTGAGTTTCAGTAAAGTTACAGTTCACAGAGAGATGAACATTTGCTAACACTTTAATATGGTTTTCCTCATAATTTCAACAATTAAACCTCACAATTTATTATGTGTTTTAACAGCTCCAAAGAAACAGATTGTGAGATTGGACTGAAAACAGGTCAGAATGTAAATGATCCTGCAGTGATGAAGGACATCTTACAGTCGGTGAGTGTTAAACAGATTGATTTGCTGCCTAAATAACATTTGAATGTCAAACTACTGCTACATCCCTGACAGCAAGGAACCATTGAATCAATGTTAAAAAGGGTTGATTTGTCAATGTTAAGTATATTGAATCAATATCATGTTAACACCTGCAATTAATGTTGGAAAATGCTGTTGTGGCAAAGAGAGCTAAGATCCAGAGAGATCTGAAAAAGATAGTGATTTCATCATGATGAGGCTGATTAAATAACTTTAAAAAAGCTGTGTCATAATACATTATTATAGACAACTAACAAAATATACACTTTTTAGAAAGCAGTTATCCAATTGAATCAATAAGACATCAAGAATCAGATTATTCAACTCAACAATCAACAAAAGAAAGCCTCAACTAAAGCAAACACTGATCACAATAATGGTGTTTTTTTGTGGGTACAAAACTGATAAATCATAAATGTTTAACATTGATTCAATGGTTTCTTGCTATCTTACTGCATTCATGCACCGCAATTTATTTCAGAGTCTAACTAAATTTATTTCCTTGTGAAAACTAAAAGTAGTCCAATAAACTCCAGATTTGGACCAGTTTTTACTTTGTACAGTGGTCCCCTGGACGTCAATATCAGACGTTCAGAAGACGTCATAAAAAGACGCGGAAACACCTTTCACTTTCGGCCCATAAAGAGACGTCTTTTCAAGGTCGTCCAAGACGTAGAAATGATGTCTTTTGGTCATTTCTTTGCTTGGGGGTACATGCACACTGTTGGCTTATGTAACAATGTAACGATTATAAAACTTAAAAACAAAATATTATGTATATAGCACTTTTTACAATTTTGCATCGTTGAAAAGCAGCTTTGCTTACAATCAGGCAGATTGTTTATTCAGAAAAATAAATAAAGAAATAGACAAATAAAGAAATAATGTCATTAATATGATACACTTTGACGCACAATATTGATTTCATCAGATAAAGCAGAAACTGAAGGATCATGGGATAGAGAAGGACACAACAGTGACATGGAGACTGCAGCCTAATGGAAAGATTTTCACAGCGAAACGTGTTTATGTTAAGCTTCAAAACAAATGTACTTAATCAGGCATCTGTCAATTCTGTTTAAGTGTAGTCAAACAAATGTATGTCATTTGGACTCATTTTTTTAAGTTGATCCAACTGTTCAATTTGTACAGTGTATATCTGCTTTATCTAATTGGTTTAATGATGCAGGTTGCAGAATTAATGTTTTATATTGACTGTAAGATCTTAAGCCTTGAAAATTCCCCACTGTTGTTTAAGTGATATTATACCACTGACAGTCCTAACTAATCGTCTGTCAGTTTTGATGGAGGTCAATCTTTTACTCCTGTAAAAAATGATTTGAGGTTTTAGCCTTAACTCAACTCGCTTTCCTGAGTCAATTCAACAGAACATGTTAAGTGTACTTACACTGAAAACTTAAAAAAAATACTTTTACTTTAATAAATTGACGTAATTCATTTAATTTTTCCAGTTTCTCTCAAATGATATTTATGGCTTGGTTCAAATCAAAGTTTATACATTTCAACATACCATCATTATTGTGATCAGTGTTTGCTTTAGTTGGGCTCTTGATCCCTGATTTTGATCAATTGAATCTCTTTTCTGTTTAACTGTTTACTATAGTGTTTCAATATGAACACTCGCACTCGTGCATTAATAAGAAAAGAAGAGATGCTTTAAAGTTAAGTTTTTGTGATGTCTCTCAAGTTTTGATAAAGATGAGAACACTAAATTATGTGTAAGCTGATCAATACATGTAGATTCAATGCCATGTGGGTTATTAAGTGTCAGGTCATCTCCTACATTTACATTTACGCACACGGTAGATGCTTTTATCCAAAGCGACTCCTGCATTTGGTTTATACATCAACGTGTTCCCTGGGATTGAACCCGCAACCTTTGCATAATGAGCACAATGCTCTACATGAAGGGATAAGCAGAGTTTCAAGGATAGAAGAATCCGGAAGCCTAACCTCTGACCCGCTTTCTGTAAGATCTGAATTTTTGCATTTTAAATGTAAGAATATTGATTGAAAATTTGAAATTGTGTTTTTAAAAATGAATATGTACAGTCTAAGGAATCAGAATGAATCTGCTGTTTAATGGTTAATATATCTATTTCGAATGTCCGGGATTCCAGTTAAAAAAAAATTAACTCACATAAAATGCCACGTAATGTTCAATTTTGTTAAATTACACTTGTCTATAATAAAAATTTTCTAAAATAGAAATAACATTTAAACCGAACTTTACTACAGCTGTCATGAACTGGAGGTAAGACAAGGCAGGAGAACCCAATTGCAGGCAGACACAGGAGGTGAAGGTGTTAACAAGGATTTATTATACAAAAACAGGACTAAACAAACAGGCAAAACAAAACCCACGAAGGGGAAAACAAGACAAGATAATATATATAAACAAAACAAGAACAAGGACTAACTAAACTATAAAACAAACACTGGGAGCAAACACTTACACTGAACTAAACTACACTTACAAGACACGAGGGAAACAGGAACAAGGCACAAGGCACAGGGTGTAAGCAAAAAGCTACAGCACAGGAACATCTAGACAAGGTAGAACGTACACTTACATATAGCATCAGCTAACAGCTAACAATGAACCAGACAGGACAAAGAACACAAGGATGTTATAAAGGGGAGCAAATCAAGAGGGAACAGGTGCCAGGGATAAACTAATTAACACAAACTAGGAAACAGGAGGGTAGCAACGATGACGCAGACTAGGGAAACAAAGGATCCTGTATGATTCCACCTCTAGACCAAGAAATACCTGACAAGGAGAGGTGGAACCATGACAGAACCCCCGCCTTAAGGAGCAGCAACCTGATGCTCCTCAAAGGCACAAACAAGACAAGACAGACTGGGACACTGACAAGACCAAACAAGACATGGCAAACATGACAAGGGGCAGACAGGCAAGAAAAATCAACGGGTTAGGGTGGGACAAAAAAAATAAACAAGGGGGGGGGGGGTGGGGGCAAACAAGAGTACATTGGGGGAAGTCCAGAAGGGTTAGGGGCTGGGTGGGGAAGTTCCAGCCCTTGGGGGCGCGCCAGGGCGCGGAGCCCCAGGAGGCTTGACAGGGGAAGTCCTGGGGAAAACTGTTCTTGTCCCCCCCGGACTGCTGGGCTGGACCGGCTGGAATGCCGGGCAGGACCCCGGCTGGAATGGACAGAATGGGGCTGGACGGCGGCGGAATGCAGGACAAGGGCTGGACCGGAATGCCGGGCAGGACAAGGGCTGGACGGCCGGCTGGTGCCGGGCAGGACAAGGGCTGGATCGGCTGGGCAGCGTTCTGTGCCCGGTTTGCGGGACGGGGCTTGGTGCCGGTTGCTGGACCGGGCTTGGTGCCGGTTTGCTGGCGGGGCTTGGTGCCGGTTGCTGGACCGGGCTTGGTGCCGGTTGCTGGACCGGGGGTTGCGGTTGCTGGACCGGCTTGGTGCCGGTTGCTGGACCGGGCTTTGGTGCCGTTGCTGGACCGGGCTTGGTGCCGGTTTGGTGGTGCCGGGTGGTGCTGGACGGGCTTGGTGCCGGTTTGGAGCCGGTTGCTGGACTGCCTTTTGCTGGACCGGGCTTGGAGCCGGTTGCGGACCGGGCTTGGAGCCGGTTGCTGGACCGGGCTTGGACCGGGTTGGAGCCGAGTCTGCGGCCGGGCTGGCCGCACGGACCGTCACATCCCCACGGCGCCCCACCAAAAATATTTGGGGCTTGACACCACCGGACTCGGGACCACCGGACTCGGACCACGGACGGGACCACCGGGGACCACCGGACTCGGGACCACCGGACTCGGGACCACCGGACTCGGGACCACTCCTCTCCTTTTCCTGCGGGAGCGGCCCACGGGAAGTGCGGCCGACGGAGGAGAGGTGGTGGGAGGCACGGCTAGCTCCGTGGCAGAGGAGTCGGACGGGGAGTCCCACGACTCCCTCCGTTGACGCCGTCTGCGGAGACTGGAGGATGGTGGAGAAGAGGCTGCAGATGGTGGGGAGAAGCCCATGACCCCGATTTGCAGGGAACGACCCTCGGGGATGACGGCCAGCGGGGAGGGAGAGTAGGACTCAACTGAGACCCTGGGCTCCGGCCGATTCATGGCGTACCTGATCAGTTCGGTGAAGCCCAGCGGTCTCAGCGTCTGCATCTCCCCCCGCGTCAGAGGGTAGTTGAGGCCGCCATTGAACAGGACCATCTGTTCCTGCTCATCATGGACCATCTCCCCTGCAGCCTCGAAGAAGCGATCCGCGAAGTCAAGCACGTCGCCGTATCCCTGACGGACATTGCACAGGCGACGGGCCTGACTTGCACGTTTCGCTTCCGTGCCTGCCGGGTTCAGTTGTTGCTGGTTCATTCTGTCATGAACTGGAGGTAAGACAAGGCAGGAGAACCCAATTGCAGGCAGACACAGGAGGTGAAGGTGTTAACAAGGATTTATTATACAAAAACAGGACTAAACAAACAGGCAAAACAAAACCCACGAGGGGGAAAACAAGACAAGATAATATATATAAACAAAACAAGAACAAGGACTAACTAAACTATAAACAAACACTGGGAGCAAACACTTACACTGAACTAAACTACACTTACAAGACACGAGGGAAACAGGAACAAGGAACAAGGCACAAGGCACAAGGCACAAGGCACAAGGCACAAGGCACAAGGCACAAGGCACAAGGCACAAGGCACAAGGCACAAGGCACAAGGCACAAGGCACAGGGTGTAAGCAAAAAGCTACAGCACAGGAACATCTAGACAAGGTAGACCGTACACTTACATATAGCATCAGCTAACAGCTAACAATGAACCAGACAGGACAAAGAACACAAGGATGTTATAAAGGGGAGCAAATCAAGAGGGAACAGGTGCCAGGGATAAACTAATTAACACAAACTAGGAAACAGGAGGGTAGCAACGATGACGCAGACTAGGGAAACAAAGGATCCTGTATGATTCCACCTCTAGACCAAGAAATACCTGACAAGGAGAGGTGGAACCATGACAACAGCGGACAGAATATGTTATTGTTACATCACCTGCTGGAATGTACAGTATATTTCTATGTTGACGTTAAAAGAAATCTAGCTGTCAATCAAGCTCTCTGCTAGTCAGTCAAGCTCGATGCTGTTTCGTTGTAATGCAATATAGTATGTTATTGAAGCTCATGTACACAACCTTTCAGACAACCTCTAGAGTTTTACGATCATGACTGTTACATTTTGCACCGTCTCTTCATATGGTTAGGGGATCCTTCAGACCCAAAACCAGCAAGTGCAGTTTGTAAAAGCTGAACCTGAATTAAGGGATTGGTTTTGTTATCACATCTAATATGTAAGGGATAATCCACGGCTAGTTGTGCATTAAATGATTTTAAGAACCACCCAACGGGAAGTGGATCATGCTTATACCGTGTTCAAGTTTTAAACAAGTTAAAGCTGTTATTAATACATTTTTGATTTGAATGTAAAATTGTTTGATTTAAGTAGCGCTTCACTATATAGACTATTTGCTGGCTTAGGGTACTGACCCACCAAAGACTGTCCGATTAGAGACGAACTGAAGATTGGTCTCTTTATGAGTACAACCCATTTTTTGTCACCACTCACAAACCTGTTTTGGTGAAGTTGTGACGTTGTGGTTTTCTATAAATTAAGACAGTGACATAATGAATGTACAGGATAACAATAAATTACAACAAGTAAACATATTGGCAATAACACAGCACAAAAATTAAGCTTAATTAAACAAACATTAATAGCAAGGGATTAGAAGAAATACAAGGCAGGCTGTGATTTCTAGTTTATATGCAGCACACAACTTGACACGTTAATGTGCCGCGCAGCAGATGCCTGAATCCCCTGCATTGCTTCAAATTGTGATCCGACTGACTGGAACTACCTGTGCATTAAACGGTTTTAATGCGCACCTTCCAGCCAATCAGAAGTATTCAAACAGACCATGGTATAATTAAAAAAAATTCATCTTTCCTATGCAATCGTTTCTTAGCTGAACTGTAAACTGGGTTTGAACTCCTCTCCGTATTTCTCTCTGGTTAACAGGACCACATGAACAGGTTTGGGAACAACTGTCAAAGAGAATTAAGAAAAACTTGCCGTAAGCGATATGCGTTTCCAGAAAACCCTGTAGCTCAGTAGTAACACTCACGCAGGGGTGCCCAAAGTCTGAAACTCTGTGTCCTCCAGAGTTTATCTTCAACCCAAATCTAGCTTCACTGATAGCAGGAGAGCAGATGAGAACAATTGAATCCATGTTAAAAACTGTTGATTTTGTCAGCCACCATTACTGTGATCAGTGTTTGCTTTAGTTGGGTTCCTGACTCTTTTATTTTAATGTTAAGTGTTTATTGTCTGCTGTAACATTGCTGAAATATGTTTGTTGAGTCAAAGAAAATGAAGATCTGTTAGGACCAGATGATTGTAATTTGTGAGACACTTCTGTGTGCGATTGAAGCAGTTGTACAGCATCGGACTCTCAATATCTTTACGCTTGTAAACCAGAACATTTAAAACAGTCACGAGAGATCAGCATCAACATTATCTTGTGACATGGCATACGTGAACACGTATACCTTCACGGTAACTTTTTTTCTGACAGTGTAAGGTGTGCACAAAGAGACAATCAATATACAATTTTATTCATCTGTGCACATAGATTCATACATTCATACTTGCGAAAGTAATGTGAACATGAGAGGATTCAGTAAAACAAACAAGAGTGAACTTCATTTTTTGAACGATGATGTTTAAGATTTAAAATGACAGCAATGATCTTGATGTTGACTGTAGTTTGATCGTAGTTTGCAGTGTTGTTGTGTTGATGATGTTCTTTACTGGAGCTGTCCAGAAATCCATCTACATACAGCTGCGGAAAACAAAAGAGACCATTTTAAAGCACCATTTCATATTTCTGAATTTACAATTTATGGGTTAGGGTAAATGAACATTTCTGTTTCGTTCTTTGAACTACTTACAATATTTCTCCCATATATCAAATAAAAACATTGTTTCTATTTGCAGACAATGAAGGCTGGGAAACAGGTCAAAATAAAAGAACAGATGCTCTGTATTTTTCAGACCTTAAATACTGGACAAATAAGTTCATATTCACTTTTTAGCAATGCAACAGCAAAATATCTACATGCATTTAGGAAAAGTTTAGGGAAAAATTTCACTAGTCACTACTTATTTCACTAGTCAGGTTTAATTTGATTGAAATACAACATACACCCCAGACAGAACACAATGTTAAACATTGTTGATTTGTAAATGTTAATTGCATTGAATCAATATCACTTTTACACCCGCTATTAATGTTGATAAAATGTTGAATTTCAACAATCCACCATTATTGTGATCAGTTTTAGCTTAAGTTGGGCTCTTGAGTCTTGAAGTCTTACTATCAATTTACTTTGGCCAACAGTGTGTTGAAATGCATGTGTTATGGCAAAGCAAGCTAAGCTTCATGTCCAATGAGACAATCTATGTACTCTATTTGTATGTTCTCTATGTAACTGAGGTCCAATACAATATGAATTATCACGTATTTTCGAAACTCAACTCCATTCTCAAAGGGACACCCATTAATTTGAACATTTTACATATTTCAATATAAAAGCCATCAATATTGGTCAATGTACTACACATGCATCACATTGTTATCACAAATGCAAACAATGTGAAACAAAAAGATACGAAGAGCAATCGTGAACCACAAGTGTGCGATAAACCCATACAGCTGAGCTTTTGCAAACAGGATCCTACAGTTCAACTAGACAACTAATTATAAAAAATAAAACAATAATAGTAATTTCTAAACATTTTTAGCAACATATTTTACTTATTTTTCCAGTTAAAAAACTAGCAAGCTTCAGTAGGTCACTTGTGACCGGACCGTTTTATCCACACACATATTGCCTTCAATTTCTTTTTTGAATTACAATTCAATTAAACTTCACGAAAATAATAAAATGCTCATATTGTTGGAAGCAATGATTAAAGAGACAACTGTTTCTCACCCGTCAGAGCTTCATCCAAATACTTCACTAACGCAGTCAAAACAATCGCAGCCGTCGGCATCATTGTCGCAGGAATCACCAGAGCAGCAATCACAGCAGCCCCAGTTACCTGGTTCTGGATCACCGGAGCCACAGTCACCGGGTTCGCTATCATTGGAGTCGGTCTCTTCTTGATCCTCTGTTTTTTTCATCTTTAAAGCAACTGACTTGGACCCTTTCGGAACTTTGGTTATTGGAGCTTTCCTTTTTTTTTTGCCATTCGTTCGGTTTTCTTTTGTTTTGCTTTCCTTGGACTCCATGGCTTATCTAGGAAGTTTAAGTAACCGTGAGAGTAGGATTCAGGAATATTTTCAAATCTTACTGCGAATCTTGTATGAATCAAGGTGTGGTTTACATGTGAAGTCTCTCAGGATTGCAATGTGCAGTTGGGTAACTTTTAAAGCTTCTAAAAGGGTTGAGGATGTCCCACCACACCCAACAACGACTACAAAACATGTCTTTCTTGCTCTTGAGCTGCTGGAGGCTTTTCGGCGTCAGTGCATTTCTTAAAATCATATTTTCTTGCATTTTGCTTAAATATCTGGATAACTTGCTAATTGCCCGACACAGATGTGATTCAACCTAATCAAGCAGTTACTGGGGCTATAAAAGCCAGTGCTTGTCTGTATCATTATTCAATTGCTTGATATTCTTTGTTCAACCTGATATAACAATCAAACTGTGACAGCAAACAACCATTAAATCAGTGTTAAAAATGTTTGTTTTTTTAAGTAAATCGTAATGAATCATTATTACTCTTTTAATCTAGGAGAAGTGTTAAACCTACAAACTATCATTGTGGTGATCATTGTTTCTTATTTGGGCTCTTGAGTCTTGTATTATAATGTAAGGGGGTTTTTTACTCTTGAAACAGTGTGTCACAATATATTAGTTTCGGCAAAGAACACTAAGATTTCAGTGTTTCCCACGGGATTTTGAGTTACGTGTGACGTCACATGCCAATAAGCATATTCATTACGTCATCACATTGTGTATGCGTTTAGACTGGTGTTGGCTCTTGAAATCTGTTTCGCTTCTACTCTCTGATCAGTCACGTTATACTGTATTTTAATAAAACTTGAATGCCCAATTTTCACATATTTTCTGTTCTGTTGTCAGACATTAACAAGTATAAAATAGTGACTGAACCACAGCAGTCAATTTAACGGCTGCTAAAATCCTGATTTATAAACGCGATATCATCTGAAATAAATCACCATACATCTACATTAAAGATGTAAATGACTTGTCTAATGCAGCGCACAGCCACCATCTGAGTAACAAACTACGTGCATATTAACAGACGGAGTACGTTCATGTTTATACTTCCAAATAATCAGTAACTGTGTGTCTGAAAATTCTGTTTTGTACTTGTTTTGTGACGAGTCGTCTTCCCGCACCGGGTAAGCCATACTGGTGACATATTCTAACTTAATCAAAGCTAGGTTCCTCCATAAAAGGCGCCACATTTGTCGTCATGTACCTTTAATGTAAAAAAGTCACTAAAGGGGTCTGAATGCTAAAGCCGTTAAATGGGAAGCACTGGTTTGTGCCTGCCCATGTGTGTGATGCGGAAGCTGATGGCAGGGCTGAACTGAAAAAAATGGCTTTAAAAACCACAGGAAATGGCACAAAATGTACAGTTAACTCATGTTTTTCAATAAAACAGTAATAAACTGTAGAAATTAGAATTGTGAATTGCATTTTGGGTGAAGGTTTTTACAAGAGAGTAGTTTGCTGCAAAATACAATGAATTTACAGCACTCAGAGACCGATTTCCAAAAAAACATCTCACCAGACAATTGAACTTCACAAACACCATCTTCATTTATTACAAACTTTTGACTTATGCCAAGCGCTCTTATTGACTATTAACAGAAGTTTATTTGTTACGTTTTATTTAAAGTTTTTTAGTTGGGCTCTTGACACTTCTTCATGTTCAGCTTTACTTGTTTATTAGAAAAACAGATTTGTTATTGAACGATCAGCCAAGAAAAAGGGTCATCAGATTAGGAGTTTTTTTCAAACTGTTTAAGTGTCTATGTATTAGTTTGTTTTCGTTATATTTGGCAACTGATGTGATGGCTTGAGACTGGTTGTATTCATTTGATTTTGTCACTTTAAAGAGACTTATAAACTCATTGCACTACCTCACATCTGCACGGTTGTATATATCACTGGTTTGCACTCTATCTTCTTTTTTATATCATTTATTCATGCTGCAATGCATGCTGGGAATCATGGATGAGTGTTGTACCATGAGGGTACCCAGCATCCATTCCAACATGGAGCTTTTCAAAGAATTCTCACCATGGTTGAGATTCATACACTGACTCTTCATGTCCGTGTGTTAAAGTGCAGCAGGGGTTTTGTGCAAAATGTGTTTGGCTTACGATCAGATTATTACAAAATTGTCAGGTCTTAAGCTGTTGCATCACGTGTCAAATAAAATGAACACAGAAACATATAGATATCTTAACAGGCTGATGAAAAACTACAGGTAAATCAAACAAAGCTGATCATTCTGTAAGAATTCATCATCACATGAAGCTTTGTTTCAGCTTCACAGTGTTCAGTTCAGTTCATCTTTATTCATTTCCAGAAGGCAATTTGGTTACAGCGTACAAGCAAATCACTCAAGGCAACACAACCACACAGTATTTATTTCCCTAAATGTAAAAACTTTAGCTGAGGGGATAAACGAATGTCTAAACCGGTTTGTTTTGCTGATAGGAGTTCTGTAAGGAATGCCAGAAACTTGTGATACAATGGGCGGGAATCGTCTGATAATAAGCTCTGTGCGTTCGACACTCAATATCCACTCCATTCATGCATGCTTTCTCGTTCTAAAAGAAATTCCTCCTAGAACTAAAATCAATAATCATCTTCTTAGTTTTAAGAACATTAAGTTTTAAAACAGCCTTCTGACACCAAACAATACAATCTTCAACCACAGGGCCATGCGTGGAGTCCTCCTCACTCAATAGGCTAACAATTACAGAATTGTCTGTAAATTTAATAATATCCCCATTTCTAAAACTGCTCCTACAATCATTTGTATACAAAACAAATAATAATGGAGAAAGGACGCACCCTTGAGGTGACTAGATGACACCAGCCATTCAGAAAAACAATGGTTAGCTTTAACTCTCTAAGTTTTCTGCACAAGACAATTTCAAATCCATCCCACAAGAGTAAAACAGGCCCAAATTCATGAATATGTTTTCTCCAAGTAACATGCGTAGCTGAATAGTGTTAAAAGCAGAGGGAAAATCAATAAAAACTAACTTAACGAATGTTTTTGATATGTTTCGGATTGCTTGTTCTCCTTGTTCCTTCTGGATACACACCAACCTTTCAACAGCAAGAAACAGTGCGAAAAGCCTGACCTGCTGGTTTTGTTCCACACTGAACTTCATTGCGCAAAAGCTGACATGACAGTCTCTTATATGTATCACTTTCAGCTTCTGCTGCTGAAGCATCCACAGCAACAACAAGATTAACTAGATGGCATGCACATTTTTGATGTCTGGGAAAATGGTAGACCAGGCCACAGTCCTCATCTAAAACACCAAAAAGATCCTGGTACTCCTCCTCCGGTTCACTTTCGTCAGATTCATCCTCAAGTATGAAGACTCCGTCCTCCTGTGAATCATGAGCATCATCTTCTTTCTACTCCCTATATATTCCGAAAGCCTTCAGAAAGTTTGAGTCACTTTCTGTATTCGTCATCGTAATTAAACTCGACAACGGTGACAATCAGCAGAAGAAAGCTTCATTTGGCAATGCATGCTGGGTAACATCGTTGTAAAAAACTCATTTGTGACTCCCAGCATGCATTGCAGCATGAAGCGTCTCAGTTGATTCTTACCATTGTTGAGGTTCATTCACTGAGTCTTGATGTATTTGTGTCTAAATTAGAAATCGTTGCGATATTTATGTGCATAATTCATCTTTATTTTATCAGCTGAGTCTAACTCTCTATTATTACACAAATTGACAGTTTTCTCATCAACATTTACAAAAAATGTTTACTACTACCCAAACCTCCTTTGGCATTACTCAATATAACAAATGTGCTCTGTACAGTAAACACACGGTTATGACAGTCAGAGGAAGAGAAGTCAAACTAAAGCATTTAATGTCACATGTTTAAACCGAGAAAAGTTTGCAAATTAAACGTATTCATTTATATTTCACCAGTAGTTTGCGTCAAAACTGTAATCTGTATTTCAATGTGCATTTGTATTTATTTTATTAAAGTAGAGCATGTCATTTACTGAAGAAACTCTGAACATCGCTGCTGATACACAAACACAACAATATGCAAAAAAGAAAACTGACACCTGAAATATGGAAATATGACTTTCTGAAGTGAAACCCAATAGAGGAGGAAATGAAATATGAAAATGACTCTTTCTAGAGAAATACCCACATGATGTGAGGTGCTGAAGATCAGATCTGATATAATAACATATAAACACACAGAGAGAGAAACAGCAGCAGATTCAGGAGATAAACACACCAGAGATGAAAAGTAAGAACTATCTACATTCTCATTACTATTCAAATCATTCTTTTCATATAAACACTGAGAAATCACCTTTAACTAACTTCTAATCGAACTTTATCAAGAAACTTACTGAAGAGATACAGTTTTAACTTCAGTGACTTTATAAACTTGAAAGACAAAACAAACTTTCATATTTGATACACATGAAAGTAGTTTAGATATTTGTAATTCTGTGAATGAATAAATGATGGTTAACAAAACTGTGAATTTTAACATGTAATGTTTTTAATGTGTTTCTTCTTCAGAAATGGCTCAGACTCTTTATTTCAGTCTTCTTGTCATTGGTGAGTTTGTGTTTCTGGTTTTATGTTTGTTTTATATGTGGCCGTGTGTATAATTGACTTAATAAAAAGAAAACACTGACTTCAAGTTAACCGGGGGTCTTTTATTCCCGACTACACCTGGAAAGGATACAGCATTAAAAATGAATAGGGTTGGGGGAAACAAAGCTCGATTATGGACGAGAGCTTAAGAATAAATCAAATACCTTCAATTAGTACATAAATGGGAATTAAAGAAAAGAAACAAAAATAAACAACACTTATTTCTCAGTCTATTAAACTGTCTGTGTGTGAATGTGTTTCTGTTTGTCTTCTGTGTGTGTGTGTGTGTGTGGCCTTGTTTTAATATGCCGGTGGGGACCTAAACCTGAATGCACACCAACTCATGGGGACTCGTGTCACCGTGGGGACCAAAATTGATGTCCCCATGCACAAAAAAGCTTATAAATAGTACAGAACAATATAATTTTTAAATCTTAGAATGCAAACAGTTTTCTATGATCTTTAGGGTTTTGGTTATGGGATAAAATATACAGTTTGTTTAATATAAAAATCATTACACCTATGGACTGTCCCCACGGAGATAATAAACCAGACATGTGCGTGTGTGTTTTTCTCATAAGAAATAGTGATCAGATTTATTTGTCTGGTTGATGATCACGTGAACTGTCATCTATTCATGTCATCATCAACCAGACAAATAAATCTGATCACTATTTCTTATGAGTGTCCTTCATTTTCCAGCCCAACGAGAAAGCAAAATATATTAAATCAAGGGTGAAGAGCCCAACTAAAGTAAACACTGATCACATTAATGGTGACTTTAATAACAATGAAACATCAAGTCATTCATGTTCTGCAGCATGTTGATTTGTGAAAGTCCCTGTGAAGCAGAAGTGGGGATCGTCTTCAGTTTTCGGACATATTTCACAATGAAAGTAAATATTGAATGAGGAAGAATAGTGGGTGTGGTTCATGTCTTCTACTGTGATCGATTGGATGAATAAAAACGACATGTTCTGCTCAAGCCGTCAAACTCACTTCATCAGAGAAAGATCACCACTAGAGGACAGAAGAGCATTTTCACATTTCATGATAATTACTTTTGTTTAAAAGAAAACATTGTCTTTTCAGGACCATGGAGAAATGTAAATTTAGTGTAAATGTTTGGCGTTTTATGGAATTTTACTATTTTAATAAAAGAAATGTGAAAATACTGTTACGTTATACTGCATGTGCCCTGTAAAAAACATTTCTTTTTTACAGTGTATAGATAGCATCTAACTATTTTTTACATTGATCACACAGAACTGTGAATTCTTCATGGTGAAAATAGAATATATAACACAACTAGTGCATATAGCCCTTGGGAAAATATAGACTACATTTGGTGACAATGTGTGTTTTTAAAACATTTTAACAGTTACGATAAAAATGTGATATGGCTGTGAAATTCTAAAGGATTTTTCAGTAAAAATACACTTTATCAACTCTGACAAAAAATGAAACATGAACATTTTTTAAAGGACATGTCAGGTGAACAATACACAACAATGACTTTAATTTAAATTAAATAGACCGTTTTTTCCCGTAACACATTAAATCAGTTCAAGAACAGGTGAAATGTACATTAGTTGTCAATGTATGCAAATTTATGGGATTTCACATTTCTGATCAAAATGAGATGTTACTGTTAAATTCTACTGTTTTTTCTCTGTAAAAATACATTTATTTTTTACTGTGTGGACTCTAAACCTTGGATCTATAGGATCATTTTAGTCATATTTATAGTTGGCTGGAACATTGTGGCATTACGGCCGAAGAGGATCAAGAAGTGTCACAAAGGCAGGGAAAGCGCTCTTGTGGTCTACATGTGGGCAATTCCGTGAAATTGTCATGAAAAAATGTTACCATGAAAAAATTAAGTTTTCACCAACGTACCCATGTGAGGTTTTTAAAGCATTTATTTTATTTTTAGTGCATATTCAAGTATCATTTTCAGGACTGTCACATCCATAACGGTACATATTCTTCATAAATGGGCACATGAAAATTTAATCATGAACTATTTTATGTTCTATAAAGAGGCATCCCTTCTTCATTGGGTATTATTGCTTCAGGTTTTATGTATTTGCATTCACAGAAATCAAACAAGTTTGTCGTCTACCAAAAATCGTGTCCTTTTTTTGTCACGTCTATATTGTTTGTTTATAGCCCCTTATTTCAATAGAAAAATTCTTCATAGACTGAAATTTTTCTGATGTTTAGACTCCATCGACAAGGGTTTAGTAAAATATAAACAAATGGTTCAATATATTTGTAACAAATTCATTCTGTGAGTGTTTATATGTCACGTCCATAATGCTGGAATTGCGCATGTGTGTAATGCAATGTAATGCTAAGGAAGCTCCACTACCACTGTGATTAAGTAATAAAACATCTTGAGCTGCAATGAATTAACCTACAAATAGATCCCACCAGTGACACATCATTATGCTTTCAGTTTCTTTTCTTCAACTGTACAGACCTTTCCTCTTCAGTTTGACACAAAACACTTCCTGAATATTATGATCAAAAACATAATTCATACTGTTTTAAGCATCCCTTATTAGCTTATGGTTACTATCGATGTGCCACAAACTGTTGGGTCCAGGGACCAAATATTTTCTACGCCTCCACTAGAACTTCCACTTTCCAACGAACTCTGGCACGGTTCGATTGAAATATGAATGCAACACGGACCAAAGGCATCGAACCGAACCAAAAACAGGAAGTGATAACAATATACAACCCGAAAACCAAGTGATTTGATCATATAAAAGAGTGCTTATTAGGTCCTTGCTTGCGCATGTTGTGAGAAATAAACACTTGAAATATATCAGTCTGTGTGGAATGAATGTATACATTATACAAGTTTCACTTTTTGAATGAAATTAGTGAAATAAATCAACTTTTTGATGATATTCTAATTATATGACCTGCACCTGTATATATACATATATATATTATAAAAGGGGAGGAACAAGAGTAAATGTACAACAAACTTAACCTAGCTGTAGGAGTGCTGCTTTTAGGGCATTTCAGGTGACATTATTGCATATTTTGCATCTTTGCTGGTTCCTAGTCACAAGGCCTTTTTCCAGGACCTTCCCTAAATAAACAAAAACAGGATGGTGTTATTTTTTGCGGCACACAAAGAAACTTCAACAAAAAGTAAAAGTGACCAAAGAAAATAAAAAAGGCAACAAGCTGCTTTTGAAAATGCATGTAAATTCATGTAAATTACGTTGCAAGACAAACTCACATTCTGTAAATGTAAAATTTTAGTGGTGAGTCCACAGGGACAAAAAATATTTCAACAGTGTAATTTTTGCCCAGTTTTTGTGATAAACAGCTTGTAACTCCTGCTGAAAAACTCAACAGAATCATGGCCAAGCACACTAGACAATGTCATGGTTTTTATGGTAATTGTATGGGTTTCAAAGGAAATCATAATATTGTTTTCACTGGTATGTGGTGGTTTCTATTGGTGGGTTGTTATCTAGCAGATTAATCCAATTGAAATCATTTGTGAAACACTGCAAAACATAATTTTGTAATGGTTTTAATGGAAAAGGCTAATGGTTCCAAATTGTATTTTTTAGAATTTCGTCAAAATCTTTTGGTCTCGAGTTTGACTCTTTAATCACCACAAAGCTGTTCTAGCCCCACTGGCACCGTTAATGCATGCTCAGTGCCCCGGTTCCATATGGCGTACCATACAACACCAACACTGTTTGATTAAGTGGTCATTTGGCAGCCCATATTGTGTCCTTCCGTTTCAACCACAGCCAGTGGCTGCTTCTCTCAGCGACAGTGGCAAGTTCTTTGACTACCGTCCATTGGGCCTGTCCTCTGATCCCCACTTCCTTAAGAAGCCTTGTAGTGGAATTGGAAACAAAGCCCATGAAGCCCACTTCCACCGGGAAGATTTTCGCTGTCCATCCCCGATCTTCAGCCTCAACTGCCAAGTTGGCATTCCCGGAGATTCTTTCTTTCAAATGCTTCGTTAATGATCTCTTCCCAAGGTACAGTCAACTCAACAATGACTGTCCTACTGGAGCTGGGCAACAGAACCTTGTCTTGCCGCAGGTTGGTCGCTGCGATTTCCATTTCCCAATCCCTGGCTATACTCAGCAGACCTGAAACTGCAGATAAGGGCTTGGCCCACTTTTTCTGCCCCTCCTGAATAAAAGTTTGCCTTTTTAGCGAGTTAGCCTGGGCGTTTTGGGGGATGGCATTTGCTGCCACTCTCTTGGTGTCTACTGCTGCAGCCAATCACTTTAGTACTTGATTGTGGCGCCATGTGTATCTCCCCTGTGTCAAGCTCTTCTTACATCCCACCAGAATATGTTTAAGGTTTGCTGGAGCTGCACATAGGTGCAGCACATTATATGAAGCTCTCATGATAAAACTTAGCTTGTTTGTTTTCATTCTCCACAGCTCACTCCAAGTGATGTTGCGCTGTTCAGTGTCTTCTCACGTCATCCAGCAGCCTTGCTGGGCTTGAGAGAGCTAAATTATTCATTGTTTTCTAACACACCTATCGTTTAGCTTCACTGGAGCAGTTAAGATTACTTTACCAACTTTTTTACGTGTTGTGAATGGCGTTTACATCAGCATCAACTCATTGGCACAATTTAGAATGGTTTTAGGGACGGTTTCCCAGATAGGGCTTAAGCCTAGTCCCAGACCAAGGAAAGTTATAGAGCGGTCTAAACTGAAAACAGTTTGCACTGGCAATAATCTTTTAAAATAATGAAGTGCCACTGTTTTGTGCTAAGATTCTTAACGGTATTGGTTGTTTTTGATGCATGTACTTAAATATCCTAATCGACTAAGGCCGAGTCCTGGTGTAATCTAATGTCTGTGTGGGAAACTGCCCCTTAAAGAGATACTCTGTCAAAAAAATTCATGAATAACTCACCATCCAGTCGTTCGACAACCCTAGGACTTCAGTTCATCTTCAGAAAACAAATTCAGATTTTGAGTTTTGTTGAGGTCTGAGAGCTTTCTGACTTCCCCGTGGACTGCAACGCAACCACCAACCTTCAGAGTGCCAAAGGTAAGTAAAGACATCATTAAATAGCCCATCTGACTCCAGTGGTTCAGCCTTAACCCTATAAAGTGAAGAGGATACATTTGGTGCGCAAACAAACAAAATACGACAACAATTTCCTACTTTTGTGTATTCAGAGGATAAACTGAGGTCTTTGGGTTGTCGAACTGATGAGTAATTCATGACAGAATGTCTTCCTTTAATCTTTTTAGGGCTTTATTGATGACCTCTAAAAAAAATTATGCTTTTAGTTTTTTTTCAAATACTATAAGTTTGTTATGTAATATTAAATGCTGTTCTGTTCTATGCTAAAATTGAGTGTTGTTGCTGTGTATCGACCCCGTTCCCTAGATTACGTGTGTGCACTTTCAGAGATAAACATCGGTACGCTCTGTGGTTCCATTTGAATGCAGAAACTCATATTGTAAACAAAATCTGAAATGGAAATCAGTCTCTTTGTTTCCAAACTAAAACATGTTTTGCATGAGACATAAAAGCCAGGATGTGGAGATTGTAATAGTCATTGCACTTCAACAACAATAGTCAGCACCACTTGATCTTCAACTTGATCTTCTTTGTTGCAGGTATCTGGGAATATTTTTTCTTGTAATTATCTTTGCGAGCTCTTTTAATTTACTTCTTATCTGAATGTGTGTTTGTCATGATTTAAAATGTTGTTTCATTGTTTCAGATTTGCTATAGTAAATCCATCACCAATGGAAAGGTTGATTCATTTTCTACTTTTTTCAGGTCAGTGTGACTTTAGTTCATATCATTTTATGCTACTAGAAATACTACTTGAACATCGCTTCATCTAAACATGTTTTGTAACAAACTTGATTTGTTGCATTAAATGTCATTAGTATTTTGTGAAGCTGTATTTATGCTTTGGTTCAAACCTTTACTCTATATTTAATATGAAAAATTGACATCAGTTACCTTACGTGTACTCAGTACAAATGTACCATTATTGTGATTTCATAGTTTTGCCATCATTATCAACATCCACAGCTTGCAGCTAGACTGATATGTACTCATAAATCCAGAAATCCACAACTGACCATGGACAACTGACCATCTTTAGACAACAAAAATAGCCGATGACAAATGGTTAAATTCTTAATGTGATAGTTCACCCAAAAATGTAAATTCTGTCATGAATTACTCACTCTCTAGTTGTTCTAAATCTGTATAAGTTTCTTTATACTTTAAATTATTTGGTTTAACACAGGGAAATATATTTGGACGAATGCTTGTAACAAAATAGTTCTTCGACCACATTCTTCAAAATATTTTATTTTGTGTTCATTGCAAATAAAAGGATAACTGGTTTGGTGTATTTCTGTGATTTTTGTGACATGTAAAGTATTCAGATGATAAACTCTGTGGGTTAATAGGAATAAAGGGTTTTGACATTGAAAGATATCTGAACACTCAGCACATTCCTCCCAACAGGACTTTGTCTGCTCACTCAAGCAATATCACGTCAGTATGTTCTGATCCAGGAGAAGAGGACCTGGCATGAAGCACAAGCTTACTGCAGACAGAATCACATTGACCTGGCCACTGTTCAGAGCACTGAAGACTGGACAAATGTACAAAACACTATTGGGTCTGCACTGACATCAATAACCTGGATTGGGTTATACAATGACATCAATAGCTGGCGATGGATTTACAAAGATGAGAAGATTACATTCAAGCTTTGGGCAACTGGAGAGCCGAACAATGGAAAAGAGGAATGTGCTTTATTGGAGAGGAGCATGTGGTTGGATTATCCATGCAATTATGAATGCGGCTTTGTTTGTTACAACGGTAAGAAATAATACCAACGCATGTCATTATTGGTTGGTTTTCTCTAGCTGGTATAAACACAGTAACTCAGTTAGTTAAATGTTGCTTTGTCTGAGCATCCCAACAGGGGTGTGTCTCCGTCATCACTGCTTAAACACCATGGTTAACCACCAAGCTACCCGGCTAACAAAAGTTTGTTATAAGAACGTTCCTTAGAGGTTTTTCATGTTTTTGAAAACGTTGCAAAAAAATACAAAAATGTCCAGTTTTTTTAATGTTTTATGAACGTTCCCATCTAACATAACTCACCATCATGGTGATCAGTGTTTCCTTGAGTTGGGCTCTTGTACCTTGACTATAAGTGTTAGAATTTTTTGAGTGTTGAAACTGTGTGCATGTGATGTACTGTTGTTGTGGCAATGCAATGGGAATCTAATCCAATGGAATCAGTTGGTGGACATTAAAATGGCAATCATCTTGTGGTTAGAAGGATTGATCGCATATGGTTTGACTGCTGTGCTGTTGAACCTAAAAATAAATTGGTGAATCCGGAAGTTTAATTTGCATTTTTATGTCTAAAATATTTGTGAAATCTGGACCCTAGAAAAAACTACAGCAGAAATTAGACAAACATAGACGTCAAGATTCAGGGTATGAATCAATACAATGGTGACAATCAACAAAAGAAAAACTCATTCATGATTCCCAGCATGCATTGAAGTTGATCCGTATATCAGAATTAGTTTGTTGATTGTCACCATTGTTGAGATTTGTACACTGATTCTTGATGTCTACGTTTGTCTAAATTCTGTTGTAGCTTTTTATTTGCGTTCTGTTTTCACTAATCTTCTAGCCATTGAAATACAATTAAACCCCTTTGATATTATAATATTCCTTCAGGATCGAGAACACAGTTTGCATATAATATGCATTCAGTGAATCAAATTACAACATGATGGTGTTTTTAATGCCCACCACAAACTCCATTGGATTAGATTTTCATTGCGTTGCCATAACAACAGTACATCACATGCACAGAGTTACAACACACCAACAAATCTAACACTTAGAGTCAAGAGACAAGAGCACAACTCAAGGAAACACTGATCACCATGATGATGACTTTTTGTTAGTCGGGAATGCTCTTAAAACATAAAAAACTGGCCTTTTTGTATGTTTTTAAAACGTTTTCAAAAACATCAACAACTTCTTAGCAGCGTTCTTATAAAAAACTTCTGTTTGCTGGGTAGCTAGTCCGGATTGAGTTTTATCAGAATTATCAGAGAACTTTCATTGTTTTCTAAACTATTTATTTTGAAGGGCCGCTTATCCAGGTGTTTTCTGCAATATAAAAATAGTCAGTGGTATCCCCAGAATGTCTCTGTAAAGTTGCAGCTTAAAATACAACACATATCTTTCATTACAAGAGGTTGAACATGACCATTTGTGGCTGCAATGGAAAACGCGCCATTTTTTTGTGTGTCTCTTTAAATGCAAATGAGCTTCTGCTCCCCTCTATGTATGCAAAATATGAGGTACAGCGCTACACATGTGCTTTGGATGACATCAAGACAAGCAATATGGCGGAAAGCACAATTAAATTTGTAATGCCCTTTCCAACCAAAACCATACACCAACTGCAATAAAAATCACCTTCATTCCTTGTTCATAAATACGAAGTAAATGGAAAAGACAAAAACATAGATAGAACAACATATCCTGACCATTTGCTGTATGAAATGTTGGCCATTGATGATTAATCATGTGCATGAATTTTACTAACAGACATAAACACGGATATAGGCAAAAACATGCATTCAGAGAACTTGTATATGACAGACAGGTATGTAAAGATCAGCAACCAGGTGTTATTACGTTGTGAGTAGCAATTTCTGCGTAACCTCATTGTCTAACAAATGCGCACTCTGTTTCTATCTGCTCTAAGTATTGTCGCACTTAGGACATACGAGAAAACACTGAACTCACCGAGAAAGACACTGCTATAACTTTCTTTCGTTGTAATGACTAAGCTTTACAGAACTTTTGTCGGTCTCAAGTCTTCTGAACCGATGGGGCACGATGCGTTTTACCACTAACGTTACGACACAACACCTGTTTGGACCAATGCAAAGTCTCAGGTTTAGCCGCGAACATCTAAACAACAGCCGCTAACATGCGTCGTTTAGAATACCCCGGCGGAGACCTTTCCAACGAGTTCTGGCTCATTTCTGTAAGTTTTTCTGGACCGGAGATACGGACCGCTGAATGTTGGTTTGTCGATCTGAAAAAAGTGCATCTTCCCCGGACTAAGAGTTCTCGGTGTCCCGCCTGGGACTTTCGATCATTAATAACTTCGGCCCCGAGGTCACAGAGGGATGAACCCAGGCTCGTCGGAAAGGTCTCCTCCCGGCCTCCTTTTATGTTCCATTTTACATCCAACAACAGCACACATTTGTTGTTTCTTAGACATTTTTTCGCTGGCTATTGGCTACATTTGGTCTTGCCTGAACTACGGGGGGAACTACGCGCTCATAAGGCGGAGTCTGTGAGCAGTCATGGGCAGGCGTAAACAATGTGACATCAGATTGTTGGGGGATCCCCAACAGCCCGTTTTGTGTTACTGTTGTGGTTTTAAGGAGATTACAAAAAGAAGAACAGATGGATTTGTATAATAACAGGGTGTGTTTCTGCACACACGCTGGCGACTCAATTTCTGGTAGATAAACATTAAAAAGTGAATTTTCTGGGATAGCGCCCCTTTAAGGCATGTAATACCCTTTCTGAAAAATGATCTATAGACACAATTCTGTGGTCAGGTGGAAATCAGGTGGAACAACCAATTGCAAGGTTTTCAGCCAATATAACTGGTCATTCAATATTTGTACCAAATCATTCAGATTTGATAAAGACAGTGTAAAGCTAACCCTGTTCAAACCTACAATAATCAACTTTCTTTCACATTACAGAAAATGGAACAAATAAGTTTATTTTTATCTCTCATTTCTGGACGACGTGGCATGGGGCTCGGAGCTACTGCAGACAGCATTACACAGATCTGGCCATCATTCGGAGTCGATCTGAGAATGAACAACTGGTTTCAATGACACAAGGTTATAATGCATGGATTGGTCTGTACAGGGACTCGTGGATGTGGTCAGATGGGTCAAAGGTCAACACGTCCTCCATTAACTGGTTGACTGGACAGCCTGATGTTACTGGGCTGAACCAACCTTGCAGCTCAATACGAGCTGATGGTCTGATAGAGGATCGGCTTTGCTCACATGTCCTTCCTTTCATCTGTTTGACTTGTAAGTGTTATGTTTAATGCTTTGCTACTCATCTTAGGTAATGACCATCAGAAACACACTTTATTGTGAGTCAGTTTAGTGAGAAAGTGTCTTTAAAAAGGTACGCTGTGAACGATTCAGCTTGACACAGTTGAGTCATCAGTCAAATTATTACACTATTCAGTGTTGAAATGAATAAGATAAGATGATCCAACATCATTAAAGGGACAGTTCACATAAAATGAAAATTCTTTCATCATTCATTCACCCTCTTGCAGTGGTGGAAAGTAACGAATTACAAATACTCACATTACTGTAATTGAGTATTTTTTTATCAGGAATTGTACTTTTTTTAAGTAGTTTAAAAACACTTTTACTTTTTAAACTCGGTACTTTTACTGCACTATTTTTCCTCACATTGTCAACGCTACTTTATATGTTTAATTTTCATGTGATTGGAGAATAATCAGTCCCGTCACGTGACCCCGTCCACTCGAATCGCGCATAGAAAACTTGCATCACACAGATTTCATTACATCTGCCGCCAAAATAGTTTAAACATGGAGGACGAACGTGTGCGGCAGGCAGGGCGCGTATCAAACGGCGGTTTTGCGTGCTTGAAAGTCACTGCGGGAAAGGGACACATTACGAAGGCTCGTCTGAGATATGGAGAAATATAGAGTTCCTGTATCACTCTGTTCGCCATGTTTCATCCAAATGGCTATATCATAAGGTAACATTGTTCATCTCTCTCCAAAGTCTCAACATCAAGTGCTCTGCCCTTATAAGTGAGTAGGGAACATATGCGATTGGAACGCATGCAAAGCAGTTTCGCAAACTGTGCATTACCAGTTATACTGTTGTAAATAACATTCAGTTTCTTGAACAGTTTGATCGATTCGCTTAAATAATACATTTACATTTAGTAATCTAGCACATACTTTTATCCAAAGCCACTTACAAGACGTCATTAATACATCGAAAGAAGCTGCAGGGATTACTTTTATGTTGCCTCTATCTGTATTTTGAACTTTTAAAGACATGAACCATTAAGAACCATGGACCATAACTCCAGGTAAAAATCTTTATCGTTTTACCTAAGAAATAATGTCACATACATCTTGGATGGCTTGAGGTTGAGTAAATGATCAGCCAGCTGCTCTACACATATGACTGTTAATGCTCATCCAATGCAAATTAGCATTTGTTGCATGCAGTATTTATGTGGGACCTAGTACACATGATTGAACAGTGCTGGAACTGCATAAATAGTTTTAACTGGAAAACTGAGCTCATTATAGACAGACAGACAGACAGAACAACACACTGAATGGTTATTCTGTCTGAGTTGTATCCAGTTATATGCTTTATCAGTAAGGTAAAAATCTGTTTTGTTAAAAGTAGGTATTTGATTATTAATAAATATTATAAAATAACACCGCCTAAAAAATAACGAGTAACTAGTAGCTTACTCCGAGTAGTTTTTGAGAAGAGTAATTTTTACTTGTACTTTTTTTTAAGAACACCAGTACTTTTACTTGCACTTAAGTACAAATTTCCAGCACTCTGTCCACCACTGCCCCCTTGTCATTTTAAACCTGAGAAGAGTTTTTATTTTGGGGTTATTATGTGAATCCTACATTTCATCTAGCTCCCAAACAAATAAGGTAAACTATCTACTAAACTAGTGTATTGTTGTAGCTGCACGGCTCAACGCTATAAGGATTTTTTGACTGGCAGAGGCAGTGATTCAAGTTTTTACTTGCTCTGCCAACATTATTACTGGCCCTGCCACAAAACAAATAAAATAGTTGTTGTTATCCTTGTTTTTGACCCATCATGTTATCTTGTATTCTGATTAGCAAACTTATATGAAAACAAACTTCAGAGGTGTAACTTTGTTTTCAAAAGTGGTGGGGACAGAGATGACAAAAACAATACTTTGTTTCTGTAATAACTCGTTGGGAATATGTATCATATTTAGTGGGCGGTCCGTCCATTATATATACTCCGGTTTTCTACTCTAGCTCTCCAATATGGGGTTGCCAAACTATCATTTGGGGAAGGACACTTGGCTGTTGTGGTGCACTACACTTAAAAACTGTTTATTCTTATGACTAAAACTGTCACTTTTTGATTTGTTTACGCGTATTTTTTCATGGACACTGGATGCACAAGCAAGCGCCGTAAGTGCAGATGATGCGCGCATTTTTATACTGGCCGCGTAACTGAAGTCGCATCTATCTGTAACTATCAAATATAACTTATTTCACACGATGGGAGATGGTGAGAAAGTGGCGCATCCTTCGTTTTCCACGCGTTTTAAATATCAATGGCCCCTGAACAATACACACCTTCCACAAGCATTTCTACATTTCTTCCAAAAAGTGGTGGGGACATGTCCCACCCGCAAATTACGCCTTTGCCAAAATTAGATACCATTTTATAGCACAGCAAAAACGATTGACCTAACAAATTTTGTATCAAATAAAAGTTTATCACGGGTCGGCACAGCTGTTTTACGCTGTAGCATATGCAGTCAGTAAATAAGAAAAAAACAAAAAAATGACAAGCTAAAGCAATCCTGCACATAATACAAATAAACAGAAGAAATTAAACATTGCTTTAGGGTTTTAGGCCTAATGATGTTCAGATACAGATACAATCAAATGCAATAATCAAAATGCAAAATAATATTTGGAGATTTCCATGATACTCGCCAAGTCGGGTGTATTTAACATAGTTCTGCATGTATTTGTACCTTCAAGCACAAGAAGACACGGAAAGAAAGGAAGAGAGAGGTCTGAGGCAGGGCCTGACCCGAGCGGGTGTCACACTGGCTATCGGACACTCGCGCGTGCCCTGAGCTGACTAGCTTTCTCACGTTAGACAAAGAGAAGTTAAGTAACAGCAACCATCCTAAACATAAGGACTATTAAGCAGCTGTATGCAGAATTTATTAGATCTAATGGACGAAATAAGCATCGAACAGTTTACATATGAACGCGACCGGAGATGAACATACTGAAAAAAACATACTAAAAGCCGCGGTTTGTGTTACTTTTTTGTCTGGAATGGTGAGAAAACATTGTGATTGTATGTATATTGTAAACCAACCTTTTAGGTCTTTAGCCGGTAAAGTTTCAATTCTGTCTGGCTAGCACGCTGAGAGTAGGCGGTATTTTGTGGCTACGCCTTCAATGAGCGTCTAACGTTACACCACAAACACAATCTGGTCGAATACATTTTCGACTTCTTCTGTAGGTGGTAGAAAGTCGGCAAGCTCAAAAGTTTCACACCCCGTTTACACCTGTATTTAACGTCGTCCACTTGATCCGATCGACCAAAACGCGAGTTACGCATGTAACTACGGTTCTATGAGTTCTGGATGTCACTTAACTTCTCATCCAGAACAGAATCGTAGTTAGATGCTTAACTCTCGTTCTATTTCGTTCTTACTGACCGCCAGAGGCAGTGCTTAACACTGGATGACTCATAACAGCAAGGTCACGAGGAGTATCCCTCACCTTACACAGACGTTTAAGAGTCCACCAGCACGGCCTTCTCCATTGCCCCTGGGGCTGCCACGTTAAGTCTGTAGTATCAAGAGAAGGTGTCAGTAGATGACCAGGTAGCAGATTCACATTAGTCCCTCGACGGGACACCCCTCAGTGCGGCCCAGGACGTCGAAACCGCGCTGGTCGAATGACATCTAATGAGCTGTGGCACCGCAAGGCCTTTGCTCCTGTATGCCTGGGAGATTACATCCACCACCCAGTGTGACAGCCTCTGTTTAGACAAAGGCTGCCCTCTCTTTGATCCGCCATAGCAAAGGAAGAGCTGGTCCTGAACCCGCAATTTCTCTGTGGCCGTCAAGTAGCCCTGCAGTGCCGTGTGTACCAATCAGCGTAAAGCTTCCACCTACCCGCGTAGACACGTCTGGTAGAAGGTGCTCTGGAATTTAGGATTGTATCTTGCACTCTGATGTTGGAAGCCATGAACAGTAATTCAGGCTCTCAGGCGGCCAGACCCACAGCTGAAGTCGATCTGGATCCGGATGCCAGATCTGTCCTTGCAGCTGCAGAAGGAGATCCCGTCTGCTGGGTAGACGCCAAGGTTCTCCCTTGAGGAGAGTGCTTAACGTTGGGAACCATGGTCTCCCTGGCCAATTTGGTGATACCAGAAGCACTCTGTGATGACCCTGAAGAATCCTGTGGAGAGTTGGCAGTATTAGGGTGTGCGCTAGGGCGTCCTGACCCAGAGGGCTGGACTTCTCTGTCCATGCAAACCACAGTGAGCAGTGGGCTGATTCCGCTGAAGCAAACAAATCCACCTTCGCTTTGCCGAAATGGTGCCAGATTAGTTGCACCACCACAGGGTTGATTCTCCATTCTCCTGGTGGAGGTTTGTGGCGAGACAGAAAGTCTGCCACCACGTTCGATACCCCCGGTACATGCATTGCCCTGACGCTCTGAAGCCGAGGCAAGGCCCATGTCAGAAACTCCTGCAAAACCTTCAGGGACTGGCTGGACCTTGTACTGCCCTGATGATTGATATAATACACAACTGATGTGTTGTCCGTTCTTCTGAGTATGTGACAGCCCTGTAAAAGGTCCAAAGTGATCCAGGGCCAGTTGCACCGCTTTCAACACCAAGGTATTTATATTCCTCGAGGTGTGTTTGGGATTCCAGTTCCCTCTGGCTATTCTGTGTTGCCACACAGCGCCCCATCCTGTCAGCGAAGCATCGGTCTGGATCACCTACCGACAGGAGGGAATCGCCCCCAGAGCTACGCCTCTCATAAAGAAGGACTTCCTTCTCCAAGGTCTCAAGGTAAGGAGGCATCTCTCCGTCACTTTGACGAGTCTGTTCCTATGCCAAGTGGAGTCCAGGTGTAAATTATTCATCCACCTCAGGTAAGGTGGAAGAAGACCAAGAGGTATCACAGCAGCTGCTGCTGCCATCATGCCCATCAACCTAAGCACCAATCTGAACAGAATTCGGACGTTTCTCCGAAAACGCCGAAGGAGGAGCAAGATGTTGTCCACTCTCTGGGGTGACGGAGTGGCTTTCATCAACTTGAAGTGTAGAATAAGTCCAATAAATTTCACGGACTGGCATGGGACCAGCTGACTCTTGTTGAAGTTCACTTTGAGGCCCAATTGAGCAATATGAGAAATCAGAAGATTGCTGTGTTCTATCGCTTGCTCCCGCGACGGAGCACAGAGAAGCCAGTCCAGATAGGGGATCAGTAGTACCTCCTTGGCCTGAATGGGAGATAACGCAGCTTCCATGCATCTGGTGAACACTCGAGGGGACAGAGATAGGCCAAATGGAAGAACCCTAAACTGGAAGATCTGTCCTTGAAGTGCAAAACGAAGAAACTGTCTGTGCCGTGGAGCCATTGGAATGTGAAAACACGCATCCTTCAAGTCTATGGTTACGAACCACTGAGGAGTTGTAATTGCCTGGAGGACATCTGTTATGCGTAACATGTGGAATGGTAGAACTTTGAGGGACTGATTTAGACCCTGAAGATCGAGGATGGGTCGTACACCTCCATCTTTCTTTGGCAGTAGGTAATACACTGAATAAAATCCATTTAGGCGTGCTGACCAGTGTACTGGTTTTATGGCTTTCTTTTCTAGTAGCTCTGTTATCTGTATTTTTAGTGCCACCACACTTTTGTGGTCCTTCACCATAGTCATCTTGACCCCGGTGAAGGGAGGAGCCCGCCGTCGGAATTGCAGACTGTAACCATGAGAAAGTGTTTTTAAAACCCACAGGTCTGAGGTGGTTTCCTTCCAGGAATTGAGCTGCTGGCAAGAGAAACATGCGACGGTTGGCCCCCTTATCTCAGGCTCTGCGAACCTGGTTTTTACTTCCTCTGGGGGGGCAATGACCTGACCCCCTAACTCTGGAAACCTGGTTTGATGGATGTCCACCATCCCTGAAATACGGTGCAGGCCTATCCCATTGCCCCGGTTGGTGTTTATAAGTGGACTTAGACTGTACCACTGGCTGTGCCCGTGAAGGGTATCTCCCCGTAACCCTCGATCTAGACTGAGGAGAAGGGGCTGTTGTTAAGTACGCCAGTTCCTGCCTCGTTTTATTTAATTGTACACTATGTTCCAGAGTTTCCCGTGCCGCTGACCCAAACAGTTGACTTGGAACTACCGGGAGGTCTCGAAGCGTCCTCCTACAGACTTCTGACAATGGAGATTGTGCCAGCCACACCTTGCGCCGCGCTTGAGTGAGTGTAGACATAAGTCTACTCAATTCTCTGGACATGAACGCGAATGCCTGCAGTGAAGCGTCACTAAAGCTTAGCATTGAAGGATCACTCCCAACAGCCTGGAGCGAATGAGAAAGCACAAGCATGATATGGGAAAGCGAATTCCCTATACGACCCATGCGTGCTGCCAAATCGTATGCATGAACAAGATGATCATCTGATATTCTGCACTGTGGCCGTGGGCATCTAGCATTAGATCTCAAGGCTTCCTCTGGTGAGAGAACGAACAAGGCCATAAATGGTTCAACTTTAGGCATTGGACCAAGTCCATAAGACTCCGCATCCTGCATTGCAGCAAAAGTCCTACTTGTACTGGTGTGATGAGTAAACAATTTTGGGATAGCCCTACACTTGTGAAGTTCTGCCACAAAGTCTTTCGATGGAGGTATACTCACAGCCGAAGGTTTCGGTGTTCCTCTAAAAAAGGCACTGGAAGGGGTTACTACAGTAGGAGCAGCATCCATGTTTAGGCGAGCTAATGCCATCTGGATGGCATATCTGGCACCATCCTGATCTGTGTCCCCTGCTACCTTTTCATGTATGCAAGAAGATTGTAGAGGCAGTTCATCGGATGTCGTGGGTTTAAATAGGATGTATCCTAATGACATCCGGGTCATATATGACGTTGTTGATATTAGACTTGACCTGTGCATGAGCAAAGAGAGATAATTCAGTGTTAAGCACTGCCTCTGGCGGTCAGTAAGAACTAAATAGAACGCATATCAGGTTTAGGCTACAGAGGCCCTTAAAGGACAGGGGCACTTCAGGGGCCAATACGATTTCAACTGGGGCCTGTGCCCCTCTGGTCCCACCCCTAAATCCGCCAGTGGATATATGTATACATAACACCACTCTGAGCGCGTGCGTCCCCTGACAGTCCCTGCCCCCCCCCCCCCAGTGGAGGAATGCCACACACATTTAAAAACCCAGAATTAATAGATAGTCAAACTACATTGAGTCAACAAATTATTTTCACAGCGTTTATATACATACATAAACTATTATTTGTACATATTACTATTCTTTAATATAATGTTAAAATAAAAACACTATTGTCTCTGATTGGTCTGAACGACATTAGGAAAACATCGTAGTTTTTGTAAATTTAATTTCCTTCTTTACATTTCTAATAGTCATAGAAATTATTCTTGACAGATTCAAGGAAACAGATTGTGAGAGTCGAGGTGAAATCTGGAAAGAAACTAAATGACCCTGCGGTAATGGAGGCCATCTTGCAGTTTGTAAGTATGTTTAAGTGTGACTGTAAGAGTTTGTGTTAAACTAGAACACATATAATCCTGAGGATCCTCCCAGCTGTGAGAATGTTGCTTAAACGTCCCATTAAGTTACGTTTAAAGTGTCCAGTTTTGTTTGTTTGTTTTGATAATGTTTAAAAAGTTACGTTCATACAGTGAGGAATGTTACATTCTATTATTTTTAAAATGTTATTTCTGTTTATTTCTTCATTTACCTTCTGTTTCCTATTAAAACATTAATTGTAGTAACAGTAGAAATGTGCCTTAAACTGCATTCTGGCTTTTTGTTTGTTGAGACATTATCTTTTTATGAAATAAATGTTTTTCTCATATACACAATTGCTCATAATGAATGAAACCCTTTTATGAAATATTTCTTGCAATATGTTTTTTGCCAAGATAACGATGGACTGCTTAACGTAAACCTGGGTTCTTTGTGTCAGGTTCTGATCACCTGTTTGTATCCTCTGCTGTCTCTGGGTTTGTGTTTTTGTCAAGCACATGTCGTTGTTCTGACATCTCGCCATGTGCTCGGTGTGTGTGTGCGTGTGTGTCTTTGCGCTCCACCCCCTTGTTCTCTCACTCAGTTATCCTCGGTGGTTGCCATCACCTCTCATCTGCCCTCTTGTCTTTCCGGATGAGCACTCGAGTCTGTTGTAACTATGAGATCTGCCTTGACACATAAAACACAGACGTGGCGTTCGGTGGTGGATTCCAATGACGGACCACCTGTTGAACACTTTATCAGAGTCAGTGCGAGCTGAGAGAGCTGCTGTAGTCTCCCACGGGAAGAAAGCACGAATGACACGTTCAATATCAAACTGTGATGTCAAAGACAGACGTGATGTCATAAGAGCTTCTGCAGTTGGTCACGCCTAAAGCAATTTCCATAGTGAAACACAGAGAGATGCTAGAAAAAGAACAGCTCAGTCTTCACCAATAAGATTTTGTAAAAAGTGTTGAATAAAAGGTGTTGATTCATTCTGAGCAATGTGTATTAAACATTTATTTCATGAGTTAACCCTGTCACGCCGTACATTTCAAAATAACATGTTTATTTCTTTAAATGGTACATTTGCTTTGTTTTGTTGTAAATAACATATGGGTTAAAGAGATTTGCTCATCATCACATAGTGTTTTGATTTATATTTTACACCTTTATATGATGTGGGGTTGTGTGTTTTTGCATTGTTAATAATTAGTGTGACCGAACAAATTCTGTTTGTTTCTGTTCTTTAGATAAAACGGAAAGCGAGAGATCGTGGAATAGATGAGGAGACAAGATTGACATGGAAAGTGCAGTCAAATGGAAATGTTTTTTCAGTAAAACATGATCAAAAAGATGGCGCTCGGAAAAAGGCGTGTGAATAGAACATGTGATTTCATGATGCAAGTGATAAGATTGACACTCTTATTTTAAAATATCATACATGTTTGGTTATAGAATGATAGATTTTAGGATCTTAGTTTCTTAAAAGCAACCTGTGTGTGTGGAATTCTGGCTCGAGAGATTAGTGTTGTATTTCATTTCTTATTGTTTTATCCTTAATATTATTCTCTACTAATTTTAATTGATTAATTCAGTTATAAATGATGAATAAATTTCATTATTTTATTAACTTTTCTTAAAGAAAATGAAAATTATGTTGTTCGTCAACTCCAGGACCTCCGTTTATCTTCAGAACACAAAAGAAGAGTTTTGTTGAGGTCCGGGAGCTTCCTGACGCTTGAAGCGCTTTGAAGTTTGGTTGTGTTGCAGTTTAGTCAGAAAGCTCCCGGAAGGTAAACCGAGGTCCTATGGTTGACGAACGACTTGAGGGCGAGTAATTCATGGCAGATTTTCTTTTATATGTTGTATAATCTTATATTGAGAGCTGTATTTGTAAAGCAGTAATTTTCCACTGTCATTGTTGGTATATAGTAATAAGCTTTTGAATCTGTTTCTAGTCAGATGAAGGTTATTCAATAAACTAACTTTATTCCATCATGACTTCGTCTCCTGCTGTAACAATACACACACACTGAAGACAGACACAATCCAACACCGGGGTTTAGTGAAGCTGATTTACTTAGACACACGGGCAATGATAAGCATCCACAGGAAACCGATAACAACCAGGAGAATACAGAACATCCACGGGAACTAGAACATAACATAAACTAGGAAGTCAGGGTTAAGTACAACAGGGTAGAATACAATAAGACCTGACAGTGACTGGTTGTGAGAGTGGTGGTTATGTAGCGTGTGGGTGATTGAGTGCAGGAGTGACTGATGGGATGCAGGTGTGAGTGATCAGTGTTAATGAGTGCGTGCACAGAGTCCTGGGAAGTGTAGTGTAACTAAAAGTCTGGGGATAATGTGGGGGGATATGAAGGAGGAGGTGTTATAGTACCCCCCTCCCCACGGTCCGCTTCAGAGGACCTTTCCAAGCGACGAGGACAACCTCGGGAACGAGGAGCTGGACGTTTGGGGTTCTGGTCGTAAAAGTCTTTGAGAAGTGCTGGGTCAAGTATATCGTCCTGATGAACCCATGATTGTTCCTCAGGACTGTACCCCTCCCAGTCCACCAGATGGCCTTCTCGACGCCTGGAATCCAGGATGGAATCCACCCGGTAGATCTGCTGGGCAGCATCTAGGGTTGGGGGAGGGGAGTTCTCAACCTCAACACCAGGTTCTGTGGAAGTAAGTGGAAGAGGATTAGTGAAGGGCTTTAAAAGGGATGCATGAGACGAGGGGGAAATCCTGTAGTGTGGGGGCTGTTGGAGACGGAAGGTGACTGGATTGATTTGTTGGAGAATGGTGAAGGGGCCGATGAACTTGGGACTGAGCTTCTCGCAGGGTTGTTTGAGGTGGAGGACATCCCGGCGGAGCACAGTGATTGCGAGTTCCCAAAGGATGGGGCAGAGGAAGGTGGCTGGAGGGAGTATGGTTTCCGGAGAAGATGGTTCAGGTTGGGTAGGAAATGGACGTGATAAAGCATCCGCTTTTACATTCTTGGATCCTGGACCGTAGGTTACTGTAAAATGGAAACGGGTGAAGAATAACACCCATCTGGCTTGTCTAAGGTTCAATCTCCTAGCTACTCGCAAGTAGGTTGTGATGGTCGGTGATGACTGAGAAAGCCTCCCTCGATCCCTCCAGCCAATGCCTCCATTCCTCCAAAGCCAATTTAATGGCCAGCAGTTCCCGATTGCCGACATCGTAATTTTGCTCCGCCGGGGCAAGCTTACGGGAGGAATAGGCACATGGATGTAGGCGTGGCGGGCTCCCCTGCCGCTGCGATAGCACTGCACCCCCCGACGTGGATGCGTCGACTTCGACGACAAAGGGAAGATCCCGGGTTAGGAATTCAGAGGGTGGGTGCATTACAAAAGGCTCCTTTGAGGGTTTCCAGTGCTCTGAGGGCTTCGGGGCTCCAGGACAGAGATTTGGACCGTGAGCTGACCATGGAGGTAAGGGGGTTTGCTATGGAACTGAAGTTCGCTATAAAGCAGCGATAGAAGTTGGCAAATCCTAGGAACCTCTGAAGTTCACGTACTGTTGTCGGTTGCGGCCAGTTCTTAACGGCATCCACCTTCCTCTGGTCCATGGTGACTGCATTGAAGCTAATGTGATAGCCGAGAAAGTGGATGGTGGAACTCACATTTCTCCAACTTGAGGAACAGGTTATATTGACGGAGACGTTGAAGGACTTGGGTTACGTGGAGAATATGGTCAGCGGGGTTGTTGGAGTAAATGAGTATGTCGTCGATATAGATGATGAGGAATTTGTTGAGGAAGTGTCTAGGGAGAGGGAAGTCTGGGCATCCCTGCTTAGACTGCTGCCCCCGCGACCCGGCCCCGGATGAAGCGGAAGAAAATGGATGGATGGATGGATGGAGTTGCCTCAATTTTTTTGAGTTCTGCTTACTAATTTGGGTTTACAGTGTATGAAACACATGCAAAATAAATAAAAAACAATTAAGAACGTTTTACTTTTATATCAAGAAATTTTGTAAATGGACTTGAATTGAGAAAATATTTATAAAGAACTACAAAGAACATTCATTTAACAGTTTATACACTAACATCTAAAACAAAAAAAATATTTAGAGATTTACAACAACTGTTTTAAATCACTGTGACTCCACGTCAGCTTCAATCACCAAGACATCATGGACTGAAGCTTCACAGGAAGTCGGGAGATACTGGAATGACAAAAAGATAACAGTAGGCCTATTGTATTTTAGTGTTATGAGATTTACTATAAAAGCACTGGAATGCTGTACTTGCTCATGCAAAAGATCTTATTTAAATAAAAAGGAGTGAATAAACATTTGTTTATGCTTCAGCATGATGAATGATTATTGATATTTGTTTTTTTAAGTTATTTTCTACCTTGCAAAAAATAGTTTAAAATAAATAACTCGCACTTCTGCTAAGAAAATGTATGCTTTGATTTCAGTTGATCAATGTTGACATTCAATAAATAACCGTAGACAGGGACAAATTTATGCATGGGCCTACTGGGCATGACCAGCAGGGGGCCATGGCAAATTTAATATGTGCACTAGTGATGCGCGTATGGCGGTTAAATCCGCGGGCGCTGCGGATGATCCGCGGGTCGGGTGGGTCGGGTAATAAAAAAATACATTCGGATTAATTGCAAGTGGATCGCGGGTGGATGATATCGTATACAATATTAACAAAATTTCTCAAAAAATACGAATATGTTTTAAATGCATTTTTAATCAGGCGCTAATTTGCAGTAATTTAAAAGAAATGCGTGCATGGCGGTGGTAGAGGACGGTCTATTTCTTAAAGTAGAAATGGAGGCAAAACAGATCCAAGAGAAATTTAAAAAGGGAGAATTAAAAACAAAACAAAAGGTAGGAAAGAAAAGTACCGTGTGGGAGCGTTTTAGCGAAGTGGTTAACAAGGATGAATCAAGTCCTGGGTATGTTATATGAAACGACTGTGAGGCACTGTATTTATATGAAAGCCATAAGACTGGTACCTCTAATATGGTACATCATGTGTGTGCTAAATCAACAGATTAGATTTAAGCATTTACACACAAAGACAGTGCTAGAAAATTGACTGAGTAATTAAAATAACGATCGGGTCCGGATATATCAGAGAAAATTATACGTGCGGGCTGGTGGATCATTTATTCGAAGCAGCGGATGCGGGTGACATTTTAGCTTATCCGCGCATCACTATTGTGCACATTTTTTTTTAATCAATTAAATAGGGCTGAATACTGTGGAATAAAGGGATTATTTTAGCAGTTGTTGAAGTATTAACCGTAGCAAATAAATCAAATAAACGAGCATGTTTACTGAAATTGAGAGAGAATATAGGCTATGTCGCCTCTAAATGCAGCAAGTTTTAAATGACTTCATCGATCAACACAAAATTACAACTTGAACGTTTAGCAATCTTTAAAAGTATGTTTCTTGATGTACACGACGCGGAAGAGCGATTTCTTTTGTTAACAGACTGATTCGAGCCTACCTGAGCATGCTTGTTTTTTTCCAAACAAAAGCAAGTAAAACAAAATAATTGACTTTTTTATTGCAGTTAAAGTAGTTAAAACAGGCTTTTGACAAATGTTTAATAAAAACTGTGCATCGTTCTGTTATAATTTTTATTGAGGTTCTGTAGATTTGCACCAAACTGTTTTTTTTTTATATAGGCCTATTCATATTTTTCTTATATTTAACTTCAGCTGGTTGGGATACCTTGGTTCTTCTCATTCTTCAGTGTTCTGCATTTACCAATAAATAGGCTACATAAAAAGTACTTATTTTGATTTAAATTTATATTTAAAAATGTCACGGGCGGTGACACTGGACCCATTGGGCGGTTTTCTTGGGTAACCGCGCTACAAACTGTTCCAGTGTCACCTGGTTGACGATGGTATCGACGGTGCTGGCGCTGTGCATCAGCCATCTGCGGCAGGCATCCCGGAGCTGGTGAGCAAAGGCAAAAGGCTGGGAGCGCTCCCTGAATTCCAGGGGCCGGAACCGCTGCCGATGCTGCTCTGGACTCCGGCCCACCCGTTCAAGGATAGCCTTTTTGAGGTCTGCATACTTTAGCAGGTTCTCCAATGGAAGCTGTTGAGCGGCCATCTGGGCTTCCCCGGACAGGAGTGGGATGAGGCGGGCTGCCCATGCGTCCGGCTGCCACCCGGATAGTTCCGCGAACCTCTCAAATAGATCAAGGAAGGCTTCCGGCTCGTTCTGGGCTCCCATCTTGTGCAGCGGTACCGTCGGGGATGCAGATGATGGTGTGGTGCCTTTCTCCTGGCTCAACCAGCTCCGGAAGGACTTGCGGTCTTCCTGTTGGGTCTGGATGAGGGCCTGGAAGCGTCTCTCCTGATCTTCTCTGAGACCCAACCGGGCCTATTGGTGCTCTTGGTGGAGACCGGCGAGTGAGCTGATAACCTCCGCAAACGGCGATCCTGGCGCGGACTGCATGTTGGTGACGGCTCCTTCCTTTCTTCCCGGGTTTAGGCACCAGTGTAACAAGTTCAAAGATAAGGAAGGAAGGAGGCGGGGTCGGCGTGGCTGGGAAAACGTAGATTCTTTCTTTATTCAAAATACTTCCGGGTTGCACACCCGCTCATTCACTTTAACAAAAACTCTCTGCTTTGTAGATTCTTTTCTTGTCTGGGTATTCCTGGACGCACCGTCTCTCTGGCTCCCGACACACGTTTTCCCAGCCTGGTTTCTATCTCTCTCTCGCTTCCTGCGTCGCGCCTTAAATACATCTCCTCGCCAATTACTAGAATGAGAAGCAGGTGTTTTCACTAAACCGTTGATCTGCTTACTCACCGTCTTTCTCCCGACACTCCCTCTCCGCGCAGACCGCGCTTAACCACGCCCCCCTTGCCACAATATGGTTATAGTAAATATGGATATTGGGTGTCTTTGGAGTAGGCCCTGTCCGTGGCTCGCATCCAGAGGGCCAAGAAGTCCTCCACTTCCCGCCTTGAGATGAAGGCGGGGGCGTAGCCAACCCCCCTGGGGTTATATTGACAGCGACCTCCTGGTGGTGGTGGGGAGTATGGGGGCGAATCACTGTTGCTTCGACTGCGGACGTAGAAAGGGGTAAGTGGCGATCTTTTATGTTCCATGTTGGAAGGTGATTGGTTAGGTGTTGATTGGTAGTGAGTGATGCAGGATTGAGTCTTCCTGGCAGAACTTGCGCTGAAGCTATATTTCTTTATTTTAGTTTTCTTAGTCCCCGGTCGTCAAGACAAACTCTTCTCGTTTCAAATGTATACTGCTTACTCTTGTGTTATTTGTTGGACTGAAATTATCCCTGCAGATTTTTACTAACCACTGAGCATGAACTTCAGGGGTTTCGGAAACGAATGAAAGCTAATCTCAGGATTGTAATGTAGTGGAGTAGGCGGGGCGAGACCGTGGTTCGAGACCGGTGAGTAATTGTTAAAGAGCGCCAGCTGTGCGCACAACCGGTCTCGAATCACGTAGGAGATCGGGAGCACATAAGAGAACGAGCGACCGGACCGTCACTGAGAGAGGACCGGGCCCGGACACATGTTAAGTTGATTTATGTTTTATGTTTTATGTTTGTGTTGCCGGCAGTCGTCCGTGAGGGGCTGCCGGCTGTTTATTTACTTTGTTATAATTTGATTAAATGTTTAAATGTTTGCCGGTTCCCGCCTCCTTCCTTCCTTTTAATGAACCTTATTACATGTAACAAGATGAATTTGTACAGTGAGGTACCCAACAATGTAACTTAGATTAATATATGAGCAACAGATTTAAACAACTATAAGTTTTTTACTTCAAATGCGCTCGTGTTTGATCTCCTCACCTCTGTCCCTGCGGAGCTATTGCAAGTGGATGTTGACATGCCCACACTCACTGATCGGAAATCCAATATGGAGGCTTCTTGCAACTAGCCTATTTCTGTTTTATCTGGTTCTTCTTGTTTTACATGTGGCATGTCTATGACCCTGAGTGTCATCATTCCATACGGTATCTGGTCCAGAATAAAAGCAAACTGTGGCCCGGAATAGGGTCAGTTCTGGTTCATTTGGTTGAATTCTGGCTGATCAACTCTATTTTGGTATTACTATGGATTATTTGTGGCCCAGATCTGGCAAACAAGAGCAGACCGCCCAACTGCCATCATTCTATGCGGTATGTGGGCCCGGATTGGGCCACATGAATTTTGCTATCTGGGCAGTTCATTTAACGAGCTCTCTTCATCACGTGTGTTAGACAACAGAGAGACACAAAATATGCAGGGGGGGGGGTTTGCGAGGACCAGGATTAAGAACAGCTAACTAGACCAATATGTAAAAATGCGCTTAAAGAAAATGCACTTTGGACTTTTTTTAAACTTTGCACACGAGCCACATACACCACATACTCATAACACTGATAGTCTAGAAGGCCTTAAAAATAACAATTACGACAAGTTCGTTAGATACCTTCTATATGTCTTAAGCTACACATACTTTGGATAAGCAGTGCTGTAAATGAGTTTAAAAGATGCAAAAAAAAATAATGCAGTTATATCCAACAAATCGAAGCAAAAATTAACAACTGAAAATCAACATGAATAAAATAAAGTTCTCTATTGCAGGAAGTAATAGACGCATCATCTTATTCTTCTTATATGGTGCAGATGAAGTTGAGTTCTTGAGGTCGAGGAAGGCTGATCCACAGATGATCTCCTCCAGACTGAACCGCTCCAGCTCTGGGTTCACCGCTGCAGTCATTCAGTTGAATCTGAACCCCTGGAGCCCAATTCTGATAGCAGACGACCTCTCCTCGTACCCAGATCCAGAGATTCATGAGACAGTAATAGTGTAACCCCATCCACACCTCAGCAGTCGAGGCCCGGTGAAGAACTTCGGTCACCATGAGCTGAATCTCCTGTGAATCCACTGAGACCAGATCCACATGATTCTCTCTGCAGTATCTCACAGCTTCAGTCCAGCTCAGATTCTTCTGGATCAATATCAGCTCATCTGAACACACAATAAACACAAACAACTGAACATGACAACAAAACACTGAACTGAGATCAGTTTCATCATGAAGAAACTCGTGTCGTCAAACACACACATTGACTTTTATTTACTCACCTTTATGACACACAAAAGTGTGGGAGCGACTGCAGCGTTCATCATTCCATTGACCCTCATTATTCATTCTGACCTGTGTACAATCTTCAGAACCACCAGCATTATTAGGTTCATCAGTCCCCCAGTATCTGAAGGCGGAATCAGTGTTATCTGACCACTCCCACGAGTCTCTGAACAGACCAATCCAGACAGACGTCTGAGGATTATTAATGATGTTGTGGATCAGGTGATTGTCCGTCTGGTTCCTCACACTGGTCAGATCAGTATGATAATGTCTGCAGAATCTCTGAGCTTCTCTCCATGTTGTACTAGAAGTGTCAATGATGTATGCTTTACCGCTGTCTGATGAAGGAAATAAAGATTCAAGTCTCATGATTTTCATTCATTCTTACTACACGAATAGACTGAAATTATTCAGAAATTATTTTCTTGTGAAAGTCTTAAAGGGGTGATATTTTTTTTCTAGTTTCACACAAATGTAATGTAAATCATAGGGCTCCACATAATGTGTCTGTGAAGTTTCAGCTCAAAAAATCACTGTAGGATCTGGCCAGGTCAAAGGTGAGCATTTGGGGCATCGTAAAACACCATGACCTCTCAGTAGGGGTCTAAACGGCACCAGCACGTCTGATCCAATTGCCCTCCTCTAAAACATCCATCAATTGATCAGGATAGATTCCAACACACACACTCTGGACTTCAAAGGAATCCTAACAGGGAGGATGGGGTGTTTTCTCCAACAGGGACACCAGATGTTTTAACAGGAAGGAGGGCAAATGGTTAAATCAAGTCTTGAAAGTGTCTCTCCCTTTCTATCTTAACCACAATATCCTTAAATGGATATAAACCTATACCTCCATATTGTATTTTTGTCCCCATGTTATTCGGCCTCACCTATAACCTCAAAAGCATGTTTGATAGTTGTATCCTGCTTATCTTTTCATTCTTGTACAAACTTCAGGTCAATGTACTTATAATCCTGGCATGTTTTATATCTAAATGTTCCTCTCTTCACTCCTTAAAAGATGGTGTATAGCACAGAAATGTGTTTCATACCATACTCCTTTTGTGTCCCTCTAAGAGTTTTACAGCGCCAAACCCCTAAGTGATCATAAATGCAAATGGTATAATAGGCGAAACAAAGAACTTTGATTTCGCGCCTAAAATCGGCTAATCGCATTGGATCGCCCACCTTGGAGGGGCGTGAAACCCCCAGGCTTAAAACATCCGGGAACGGAGCAATCGGCGCTCTTCAGTGTTCGCGAGTTTCAAGAACACCTCCTGAGACCTGTCTCTCTCTTCGGAGACAGTTTTTCCTGTTCGGCAGTCACTTCGGAAAAGTTCGTTTCTGACCTCATCCGGCTCAACGGAGGAGCCGACGGATCGAAACCATAAGACATCTGAAAACCACTTTTCACGGGCACAAGACCTTGTCCAAGCACACTCAAAGGAAACCAATGCAAGTATAGAAACTATCTTCTAAATAGCTGCGTTTAAGCCGTAACCCCTTTTTACAAGGAGATTGTCTTTGATGGTTCATGCAGATCTGAACATCCGTTTGTAATACTGCCAACCCTTTTGTTTGTTAATCTCTTACTTTTCTTTACTGTCTTTATGTTTCATGTTATGTTTGTTTTAACGTGTTTATATCTAGTTAGTTGTATTTGTTTCCCCTTTTAGTATAGTTAATAAACCCGCATTTGTATCTACAATCGAATTGTTGCTGTGTCTCTTTATCACGTATTAACGTCACTTAAACTGCTGGATTTCGTTATAATTTATGGAGCGGTACTGTACTACAGTAAGAGTGTTATGTTTCCAAGGCCAGGAAAGTAATATTTCTTAGACTTGATATACGATCTACTGATCCCTTGGTGGACGAGTGAATCTAGTTTGTTGTTATTATTAGGTCTGCTGAATCCTATAAAAGTGTATAAATAGGTATAATTAATCATCATTAATTATCCATATTTTACTGTGATCAAATTCATAGTTATCCCCGAAATACACTACATCACCACAGATCTTTTAATATAACATGCGCTACATGCCCACTTTTGCATGTGAGGAGAAACGCGCTGTTTGCTGTGTTTCTATTTAAGTGCAAGTGAGCTGCTAGTCTCCGCCCCCTTTTCAGCAGACAATGCAGACAGGGCTGTGAGCCTGTGCTCATAGTTGCCAAGTCCACTTATAATACTCAACCTTGGGCTTCTTTTTCTTTCAAGTCGCGTTAAAAATCACTTGTCGGGGGTTTTGGGTCTTATTTAAAAAAATATGGTCTGAACCTGACAAGCAACTTCGTTTCTTTACATCTATGGTCGCTGTTTTGTTCAATCCATTAACTGTCTGCTCACAGCTGGGCTTTTTGGACTACATGCGGCACAGCATAACATCACAGCACTGCTTAAACTATATATCTGTTTTATCTGTTTGGCTACACAGCCTTATTCAAGCCTAAGCACGTGAATAGCGTAATTTGTCCTCAAAAACAGCGCCTTTCCCCTAACAACTATCTAAATGTATTACATCTGTTACGATTAGAATGAAATGTGTAAATGAACGAAACGTGTTCAGATCTGATCACGGTGCAGCAAAGATTGGGAGGGAGGACCCTATTTATAAGGCTCTAAGGTAAAAATCTAAACATTGTACTGTGTTAAATAAATATACGGATCATCGCAGAATATAATCTTAAGTATACATCAAATGCATACAGTTCAGTTTTACTTTATTATAAATGTGTGGCTGTTACAGCTATACATTAAGTGGTCATTATATCTTTTCCATGTCTCCAGGCCTATACTGCTCACATCAGGGATTATACTAGACCGCCGTTTGCTTTGTTGCAATTCATTTTTGTAAAATAACTTATGTTTGTGTTTTTCAAACAAGGTAAGGTCAGTTTAAATGACCCAGGCTCGTTCATTAATAATAAATAATTGATAATAAATGACATTGATGATCATGAATAATGTAATAGTGTTGGGTTTGTTTTGGGCTTGTTTTTGGAGCTGCAGTTGATTATTTGTCTTGCAAGAGTTGGCAACACTGCGTTTGCTTCCAGCGACAAAACAATAAAGTATTGGTCACATAAAGCGAACGAGAAACAAGGTCTTGTCTTTGAACACCAAACACATTGTTTTCGATAAGCACACCTGTTTCCCCCCCGGGCCTTTCTCGAAGCCCCTCCGGTCCCTGTTGGTCCGGTCACGACCGCTCTCGGGAGAGAGAATCACGTCGAGTGTTTACAAACCATACACACAGTTTTCTGAAGTGAAGACACTCAAGACAAACGCATCGATATTTCTCTAAGTCGAATTAACGTTACACAGAACAATCCCCGCATGTTTACACAAGCCACACACATTGCTTTCTAATAGTGATCGGACAAACGTGTCACAGTGACATTTTATCTACTTTTAAGTTGCCGCAGGTCCCTGGGGTCTTACTTAAAAAATACCGGTACTTACAATGTCTTTATTTGCAGCTTTGCCTCGTTCAGTGTGGATGATTTCCATTGAAAACTAAATAAATCCATCGCTCTCTTGTCTCCCGTGAGGCTGGAAACATTGTGCTGTGTTGGTCTGTGCAGCCAACAACACAACAGTTCGTAAGCTTTGCTACTTTTGCCATGGTGCTGGAACTTCACACATGCGAAAACAACAATGGCGGCGGACAAGTTCAGAACAAGGGGCGGAAATATTATAATAAGAACGACTGCTGATAAGAGCGCGATTTCTGAAGCGCTGGTTTTCTCACAGGCTTGCAGAGATAGACTCACATAAAAAAGTGAATGATTTGTCTTTTTTCACGTTTTATGAGTTGGTAGATGCACAAGAGACCCGATTTTAGCATTTAAACATGGAAAAAGTCTGTTTTTCATGAAATCACCCCTTTAAGCAGTGCTTTATTTGTGAATCAGAAGGTGCTGAAAGTTGAGGGGTGATGGGACATAAGCAGGTCCCGAAATCATTATTTTTCTTGCCGTTTATTTTATATAAACAATTCATTTGAATTAATGCAATTTATCGGAATTCTCACTTAAAAATGGTTGTGTCGTGTTAAACTAACTTGAAATGGCAACTCTTTGGCTAAACTCAATGTTTTCAGGGAATGGTCAAAATAAAGTGTCATAATATTAGCTATTATTAGTCAGCCATGTTACATAAATACAAGCTCAACTAAAGCAAACACTGATCACAATAATGGTGGTTTGTTAAAATGTTGTTTCAACCATTTCATTCATTAATCCATCTTCAACATTAATTGCGGGTGCAAAGTGATATTGATTTAATGGTTTTCATCTGCTCTGGACAGGTGAAGTGCTGTGAACACTTATACTTAAAGTGCAGACAAAATATATTAATAGTAACTGTACATGCGATATAAGTTTGCATGGAGAAAATCTACAAATATACCTGCAGTATAAAAGCTACTAAACTGATTTACTAACAGTAGACCTACATAATTATTTTCAAAACCAAAAAAAAGTGTGCTACTGAACTAGTAAACTATTAGTAGGTCTTTAAGTTCATATATAGTATAGTTGCGGTACAAACAAAAACTAGTACCTATACCTGTACTACTGTTACACTGAAAGTATATTAGGCCCAAGCAGTATCAAATAGTACACTTACAGGTACACTACTTACAGAACTTTAGTAATATACTTGCTAAATAAAGTATATAGAAAATACACTCACATTTGATCCATGTATGCTGTTTTGTAGGTGTTAGGTATCAGCAGTGGTGGAAAGTAACGAATTACAAATACTCAAATTACTGTAATTGAGTAGATTTTTCCAGGAATTGTACTTTTTTAAGTAGGTTAAAAACAATGTACTTTAATTTTACTTGAGTACATTTTTAGTGCCGTATCGGTACTTTTACTGCACTTTTTTCCTCACATTATCGTCGCTACTTTATATGTTTAAATATCATGAGAATAATCAGTCCCGTCACATGATCCCGTCCACTAAAATCGCCCATAGAAAACCTGCGTCACACAGATTGCAGAACATCTGATGCCAATTGAGTTTAATCATGGAGGACGAACATGTACGGCAGGCAGGGCGCGTATCAAACTGTGCGCTTAAAATTCACTGTGGGAAAGGGACACATTACGAAGGCTTGTCTGAGATATGGAGAAATATAGAGTTCCTGTATCACTCCGTTTGTCAAGTGTCATCCAAATGGCTATATCATGAGAAAAAAATCTCCTTCTCTCTCCAAAGTCTCAGCATCAAGTGCTCTGCCCTTATAAGTGAGTAGGGAACATATGCGATTGGAACTCATGCGAAGCAGTTTCGCAATCTGTGCATTACCAGCTATACTGTTGTAAATAACATTCAGTTTCTTGCACAGTTCGATCGATTCACTTCAATAAGACATCATTACATCGAAAGAAGCCGCAGGGATTACTTTATGTTGCCTCTGTCTGTATTTTCAACTTTTCAAGACATGAACCATTAAGAACCATGGACCATAATAAATAATGTCACATACATCTTGGATGGCTTGAGGTTGAGTAATGATCAGCCAGCTGCTCTACACATATGACTGTTAATGCTCATCCAATGCAAATTATGTTACAAATGTTTAGAATGTTTTGCATGCAGTTTGGGGTTCTTGTTTATACATTTCTGCATTGGGACCTAGTACACATGATTGAACAGTGTTGGAACTGCATACATGGTTTTAACTGGAAAACTGAGCTCATTATACACATTGAATGGTTAGTCTGACATTTCAGGGGGTTAACATGATACTTTTTTTAGCAAGACAGACAGACACCACAACACATTGAACATTTGTCCATCCATTATGCTTTTTCAGGGAGGTAAAGATGTGTTTTGTAAGTAGCTATCTATAAAAATATATTCATTAATAATTTCTTAATTCATAAATAACTAAAAAAACGAGTAACTACTCTCTGAGTAGTTTTTGAGAAGATTAATTTTTACTTTTACTCGATTACTTTTTTAACACCAGTACTTTTTTACAATTTCAGCAGTGTAACAGTACTTGTACTTAAGTACAAATTCCCAGTACACTTTCCACCACTGCGTATCACTGGGTATCTCTTTAAAACTCACTTGGTGGTGCTTCAACACACTCATAAGACACTTTCAGGTATTTGTAATTTCCAGAACAAGGATTTGTGAAAACTGTATCGTCCACAACCATAGAACAACTCGTTTTTCCATCACATCTGTGACAATAAATACAAAGAACAGCAAAAATATATAAAGATGATCTGATAATATCTGATAGCTCTTTAATAATGTTTAGTGTTCTCACCGAGTGGCCACCGTTAGAGATCTATTCTGAGAGCACAGAACTGCTAAGAGCTCAGTTTCTGGTCTTCCAGTAGAGCAGGTCTGTCCGTCTGTTCGCTCATAATTGGCTGAAAGGATTTTAATAGTTCCCTGGTCTGTTAATAAAAGTAACATTTGTGACTTTTAGATTTTTTTCTTTTGCGATGCACAGTTTTAAATCTTACAAATGCATTTGTTTAAATGAAACTCAGAGAGCTCACCACAGCTGAGAAGGAAAGTCTGTGATCCACAGATAACCACATCCTTTGAAACACCTAAAAAAGTTAGAAACGAGAAGCAAATTGTTGGACAGTCCATGGCTAACTGTGCATTCAAATTCTTAGATGGTTTATAATAACTGCAACACTGGGTGTTAAAATGGCTTATACATGGTCTCCGCCAAGCAAAGTCAATTGAAACAATGCATTTCTCTGTGAGTGTCCTTTCACATCTCTTTCATTCACAGACACCTCCTGTCTTCATATTTCTCCGTTATAACTTCACTGAAGCAGCACAGCGCACATTTAAAAGAAGTGCCGGTTTGGAATTAGTAAAAGAGGTTTGTTTAACCGTTATGCTGGGAGGGAATAAATGGCGGAAGAAAGTAGTTCCCAATATCCTTTGTGTTTCTTATTTATCTGCTATTCACACTTGTGCCATCTATTTGTTGTATAAACGCAATATCTGTCTCAAAGTCTTGTAATATGGCTCTATATCACTCATGGTCGAATGATACTGCATAACAATTACAAAAACAGACAGACGCATCTTAAAAGCATCATTAAATGTTCATTGACTAAAACAAAATACACTCATTTTGCCACCTACGTATGTATGTAATGTATGAAGTAATTGTCACTAAACAAAACATTTAAATAAATGAAAACTCCATTTCCCGAGAATCACCTTATGAATCTCAACAATGGCAACAGTTCTATTCGTTTATTCATTTCTTAACTCCATTCAAGCATCTATGGCTATATTTATGGCAAGAACCAGTCGATTTATACACAAGTTGATCCACACGTGTTGGGGGAAGGACAATTAACATTCTTCTGTTAACCTAACCTGCATGTCCTTAGGCTGTGGAAGGAAACCGGAGTACCCGGAGTAAACCCACGCTGACAGAGAGAACATGCGAACGCTATGCAGAAAGGCTTCCCTTCCCAGTGGGGCAGTGGCGGTTCTACCCTAGCTAAACTCTGCAGGAAAGTGGATTTAAATACATGAAATTGAGGACCTCTGGTCTAAAAATATATCCCGAGTTTGATTTGGATCAATATGTTAGTAAAATTGTTTATGATGTTCCACAGAACTAAGATATGCTATGTTGTCTTTGCTTTATTATATCTTGTGTTGTCTCAGCTATGATAAAGACCGTTTTCAAGGTCCGTTTCATTCACAGAGCAGTAACTGTGTCAAACATAACTTATGAACATATTATTTCTGTGTCTTAACTGTGATGTTTATTATTGTTGTCTTATGATCATGTTTTGTGAAGTGAAGGTTTGCTGTCTCTCACCACTGAAGCAGATGAACTGTGACCTCACATTACAGTCCTGCTGACGCCCATTTTTCTCATAACAGCACAATTATTTGTGTCAGTTGATGGTTCAGTTTCCCAGTTCAGATATTTCACAGGATCAGCCAGAGACCACTTCCATTTATACACACCTGTTCTCTTCAGTCCAATCCAGACATACTGATTGTTATTCACAGTGTTCTTCAGCTCGTTCATGTCATTGATGTTGGTGACTGTGGCTAGATCTGTGTAGTTCTCTCTGCAGTATCTCTGAGCTTCAGTCCAGTCTTCTCAATGTTTATATAGTGATAGCGGCGCTGAGAGCATTCAGATAATGAACAGAGAGCTGAAAGAGAGAGTTTGAGTCTTTTTTAAAACACAGACACTCAACAATGAATCATGATTGCAAACTCACACCTTCACATCTGTTCTGTTCTGTTCTCTTCTCTCCCTGCCCTCTTTCTTTGTAGATGTGTGTAGATGAGATCTAGCTGGTTTCCTGATCTGTGAGTACAGGCTGTGGCGAGGCGCGTGAGGGTGTGGAAGTCAGAAGCATAGGGTTTCTCCAGGTAAATCTCCATAATCCATTGCCGGACTTATTATGTTAATCACTCTCACCTGTGTCTAGTTTAAGTGTTGTCTCTCTGACTATTTAAACCCTGGTTTTACTTCAAATCAAATCACTTTGATTTTCACATCGCCACAGCACAAGTGCCTTGGTGAGTGAAAGTCTCAAGGGCGTGTTCCAGAAATTGCAGAAGCAATTTACATATAGACAATTTACATATAGGCAGTACTATTTACATACATACAGACTTATACAGATGACAGTGTGCAATATACACATACATATACTCAGTACACACAGTATACTATTAAACATACTTACAGTTATCAATACACATTATACACCATATGTACACATTCTGCATTACGTACACACTATAATATACGAAGGTGCAGCAGATTATACATAAAATGGATGTGCATTGGATGGTATCCAATGGTAGCAGATAGATTGTTGTATTAGTGCAGTGTGTACGTGTAGTCCAGTTGATCTGTGTTAGAGTTAAACGCTTTCAGTCACTGTGAAGTCGTGTTTGTGTCCCACTGCATTTCTGAGCGTTATTCTATTGGATTATTGTGTTTTGATTCATAGATTTGTTTATCGTTTTGGAACCTCTGCTGCCTGCCCTGACCTTTGCCTGTTATGTCGTTTATGCCTGTTTTCTGTCTGCCTGACCTTTACCTGTATTGTTGTGGATTAAAGCTGCATTTAGATCTTCAACCTCTGAGTCTCGGAGCAGTTTGTGACACTACGTGAGAAAATGGATTTGTGTCATGAAAATATCCCAAAAAATGCTGTAATTTCATGTGATCTTGGGGGTCCCCTAGTGGAGGCGAGGCCCTAAGCAGCCGCTTAGTTTGCTTATATTAATCCTGTAGCTCAGTGGTAAGAGCATTGCGCTAACAACGCAAGGTTGTGGGTTGGATCCCAGGGGATTGCAAATACCTATGTAAAATGTATAGGATACTGCAATGTAAGCCGCCTTGGATAAAAGCGTCTGCCAAATGCCTAAATGTATAGGGAGGCCCGGTTCTGGGTTTAAATAAACAGAACTAATGAGGGATCTATCAAGGAAACAAGACACACTTGGGGAACCAATCAAGGGGACTCAATGAACAAAAGAACTACAAAGGACTACACAGGAAACAGAAGGGAACAAAATACAAATTTAAAGTCCACCTGACCTACATGGAATATGTAACACGTAACAATTATATTGCAGATGTAGGATGCAGGCAAGTTCCTCGTGTCATTTTGTACCCCCTCTAATATGGCTCCAAATTTCAGGTGAAGTTTGTAATTGTTACATCCCTCTACAAATGATTGGATTACTCAGTTACTATTCATCGATGGCATTTATTGTTTTGATTTTCATCACTACTGGTGTTGGTCTTGGTTCTGTAAAAATATTTTAAAAGTCCAACATTTGAGCCGGCGACCTCTGGTTGAGTTGATACGGAATGAAACTATATTATCAATGAAACATTGCGTATAAAAAAGCATCCTAAAATTGTATATTCACAGTGTGAGGTCGCACAGAATGCGTCACAAAGTGTTGTTTCTTGTTTAAACATTTTGCATCTCTGCGGTTCTGGACAGGTTTCGGGCTGGAGACCATCACCTCTATCTGGCAACACTGGCTATTTCTTGCACAAACACAAACAAACTTTAAATTTAACTTGTGCTGTCCCTTTTGTTTATTTAACACAGAATCAACACAAACGTACACATCATTTGTTAAAATGACACGTAAAGTGTGAAATAGCATAACACAAACCATGTGTAACACGTCATTTAAGATGGACGTGAATTTATCAATTTAATAAAGGAATGATAAAAAATGCCTATAGAAATACCTCTTGTCCCTTAATGGAACAGTTAAAAGTAGACGGACAGATAATTCTGGAGTAATTTCTCATCATGACATTATAATACAAACATACAACCAGAAACATGAACTCACCCATGAAAAGAAGACTGAAATATAGAGTCTGAGCCATTGCTGAGGGGAAGAAAAAAACACATTGACAACATCAGATGTTAAAAGTCTTCACTTTACATGTTATTCTAAACTAAACAGAGTCGTATCAAAAGAATAACCTTAAGAAGAATCAAAATATGATTTAGTGCGAATGAGAATGTAGATAGTTCTTACTTTTCATCTCTGGTGTGTTTCTCTCCTGAATCTGCTGCTGTTTCTCTCTCTGTGTGTGTTTACATGTTATTATATTATCTGATCTTCAGCACCTCCCATCATGTGGGTATTTCTCTAGAAAGAGCCCATTATTTGCATATTGACGTGCTTCAGTCTGTATCAGCAGCATTTTTGTTCTAAACAGAATTAGTTACAATAAACTTTAAAATATTTTAAATAAGCAGACTCTTTTCTTTCTAAAGGTCCCTTGGATCAAGATTAATTGAGAAAAGAAAGTGCGGAAATAAACATGTGAGCCGGTCTGTGAAAACCATGGAGGCTGGGGTCTTTAAATCTTGATTTCAACCATTAATTTCACTAATACTGATTCAAATATTGAAATCGCGTAAAGAGATTTCTTTACATTATGTAGGATTTCATGAAGAAAAACCGGCTTTCACAGTTCCGATGTAACTGTAATTGCAGACTCAACATTTCTTTAATTTCTGTAATTGCAGACTCAACCATAACTTTATAACCCAGCAAGATGGCAGAAAGAAACCATTGAATCAGTGTTATGATTGATATGGTTGATTTGTAAATGTTTATTGCACTGAATCAATATCACATCTGTGACTATTTGTCTGCAACTTCAAATTTTGAAGACAGGTTTGTTATTATCGCGTGCACATCTCAACATTCCCATTTTTCTTTTGCACATAATAAATTCAAAACTACAAGCTCTCGAGTTTCGCTCCTATTTTGGCGAGTTTGGTTTTATAAACTTTCACAAAAAGCTGACATGGAAATGAATGCGTGCGACACTACAGGACTTAACATCAAGCATCCAAATGTTGCGGTTGATATTTACATTGATGTCTGTTGTGTGATGTTTAGAAACTTGCGCTCTGTTCTGCGTATTCAAATGAAGATCGACCTATAGGTCTCGGCTAACAATAGCGTCTTTGCAGGAAATTCACAATAATTCTGCATCCATAGGTCCTTTGCATGAAACGTGGGCTGTGAAACTTTGAACAACTCTGCATACACGAACAGTAATAAACATTCTCTATTATCTTTAAAATGTTAAACACAGTTTTACCTAGTGGACATATTGTGTATGGTCAATAAGTGAACTTGACTGTTTAATGTTTCCCCGTTTTTTTTTTACTTTACACTGAAATTATCCAATGCTCAGAGGAAATTCATTTTAAAGGGGTCATATGGCAACAAAGTCACGTGCCCGACAACAAGCACACACACAGAGAGAGATAAGCAGACAGGTGGTTACACACGAGACCTGACAGAAGAGGTTTAAAGTCATAATGAATAGAAAATACACAACTATGACCAACTATTGCTTGTTTTCTAAACCACATTTTAAAATAAAATAAAAAACTGATGAAGCTCTAGTGTTTGAAGCCAAAAAGGGGCTTTTGAACAAAAGAATAGATACGTTTGATCTTACTCCTGACCAAATCCTTGTGTGTTGCAAATAGCAAAGTCAATATTAGACATAAAAGTGGCATAGTCCTTGTGCAAGCAGTTACGCATGTGTTGCAGCTGGAAACTTCTCTCTCACTGAAGTGGGTAAGAACTCAATGGATGGTTGTGGCTTTTATCCATTGGCTGGCAGAACACTACATCCAGTTGCAAACATAAGACGTTTGACCAGTGACCAGTTAGAGCTGAAAAGAGAAAATGTGAATAGCCTGAGTACTGAGATTATCATCCATGGAGTTGTATGTATGTATAGTGAATGGTAGTGAAGGTGTATTTCTTTATCATGGAGAGGATAATGTCATCATCCACCACTTTTATCTCATATGGACGTCCAGGATTGATTTGTTGCAGAGCTCAGCGGTGTTTTTTCTTCTCAGAATGTACCGAATTGTTGATTTGGCTGCTCTTAATGTTCCTGGCATCTTTCTGATGGATTTGTTGTGTTTTTGAAATCTAACTATGGTCTGTTTCACTTGCATGGATCTCTCCTTGAACCCCATGATGTGGGTTCACAGCAACAGCTTCCAAATGCAAACACCACACGTAGAATCAACTCCAGACCTTTAACATGCTTCATTTATGAAGAAATGATTTAAGGAAAAGCCCAAACCTGTGAATAAAACACCTTTTGATTCAACTGTCCCATTACTTTTGGTCCCTTGAAAAAGGGGGGAGCTTCATATTAAAGAGCTTTAATTCCTAAAGCCTTCAGCTAATCTGGATGTGAATACAGTCTAAATAAAGCTGAGAGTGTGCACTTTAAGACAATACCCAATATGCAACTATAACTCCAATACATTTTGATACATAGATAAAATAACAAAAAATGTGCTTCTGTCCCAATATTTATGGACCTGACTGTATGTGTTAATGGTCTATGCCATTTTATGTATGTACTAACTGTTCCAAATACTCAAGGAAACATCAAACAATCAGTCCCCTTACTTGCCTTCTGCATCCAGAAGATAGTCCCTGCAAAGGGCTACTGTAATGTATGGGCCCGTCTGTTACGTCCAGCAATGGAGTAACCGATTTCAAATAACTCATCCAGGCTGTCTGCAGTAAGTGGCTATTGTGGGCTGAGAAAAGGGGTCTGAAGGGATCTTTATGTTCAAAATCCTCCTTGAATCTTCAAGAACAAAAATTATAAGAATCAGCTTATTGCCCCATCAGTCTTTCTCTACAACCATCATTGGCAGCCAAATATGTCAAAAATATTACGATATTATCATCATTATTAATGAGTTATAGGTCTAAGATTTAGGCATTAGGTATAAAAGTACTCCTGAGAGCTGAGTAATAATACATCATACTTATCGTTCAAGTGGACCTTGGAGTCTTTTCACAACTTGCAACAAGAGGATGTCTTGCAAAAGCAGATTTTTGTCTTGAAGGCACTTCACAGCTCGAAGGCAGCCTGCATTTGCTACTGTAGGTATTCAGTCATACCCTCTGTTGCCTGACATAACTCCTCCATGGATGCAGCATGTGAAATCTGGATAATTATAAGCATTTTTAAATCCGTTATGTATATTGTTAAATGAAAGTCTAAACATGTTTGAATACGACAATGAACAGTCATTTAATATACAAAAATGACTTCTGTGAATTTAGCTTTCAAGTTCAAGTCATTCACATCTTCGATGGTGGGTGACGCTTTGCCATTGGTGATGCACTCAAATAAATCCTGGAGATAGTGCCCCATGAACCATGCCGACAGCTATTGCTTTTCCAATTAAGTATCGATCTTCTCCCACAGCTATGATGGAAAACTGTGGAGTAGGACACACCAGATTCACTACCAGCCAAAACTGTCTCTTGAAAACCTACCTCCACTGAAACTGGTATGAAAAGTGTCAAAATACTAGAATTAAAACAATTATTGGGTGACTGGCCGACGGAGTCAAGAGCCAGGCAAAAAAACATTAAAAAATCATAAAATTGTTTTTACAATTTGACCAATACGTGGCGCTGTTGCATGTACACAAAACCAATGCAAGCCAATGAGGACCAACATTCTTTACAAAACCAATGCAAGCCAATGAGGACCAACATTCTTCATAATATCTTCTTTGTGTTTCTGTAGTAGAGAGTAATACGGGTTCGAAATGACAAGAAGGTGAGTAAATGATGACCGAATTTTCATTTTTGAGGTGAACTATTCATTTGGTGTATCGTTTATTATAGGGCCAACAAGTGGAGCAGACCCAACGCATTTTTGTGTGTAAACTAATCCCATAAACCAGTGTAACAGATAAGGTGAAAATATTGGCTATGGTGGTTTCGTCTCAAACAGAGTGCGGTTGTACAAAAATGTGAGTGAAACTGTCGGTGGCGCTAGTTAGAGGCTTCAAATTTGCCAGTTCCACTCGGCAGAAGTAGTTTTTTGACCATTACTTGGTTCCATGTAAATGCTTTTACCTGTTTTCTCTCAGTTTTGTTTATGTGCGCATGTCTGGCAGCGCAATAGTAAAAGTCCCAAACACATGTAAAAGTAGAATAACAAATAAAACTCTGCCCTTCATCAGCCTCATCATCAATGGACTACATATATTCAATCTGTTCCTTTGTTAGGAACCTTCAAATTTCTACGGTACCATCCGGGTTTCAAAAACTGAGTCACATTCTATATTATTTGTAGGACACCTCAGACTTCTAAAGACTGGCTTTCTGAGAAAATGTAAGAAAAAACAATACATTGCACCATTAAGCGTCGTTCTTCATATTCTGATAATGCCGCTCCTGTCAATAGGTGAAATCATCAGTATTCAAGAATCAAGATTATTTTGGTTTATATTTTACATACATGGAGATGCTCCTGAGCTCACCAAAACTGAGACCTGTGCTCTCTACCATCTTACGGGCTAAATTGTAAACAAAGTAATCAGAAATTCCAACATTTGTGGCCCAAAGTGCATATGGCAGGATGAACTATACTCAAACAAATATTTGTCTCTAATAATTAAGATTTATGTATTTTGATTGCATATAACATTTCCATTCATTTGGATCACATATGTTTTACCTAAATTAAGTAATAAACTTGATGTGATAAAAAAAGACATATGTAAATGAAACAAGAATAAGATTTATGTAAAAATTTTAATAAATCAAACGTGTTTCAAATTCATGAGAATCGGGACTATGTATTCTTACGTAATAAACACTATTTAACTAAAATGCATCATATTTAGGTCTTTTAATAATAAACCAAATGGTTTTTCAATCATATTTATGAATTATTTTCTATGTCATAGATTTGTAAAACAATTGAGTCAGAAAACTTTGCTTGATTGGTTAGGGCAAGCGTGTTTACATGTTGCATTCATAAACATCCATAATCATACAAGAACTTCAAATCTGAGAAAATGGCCATAAATCCAGATACTCTGCATGTGCAATACAAGTCTCAGTGTTTGAGTGGTCAGGACCAGCACACTTGCATGCATACTAACATGTCAGATACGTGCAATAGTATCGAAAGAACAAGAAATGTCCTTACGAGCTGCGTTTCAAACAGTATAAAACTTGAGGTAAACCATGTTCAGATCAAACCCGATTTAGTAATAACATTGCTTACATAACACTAACAGAGTCACACATTTGTGACATGGAATTATTGAAACGAGTTTCTGGAGGTCACAATACAGTTCAGTGGCTGACGGGCTTTAAAAGTAACACTATTAAGAATGTTTACAGGTTGGCATTCATAAAAATAAAACTTCAAATACACAAGAGAAAAAAAACTTCAAAAGGTTTTACATGTTGAAAATGTTCACTCAGGTACATGGAAAAGTCAAACCCTACTTGGGTAGTATATGTGTTACTGAAGCATGTTAATCTTAAGTGCTTGGTCTTTTGGTGAAAGCTTGGCTGAATCCAGTTCCATGAGAATTTTTCAAATGCTTCAAATGTGCACTTGAGGTCTTTCGGGTAATAAAGATTAAGGGCACAAATGAGTCCCAAAAGGCTTTGGAGGACTGCCAAACCTTCGAGAACCACACCAACGTCTGCAGGCTCATCTCTGGGATCAGAACCCTCGGGCCGAATACATAGATGCCCATTGTTGTCTGTGCAATACTAGACTCGGCCTTTCACTTTCACAGCCCTGGAGAAGAAACAATGACAATGAGTTATGACACCAAGCAGACAGTTTAAAGACGGGTTTTGCAAACCGTCATATATTTTCACTCTCTGCATTTTATACATTTATATATGAAAAAAAAGTTTGCCACCTAAATACACTACTTTGCTAAAAGTATTGGGACAGCCCCTTCTAATGACCAGGTTTGACTACATTTCCATGAGGGTCAAAATAAACATTTCTGATCATCGTGTAATTTAATCAAATTAAAAATAATAATAAATACATATTTATGTTTAGTTATTAGACGGCGCTCTGGTTTGCTTGATTCTGATTGCTCGTTGGTGTGTGTTATTCACCAATAACAACCGCTCTGAACTAATAGCACATGATAACCCGGATGATGCAAATCATTTTGACAGGCACAGTATAATTTTTCACACAATATAAATATAAATGTCTTTTAAAAACATGTTTGACATATTTACAAATGACTAAACCAAATTGCGTGATCGTGTCATTTAAAAGTTGTGTCTTACCTTAAAAAACGAAAATAAACGAGTTTACCTCGCGGAAGGTACGTATTCAATTAAAATGCGCTAATAAAATATTTCAAAACAATGTTTCTTGTTTATTAACGTAATTATGACGTAAATAGCTGTGCAAAATGGCATAGTGTGACGGGGGTAAGAGACACGACACAGACATGGCGGTGGTGTAAGCAACCCCAACGGGGATTTTAATGCACAACTCATAAATAAACATAAATAAAAGGGCATAATCCAGGGTGCTCTCCGCCGCTCCGTGCTTGGGCAATCGGGTCCTCCGTGTCCCCCTCGCTGGCCTCATCCTCGCTCTCACTCGGGGGTAGGTGAGACACAGCATAGGGTGCTGTGTGTACTGGGACCTCGAGTGCTGGGAGAAGGCGGCTTATATGCGTCAGGTGCGCTCAATCAGCGCTAGCTGCCGGGCTGTGTCCCAGGTGACGCTGATCCCAGAACAGCGCCTCGTCACACATAGAAAGCCAGGAGATCACCTGAAATCTCTAAGTATTGAGAGAGAAACCCTGCCCCCTATCAGTACTAATTGATATCAGCTGCTTTAGTCCTAATTGATGGCCTATAAAGGCTTCTCATTACCTAGGAGGCACACAGGAAGACTTCATGATGTGTAAAAGCAAAGAACTCTCTGTAGATCTTCGTAATCGTATCGTTGAAAAGCATTTTGATGGGAATGGTTATAGGCGCATTTCCAGAATGCTGAATGTTCCTGTGAGCACTGTGGGGGCCATTATCTGGAAATGGAAAGAGCATCAGTTCACCATAAACCGGCCACGATCAGGTGCTGAACGTAAGATCCCTGTCCGAGGAGTCCAAAGAATAATCAGGAGAGTTCTCCAAGAGCCAAGAACCACTCGGGCAGAACTTCAGGAAGACCTTGCATCAGCAGGTACTGTTGTTTAAAGGAAACTATAAGCAATGCACTGAACCGCCATGGCATCCATGCACGCTCACCACACAAGACTCCATTGCTGAACAAAAAGCATGTTGAGGCTCGGTTAAAGTTTGCGAAAGAGCATTTGGAGAAGCCTGTTGATTATTGGGAGACTATAGTGTGGTCAGATGAAAGCAAAATTTAACTTTTTGGCAGTCATTCTACACACCATGTTTGGAGAAGAAATGGCACTGCCCACCACCCCAAGAACACCATACCAACAGTTAAGTTTGGGGGTGGAAGCATCATGGTTTGGGGCTGCTTTTCAGCAAGGGGTCCTGGCAGACTTCATCTTATTGAAGGCAGGATGAATGAGAAATGTACCGGGACATTCTGGATAAAAATCTGCTGCCATCTACCAGAAAGCTGAAAATGAAAAGAGGGTGGACATTTCAGCAAGACAATGATCCCAAACACAAGGCCAATGACACAATGAATGGCCCAGTCAATCTGACCTAAATCCCATAGAAAATCTATGGAGAGAACTGAAGATCAAAGTTCATAAAAGAGGCCCAAGGAACCATCAAGATTTAGATTAGATTAGATTCAACTTTATTGTCATTACACATATACAAGTACAGTGTAACGAAATGTAGTTTAGGTCTAACCAGAAGTGCAATTAGCAAGTGCAGGATATACAGTGTGAATAAATACAGAATACAATATTATGAAAATACTATACAATGGGAATTAAAAAAAACTATTATGAAAATACTTTACAGAAGGAATGTTCTATGACAATATGACAGTCGGTATGTACTATGGACAATATATACAGAAGGCTATATACTGTGAACATTAGTGTACAGGTGGTTATGAACAGATAACAATTTAGACTATACAATAGTGCAAGTGACTTAAGTGTGCATTAATTATAGACATTAGCTATTAAAGTTACAGTTACAGTGCAGTAGATGAGTAATGCAGTATTTACAGTGCAGTAGATGAGTAGATGCAGTTAATAACAGTGCACAGTGAGTTAGTGCAGTAGATCAGTTAATGCAGTTATTGAAGTTACAGTGCAGTAAATGAATTAATGCAGTTATTGAAGTCACATTGCAATAGATGAGTTAATGCAGTTATTGAAGTTACAGTGCAGTAGATGAGTTAATGCAGTTATTGAAGTTACAGTGCAGTAGATGAGTTAATGCAGTTATTGAAGTGAAGTTATGAGTTAATGCAGTTATTGAAGTTACAGTGCAGTAGATGAGTAGATGCAGTTAATAGAGTTACAGTGCAGTAGATGAGTTAATGCAGTTATTGAAGTTATAGTGCAGTAGATGAATTAATGCAGTTAATGAAGTTACAGTGCAGTAAATGAATTCATGCAGTTATTGAAGTCACATTGCAATAGATGAGTTAATGCAGTTATTGAAGTTACAGTGCAGCAGATGAGTTAATGCAGTTATTGAAGTTACAGTGCAGTTAATGCAGTTATTGAAGTACATGCAGTTAATGCAGTTGAAGTTACAGTGCAGTAGATGAGTTAATGCAGTTATTGAAGTTACAGTGCAGTAGATGTTAATGCAGTTATTGAAGTTATTGAAGTTACAGTAGATTATGCAGTTATTGAAGTTACAGTGTAGATGATTAATGCATTATTGAAGTTACAGTGCAGCAGATGATTAATGCAGTTATTGAAGTTACAGTGCAGTAGATGAATTAATGCAGTTATTGAAGTTTACAGTGCAGTAGATGAATTAATGCAGTTATTGAAGTTTAGTGCAGCAGCGTTAATGCAGTTATTGAAGTTACAGTGCAGTATATGAGGTAATGCAGTTAATAGAGTTACAGTGCAGTAGATGAGTAGATGCAGTTAATAGAGTTACAGTGCAGTAGATGAGTAATGCAGTTATTGAAGTTACATTGCAATAGATGCAGTTATTGAAGTTATAAGTAGATGAGTTAATGCAGTGCATGAGTAGATGCACAGTGCAGTAAATGAATTGAAGTTTGCAAATGAGTTACATGCAGTACAGTGCAGTAGATGAGTTAATGCAGTTATTGAAGTTACAGTGCAGTAGTAATGCAGTTATTGAAGTTACAGTGCAGTAGATGTGCAGTTATTGAAGTTACAGTGCAGTAGATGAATGCAGTTATTGAAGTGCATAGATGAGTTAATGCAGTTATTGAGTTAGATGAGTTAATGCAGTTACAGTGCAGTAGAGAATTAATGCAGTTATTGAAGAGTGCAATAATGCAGTTATTGAAGTTACAGTGCATTAATGCAGTATTGAAGTTACAGTGCAGTAAGCAGTTACAGTGCATGCAGTTATTGAAGTTACATTGCAATAGATGAGTAGATGCAGTTATGAAAGTTACAGTGCAGTAGATGAGTTTATGCAGTTATTGAAGTTATAGTTCAGTAGATGAGTTAATGCAGTTATTGAAGTTATGGTGCAATAGATGAGTAGATGCCAGTGCAAGTAAGTTAGTGCCATGCAGTTACATTGCAATAGATGAGTAGATGCAGTTACAGTGCCATGCAGTTATTGAAGTTACAGTGCATGAGGTAATGCAGGTAAGTGCATGAGAGTAGTCCATTAGTGCAAATGAGCATTCAGTATAATATTCCTGATGTGCAAGTGAGCAGAAGCAGTATAGAGTGCAAATGATGCTGTATGTGTGTAAACAGTCCGGTAGAGCAGATACATGAAGTACTGGTGTGTACAGTTCAGTCATGCATGGCAGCCCTGTAGTGCAATGTAAACAATGTAACAGCAGCTTTAAAGTTAATATATGAGGGGTAGTGGAATCAGTGGGGGGCAGAGTTCAATAATGAAACAGCTCTGGGGAAAAAAGCTGTTTCCAAATGGTCTTTACACAAATTTAAAGACCATTTGTGTGAAAGAATGGGCCAGAATCACTCCTGAGCAATGCAGACGACTGGTCTCTCCATACAAGAGGCGTCTAGAAGCTGTAATCACCAACAAAGGCTTTTCTACAAAGTATTAAATAAAGTGTATTCAATAGTTATTCCCTGTGTCATTTCACTTTATTTATTATGACTGAACTTGTATAATTAAATGTTCTGATATCTTTGTATGAATTCAATATTTTGGCTTGATGGCTACATCTGGTGGACATTTTGTGTCAATAGCCCACTTAGAAATCCCTTACTGATAAAAATGCTGATGTGTCAAATACTTATTTTCCCCGCTGTGCATGCTCAGACACCTCAGAACACAGTCACGCTTGACGTTTATGTCCTCATTCTCAAACAAGCATAAAAAAATAATAAAAAAATTAAGTAAGGCTGAATTTTAAAGCATGTTCAACTGCCCAAAATACTTTTGGCCTTATTCTACACAAATGGAGATTTTAAATGAGATCATAATGTTCTTCTTTGAAACAAGTGTCACCCTATCTGTGAAATCCAAGCTAAAGTGTAAAATTCTAATTCTGAGGTAACAAGCATCAAAGTTTGATTTCACCTATTAATTTCACTATAATTTCAATTTATGACATGACCTTATTCAGTCAATATTAAACACATCAAGGTTATATTTTCACAGAACATTCTTTACATTAGCCACACATTTTATGCCAAAAACAGTAAATCACAAAAAAGTTACTTTAGATGGGTTTTCCCAGGCAGGGTCACAAATGTGGGCATTTTAAATGGGATTTGAAAGAATTCTATCCATTGGCACTCCATGCAATTACCACTTAACACTCCAAAGTGTGCATAAAGAGATTGTCAAACTAATTACAATGGTTTAGTCCATTGTGACGACACGAGGACGCTCAAATGTGCTGTGTAACACAAATGAAAGAGCCTCAGTGGTTCTTGCACATCAAGCATACACCAATATTCTTCCGAAATTTTAAAATTTTTGCTTCAATTTAATTTGCTTTAATTTATGACTCTTATAAAGCAATCAAGTTTCTATACAAATTTGGACAAATAAAATTCAATTCAAATAGTTTATTCTCTATAATATTTTTATAAACTTTTTGAAGAATCTAAGTGGTGGTTGTGTCGACTGTCAATGGAGGAACAGATATCTCCGTTTGAATAAGAGAGTGATGGGGTTTCTGAAGCCCTGTCAAGGAAGAGTTCTCAATGGAATGTAGAATACATTAAAAACACACTTACTTGAGCTGTCAGTGACATTATGGTACGGATTTTTTGTCCCGCACATCCTCCCTTGTGACGGAAAACCTTTACCAGGTAATCAGAGCACTTGTCAAGTTGACCAATAAATTTGGAGATCAGAGGAACAGTAGTGATGCCCATAAACTCCAAGTTCACCTGAAAACACCCCAAAAAATATATAGTTCACTTTAAACAATTTTGGCAATTATGAATTTGCAACTGTATTTGAAACAAATGGTTTCCTACACTTACTTCTCCAATTTGAAACAGTGCAGGGCATCGATTTCGGACCTCTATTATCATTTGTTCCTGACGAATTTCTTGTCGCCGGTATGAGAAGGTAAGATGCATCTTTTCCTTGATCACAGTCTCGTTTCTTTTTTTTCATCTCACTTAATAGAGCAACCCTTTCCACCTCCAGGCTCTCTGTGGTTTCACCACTTGGATGTTTTGGACAGAAATTAACCTCGGCCTTCCGGGGCTTTTTTATGTTTGCAGCTGGCTTCCCCTGGCCTTTCTGCTTGTTTTTAAGCGAGTTGACGGTGACTTCTGGATGTCCAGCTCGGCCAAGTTTGGTGCGGAAGTTCATCATCTTGATTTTAATGTAATGCTTCCATCCATACCACCCAGTGCGGGTTCCTTTCTCACGCAAACATGGGTTTGTATTAAGGCCTTAGCTACTTTTTCAAATTGATCATCCTTTGGATGTGTACTTAATTATTTCTTCTGCAAGGCCTTCAAGTATATCGGATCTGAGTTTTGGGGTAAGAGATTTGCAAGGAATTCATTATTTCCATTCTGAAGCTGCATCTCAGCACAATATGAAAAGCGTGGCACTACAAAGACCTTATGCCAAGTGCAAGACCGGGACTATGACAACAGAAGGGACTACAGCAGCGGCTAAAATATAGACACCATTATAAAGTGATTTTAAAAGGGAGGCCAAATGTTGGTTTATGTGGTTTACATTATATTAGGGGACTCAGGTTGACATAAGCACGTTCTTTGACATTGTAAAGTGGCTTTTGTATCAAAACTTCAAGATGCAGATGCCGAATCATTTGGTTCTTGCTGTGAAGAGCTGGTAGATGCATTACTGTGAGTCACTGGGATTGTGGAGTAGGTATCTGTAGTGGGTGGAGCTGGAGGTATTACACAGCGGGTATACTCACAAGGTAAATATACCACTTTCAAAGTACTGCGATCTTGATTATCTGAAATTCATGAGAGGTTCATACATTTGTTTCCAAACTCTGCATCTTTGCATGAAAGCCTAAATGGCTGAAACTCCAAAGACAGTCTTAATTTCAAGAGCCAAGTGATCGACAGAGGTCGTCATTCCGGATGAAATGGTTAGTTTACGTGCATCATCTTCACATCCTAAAGGACTCTGAAGATAACTGGTGCTGCCATCCTGTTTTGTTGATCTACAAGGCAGGCCCAAACAGGGTAGGATACATAATAAATAAAATGTTCACATGGTAAAGTCACAAAAAAACGAATTTCAAAGCACTGAAAGTATATACAAATCTTACCTTTGAAAACGATGTGTCTCTTTAGGGTTACCAAACGTTTGGAACCAACTGTGTAGGCCACAAGCGGATAAAAATCTCCCAGTTCCTCAAGATGAACCAGGGAAACTTCTTTCCTTGGTGAAGAAGTCAACTCAAAGGGTCTGAAGGGGTCCTGATACCAAGCACACAATAAACGAATAATAAAACTTAGGTTATCTCCCCTTACGCACATTTGGAGAACTTCTGCAAATGCAGGCATTCCAGAAGTTGAATCACATGCAACTATCATTCCAAAGTGGTAGTTAATTCCTCTTGCAGTGACACTTTTTGCAAGTTTAACTTGACTGATATCTGGATACTTCTGCCTGAGAGCCAATACAACTTCTTTATTCAACACATCAACCTGCACTGTGGAGACATTTGTAACTACCAAATCAGATGTACTGAGACTAGAGGAATGTATGTAGTAACTGATGAATTGCTGGTGTTTCGCTGCCAATGTGAATGCAATATTTCTACAATTGTTTGTGTGTCAAGCAACTTGTTAAAAAAAGCTATGTTTAGCCCCACCCGCATTGTCCATAGACATACAAGCAGCCCAAAACACCTAATTAGATGCGCATAATGTTCAAGATAGTGGTGTTTGGGTAAAATACTTATGTTTGGGTAAAGCTCGAGTCATCTCTGTCTGTGTTCAGACACCTTCACATCTAGATAGGCAACTGTCTCATCAGTATGAACAGGTACCACAATTTCCTTTAGATCTAGTAACACTTGCCATGCAAGCTCATCCTCTGATACCAAGACCCCTACAAGAAACGGAAACAAATGTATTAAATTCCAGTTCTCGTGGGCGTTGCCCCCTATTGTCTTCTTACATAAATAGCTGCTTGGTATGATGCTAGGTCGGTTTTTTCTGTCACTCCACTTACAAGGAAATTTGAGGATTTGCTATTAAGATATTCAAGACTGAAGTAATTCAGAGAGATGAGACCACTCAAAGGAGGAGGAAGAAGGGCAAGGAGACAAGTAGTCTCTGATGAAATTCGAGCCACTTTAGTTGACCATGTCTTTGTCCATGGTATGCCTATGAGGGAGGCTGGGCAACGAGTATAGCCAAATTTGAGTCGCTTCACCATCGCCTCCATCATCAGAACCTTCAGGGAGGAAAACAGGCACGGTACTTACAGTAAGACTGTTTTGTACAGCAACTTTAGAGTGCATACACTGTTGCACTATGCCAATGTAATAAAGAAATGCCTCAAAATGCCTCGCAGACAGGTAGAGTTTCAGTATGTTTTTTATTTTTTTCCTGTAAAAAGGATGTTACAGTAATGATTCTATTTTTGTAGGACACAGAGACGACCACCTGGTGGAGGCAGGCTAAAGCTTTTGTCCGAGGAGCAAGAGAGGGAGCTTGTAAACATGGTCATTGCCAATAATGTAATCCACCAAGAGAAATTCAAAGGAGAGTGATTGAGGATGATCATCATTTTCGAGGTATAAATGCCATCTGTCTCTCCGCAATTGATCGGATCCTCTGAAAGCACCGGTTCCGAATGAAACAGGCGTACTGCGTCTCTTTCGAACGAAACTCCAACGAAGAGTGAAATACCAACGAGTGGAATATGTTCAGGTATGAGTTTTGATATCATATGAAGTATTGTGTACCATCACAGTATAGCAGTTTTTGCTGCCTTGACACTTGAACTGTGCTTCAGGGTAGTGATTCACTCTACTGTGTTTCATGTGTTTTGATGAGAATCTTTGAGATTGAAGGCCAGCCTGTTCCCCATGAAATTCTCTTTGTGGATGATCCTGGTTTCAACCTGACCAAAAGAAGGAGAAAGAACATAATTGGCCATCGGGCTATTGTAAATGTCCTTGGTCAGTGTGGAGGGAATGTCACTATGTGCGCAGCTATCAGCCAATGAGGTGTACTCCACCGTCATGCCATTCTAGGACCCTATAACACTATGCTCCTCCTTGCTTTCCATGATAGTCTAAAAGAGCATATGTTCCATGGACCTCAGGGCACCAGCACAGCCAGAGCAGCCTCACTATGTTGTTGTTTGGGATAACGTCAGGTTCCATCGCGCTGCTCTGGTTCGTGACTGTTTTACCATAACCCAAGGTTTTCTAACCTCTTTCTGCCTGCATACTCTCCCTATCTAAACCCTATAGAGGAGTTTTTTCGGCATGGCGGTGGAAAGTGTATGACCGAGAACCTAATATCCATGCTCACCTCCTCAAGGCCATGGAAGAAGCCTGCCTAGACATATCATTAGATGCATGCCAGGGGTGGATCAGGGATTCAAATAGCCCGTGATGTGGATGAGATTCGCTGACCTGACCCTGAACAAAGACGGGATGCTGAGGTGGAATACTTATTGTTATTATTTTTTACAGTTGTTATGTGTAGTACATGAATATATAAAAATATGCCAATATATACATTGGTTGTGTCTTTTGTGTTCATGTGAAAAGGTTTTTGAGGGGATAACCACAAGCAACATAACTTAACAGTTTTGGAAATATTGTTTTGAATTCATTGCACCAGTGTGTAAGACTATGTTGTAGCGTGTGTATTTTTGAGGGCTTGTGTGTGATGGAAATTGTTTAATAATGAGGCTACACTTAAAATAATATGGACAAATATATATTTTTAAATATTTTCTTTAATTTGCAAGGTAAAAGTACTGCTGAAAAACGAAAATCATTGCAAGACAGGCCAAAAACGTTTTACTTATCAACATAAATATAATTTTAATTATTTTAAATAATATTTATTTTGATGTTATATTGATGAAAGAGTGTTGGTATCATTTTGAAATAAAAAACGATTTGTTGTTATAGTAATTCTATGTCTGATTATTCCTCAGGGACACAAAATGAACCGATTTCGTGGAATAATATGCATTAAACATCGTTTAATGCATATTATTTTCATTCAATTTTTTATGTTTGCACTTGTATTATATCATTATTGACAGACTGATTGAGAAGCCGCGTTCGCCAGAGATGGCTTTTATTTTGAAATCTCTGTGGCGCCTTCACCGTAATGCGCAGTATATCCGCGCATAACAGAACAGCGTGACGCTTGTTTCAGTTTGACCCAGAGGAAGTGGTGGCGAGATGAAGCATTGAAGCCTTTCAGCCAAGTGGTTCAAAAGGTTCATTTCTCGAGGCTTCATTGCTCACAACACCACCTGGACGCGCTTCGCTGAGAGCTTCCGGGAGTTCTCGACACACGCCCCGAAGCCTCGGCACTGCACGTAACGTCAGCACGCAGAGGAGACGTCAGCGGACGAGAGAGAGATTAGACTCAAAACACTTTCTACAAGTGTCTCTAATAATCGAGCGTGACGCAGAACCACATGACGGTTCATCAGACGTCGAGCTACTTGAGACGAGTGGAGAGGAATAAGCGAGTTTAGCGGCAGTTCCTGGACCTGTAGGTATTTCATTTCTTTAGTGGCCACAATGTCATCAGTTTAAACTGTGTAAAGTTGTTGTCCTCTTGGATATTCGTTGGAGATTTGGTCTTTCCTTCAATATGAACCGATGTGTGAGGGGAAATAGTGGCACGTCACACTTTATTCCGATCCTGCAGGTAAACCATCATTCAAGATACATTGAGGCGCAGTTGGAAAATGGATTTGTTTTACGCATCGAAGTAGAAAGTCGCAAAGTCCAAACAGGCAAACCGAGTTAGGGAGCGTGTCCGAAGTGCCAAACGAATACATATCTCTCAACTATAAACACGCTGGTCTGTGAATCAAATAACGTATAAGCTGCAAACGTCTAATTTTCGTGTATACGGAGGACATCGGTAAATGAATTAAGTTACATTTGATTCATAACGCAGCTCTAACTATAGATCATTACTAAGTTCTGTCATTAAATAAATGCTTTTAACTTTGTGGTGGTTTTCCTTAAAGACTTCGCCTGCAATGTGTTCACACACACAGCAAACATCTTACACAACTTGAATTAAAAACAAATATTTTCTGTATTTTATATGAATATTCCATGAAGTTGATTAGTAACTTTCCGGTCATGTGACCTGATGTCGTCATGCCAGTTTCAATAGGCGTGTTCGCAGACCGATCAGCGGCTGACTTGCAGTGCATGCTGGTTAAAAATGTTGTCTGACTTCAACCAACGCCACGTTACCAATATGAAGCGTCATTGGTTGTTACTTTGTCATTACAATGTTTGTTTAAAAAAGGAAACGCAGCGTCGACGTCACTGTGGCGAGCAGGTGACCGACTTCACTGCTCCTTTCTCAGCTCCTCCCTCGACTGCCAGCGGCTGCAATGTCGCATGAGTCGGGACTAGAACCTCCATTCAAAAGACTTTTGCCCTTATGCTCAAATATTACAGAGTGCATTGTACTAATTGAAGGAAACACATCATCTGTTACCATCTTATTTATTGAACATCAGTGTTGCTTTAAATGCTTTCAATGAAGTCACAAGTGAAACTAAATCACTTTTGAAAACAAAATACATTTTCAATATTCGTCACGTTAGAGAAAAAAAAGCAGTTTCTCTTTTAAATAGAATAATTATAGTATCTCTTGTTAATACTATTTTACACATTTTTAGCATCTTCTGTAAACAAATAGTTTGGTGTTTGGCTCCACTGTAGCCAAGGGAGTCAAATCCTTCCGATGTAATAACAGATAGCCTCAGTTCTTTCTGTCCATCTTCTTGAACTCTTCTCATATTGTGGGGCATTTGTGAACGCTCATTCAGTATTTTGGAGTATTTTTTGATTTTGGACATAGCTGGGTGGCCATTAACAACACATGTGTTAAAGAAAAACAACAGCTATTAAGTTTTTCTCTGTAGCAGTTTGTCAATGGAAACAGTCTGCACAACGACAGTTGGTTGGCTTTTTTCTTTTGGGATTATTATTTTTGAGGAGCTCAACACAACGCAGGAACGTCAATCATTTGACCATGTTGTTACAACGTTGTTAGAAGGTTTAGACAACGTTATGTTGTCAGATGTAGAACCACATGTTGGGAAAGAAATGTTGAGAGAATCAAATATATCTGAATTAATAAAATAATGGCATTTTGGTTGAAATAACCCTGTGAGGTAGACTGTGCAGCAGTAAGAAAGTTGAAAATACGACATTCTTATTGGTCAACTCAATAATATACATTTACATTTAGTCATTTATCAAGACGCTTTTATCCAAAGAGAGTTTAGGAGCAATAAGTGATATGTCACACAGGAGCAATAATACATTAGGTGAGAGAGAGAGAGAGATGAAATGGGTTTTAAATGATTTTGCATATTAATTTGCGAAATATTTTATTACATTTTAATACATCTCATTTTAAATTGCACAAGAATTACGATGTTATGTCTCATAATATTTATCACACACCCCTAATTTAAACCACACAAACTAAATGCGAAAGTGTCTGATGAAGAGCCCTTTTGATCAAAGCATCACACGTTAAACATGATACATTTCATGTTGTTGTGTGCCGACTTTATAAATATATATGTTCATATTTTCTTCTTTGAGTTTGCACTAAAGGTTGATGTGCATACTTTATCTTTAACACCAGTCAGGAAGTGCTTGTCTCGTTCACTGAGACACTTCCTGCTTTTCTTTTGGATAATGAAGGACAGAACTATGCAGGATAGTAGTGAGAAGGATGTTTTACTGAGATTTTGTTTGATTTTTCTACGAAATGTTTGTGTTGTTTGTCTTTGTCCACAGAATCGCTGTCAGCTCGCTCCTCTCTTCTGATGATGGTACGAAATCTGTATCTCATCTGAGCATTTCTGCAGAAAAGGGATGGAAAGTATATCCGATAGAGGTAAAGTATAACTCATGTACTCGTAACAGTCCATCATCTTACAAATGATTTTAATGGTCATGATTGAGAATAAAATGTCTGTTTCTTAAATAAAACGCACAGAGGTTATTTCCAGTCCTGAACCCGTAAGCAGAGATCAGTTCATCCAGTGTAAGTTACTAGAAACATAAACACATCCACTAAATCTCGTATTAAACATAGATCATCAAACAAGACTTATATAAGGGCTAGTTCACCCAAAAAGTTTCATTCTTCGATCATTTGTTCTGTTGAACATATATATTTGGAAGAGTGTTAGTCGTTTTCAGTTCTGGGACACCATCCACTACCATAGTAGAAACACGAGAAACACAAAATGAGATATTTTGAAGAACAAACAGTTCATAACTTTCGTTTATGGGTGAACTGTCCCTTCAATCAGTGTGTTTTGGGTTATTTGTAGTAGATCTTTAAATTTGTAGCATAAAGCCTTTAGTTTAAATTGGCACTTTACTCAAATAAGTAAGAATATGAAAATTTCTACATTCCAGAAATAGTAACAATGGCAAAAAAGATATAAATGAAGTATAGATTTTTATATAATAATTATGCGTATATTTGTTTGGTTAATAATCCCATTCATATGCTCAATGTTTCTATTTTCTGCATGATTAAATGCATAAAGATGAATATTTTGTGTTCAGCGAGTCGGCTGTATTTGTATTGTATTGTTGATCTCGTCTTTAAAGAGCTATAGGCAAAAGTAACAGTTGATTAAGATAAAGTGGTTGTATGTCATCTTGTGTTTTATGTTTCTCAGACTCCGGTGGGCTGACACTGGATCTAAACACGCTGTCTAAACACCTCCGTCTGTCTGAGAGGAACCGAGTGATCCGATTCTCTCACACAGACCAGGAGTATCCTTATCATCCAGAAAGATTCAACTGTTGTCAGGTGTTGTGTAAGGAGAGAGTGTGTGGACGCTCTTACTGGGAGATCAAGTGGACTGGTCCTGTGTGTATCTCAGTGGCATATATGAGCGTCAGGAGGAAGAAAAGGGGTCATGAGTGTGACTTTGGACGTAACGATAAATCTTGGAGATTGTACTGCTCTGACTCTAGATTCTCGTTCTGTCATAATGACAAATGGATTAATCTGCCTGCAATGCCCAGCTCTCATAGAATCGGAGTGTATGTGGATGAGAGAGCAGGAACTTTGTCCTTCTACAGCGTCTCGGACACAATAATGACCCTCATCCACAGCATCCACACCACATTCACTCAACCTCTCTACCCTGGATTTGCAATTGTTTCCATTCATTCTGAAGTGACGCTCTGTGATCTTACAATGTAGCTAATGCTGTAAATCTGCCTCTCCAGTTATCACTGTTACATAATGATGAGGTGTCTATCAGATTATATTCAGTGCAGAGACGCACAAATAACATTCATTCAACGTAATTGGAATTCTCATATTAGTGCAAACGTAAGAGTTGAACGTTGTTGGAAAGTGGCGATTACGCCTGTAACACTCGCATTTGTCTTCTGCCAGTTTTCCCTGTTTTACCCCATCGTCCTCGCTATCCGGACACTAGAAGTTCTCCTTCATTCGTTTTCTCTGGGTCAGGTCTTGTTGTATATTAGTCTGTAGTAAGTTAAGTTAAGATCCTGTTATTCCGTGGATGTTTGTTACCCTGTTCTTTGTTCAGTGGATTCATTTTTGCCTTTTGTGGATTAACCCTCTGTTCCTGTTTTTGCACTTTATTTAGATTTTATTCAACATTAACCCTTCACTCATCTCTTGTGGCATCGTCTATCCTCCCCGAACTGTGACAACGTCCCAAATTCAATTAAAATAAGTCTTTATAATAGTGGTGCAACGAGCACAAAACTCACGGTTCGGATCATTTTAGGGATTTCGGTTGACGGATCGGATCATTTTTCAGATCATCTAATGCAGTGGTTCTCAAACTTTTTCGGCTTAAGTACCTTTTTATGATTTTTTCAAGCCAAGTACCCCTTGACCAGACAACAACATTTTACCTTAAAATTCAGTGAAATGAGAGTCAAACAGTTATTATATCTAAATGTATTAATTTATTTTTATGCATCTTTGTGTAGTTCTGATTTCATATAAAAATACTATTATCATAATTTATTGATTTTCATTATTTAATCCTAAATGCCTGGGGGTACACGTCCCCCATTTGAGAACCACTGATCTAATGCATATGCACATCATAGTTTTATTATAATATGAGCTGTTTTATAAAGATGTTGCGAAAATACCCTGATAATATCAACAGATTCATTTAACAGAGAATCTTGTTCCTAAACAGTCTAGAAGATAAACAATAACTATGTCATTCAGCATGAATTGATGTTGTTATCTACACACTTCGTATAACCTGAACCATCCACAATTCAAACAATCAACATAAAAGGTTGGAAATGCAATATGTGTAGATGAAATCAGACTATTTGTGTTATTTTAATAATCAACTTCCCACACATGTCTTAAAAATAACATATATTTTGATGTCGCTCAAAGATAAGCAACACATGAAGTCTGACATTCTGCTATTAAAATCACGTGATGTGGAGCGTAGAAACTCACTGAGCTTGACTGTGATCAATGGCCTTTAATGGATGGAAAACAGAAGCAGGTTTTACTAAAAACAAATCACGCGGGATGGAAACACTAATGTTCAAAACCTTTATCATACCATCTCAAATACTGGATATTTTGTAGATTTTCTTCCATACTGTCGTCTCTGGGAAATAAATGTAGTTTTCTTCTGAAATTCACAATGTAAAGGATTTTGTTGAAAATGTCATAAGAATGAAAATCACTTGATGTGTGTGAAAAGGAGTCGAATTATTTTTTACTGCAAGTTTGTGTGGGGACTGTAAGACCAGTGAGATCATAAGCGCATCATTTATTAGGTTTTCTTCACGAGTCTCCAGTATTTGGAGATAAGGACTTAATAGATCCATATAGACTTAAGTCTAAAAAAAAAAGTCTGAACAAAACAATTCAATATTCAATCCAAATGAAACGCTTTAGTTTAGAAGCAGAAACATAAATGCCAACACAACACAATACTAAACATTAATGTTTAAGATGCGAAAACTATCATGACATTTACGTTTAGTTGATGAAATCAGTTGAATTGTTAAGTGTTTGAGCTACTCGATTAAAACATGTTCTTTTCAAATAAAAGCATTGAGTTAAGTCAAAGATTTACCATTTCAAATCATGTTTAACATGATGCACTCATATCTGAACGAGAAGCCTAAAACAATGGCATTAAATCAAACTGAATTGTTTAAATAAAGTTAAAATGAAAAGCTTTACAGTTTGTTTGTAAAGTTTCACTTCATTATGTGATACCAAAGCAACTGCAACATCACACGCCGGTATAAACTGAGCCAGATCTAAGATTTGAGTTTCACTCATGAGCGACGCTGTCAAAGAAGACATAGAAATAGTTCACTCAGAATGTATTGACATTATTTAATGTTTAAACTTTCTTTACTTACGTGTATGTCACAGCAGTCAGATTCAAGGCCGGGCACGAAGGTTTTGGGGCTGCAGGTGCTCCAATAAGAAAAAGGCCATCAAAGGTCCTCTTGAAATGATTTATAAAAATACAGTAGCACATCTTTCTCTTTTTTAATCTTTATACACTCATGCCCACATGAATAATATAAAAAAATATGTATATATTTCTAGAAAATCATCCTTATTATACTTTTTTCCTTAATAGGTACATGTAGGTGCCCCCTTGCATTTATTTCCAGGGGCTTTTGATCCTTTGATCTTTATGTAAATTGTTATCTTTATTCGTTTTAAATTGTTGAATTTCATTGGTTGTTTAAAATAACAAGACTAACTTACGGTGACCGTATAAGCGGTCAACTGAAAGTCAATACATTTGTGTAGGAAATTAAAGCTGAAAGTTGGGACTGAAGAAACAGTCAACTTCTGACTCTTAATGCAGGTAAACTTGTGTTTTCTTGTTATAATTGAAAGAGTTTTATTTTAATTTTAAGAGTTACTTTACTTTGAGTCACTTTGTTTATTTTAATATATGTTTGTAATTATTCAGTTTACTTTTATTGTTTCAGATTAATTTCATACTGTATAGTCATCAGCAATGGAAACACTGATTCATGTGTTCTCAGGTCAGTGTGTAAAGTGTGTTTTAGAAATGAAAAGATGTTGTGTGAGGTGTTTTAGAATTGAAAGAGTAATATGAAGAAAAGTTGGTTGATAAAATGCCAGGACTGTTTTAGAATCGGCTCTAATTGTTTAAGCGACACAAGTGAAATGCCAGTGTCATTTATTTAAAGGTTGTTTTTATGTTGGTCTAACCGAAAATCCTCGTTTTGTTAAAATGACACTCCTCTTGGTCAATATTAAACAAAAATATTTACTTGACCATGTAACATCACATTTGGTTGCTCATGTGAGCTACAGCAACCCCAGCTAACAGTACGTTCTGACAACGTCGCCAGTTCGTCTTCATTTTGTCACCCTGACATTGATTTGTGCCACGTTCTGAGGACGTGATGATCAAATGATCATATAAACAAACATTGATATAATATAAATAAGGATTAAATGATCATATAATTAGGCTATAAAAGTAAATACTTATGTATTAATGGAATGAAAATAAGAAATCGCATTGGAATACATTTTTACATTGTCATACTAAAGGAAAAAGCTTAATCTATCTTTCTATTTGTCATTATTCCTTATCAGTTATCAAAAGGGTAAAGCATACACAGACCTTCGGCCTTTCTCAAAATTTGCGTACACGAGCTGAGAACTGTCGTGAGATTTGATCGTAGCAACCGTTCACGTCCATTTTGATAAATGCCAACTTTTGCATGGAAACGGCCGTACGCCCAGATTTCGGTCGCACGATCGTTTACTTAACTACAGTAGGCCTGATCGTAAAAAATACTTTTTTGTGTTCTATTCTACAAACGTGTCATGTTAATTTGCAAATCTTGTAAAACAGTATATTGTAAATTGCTGAGTTTCATTCTTACAAAAACGTTTAATACATACATATTTTAAGAGAAGAAAAAATCTGCCTTTAAATCCGTCTTTGAATTTAGCGACTTGAAAGTTTATTCCACCGAGGTAAGATTCCTATATTTAATTAACTAGCTAGCTAAAAATATGAAAAACTCTATAGTAGTTCATATTTAATAGTTTTTCAAATAAAAAAAATCGTTGTTTTAAGTAAGATGTCGACGGTGTTGTTTTGTTTAGTCCGCTATAGCTATGAGTGAATGAATGGAGCTGAAACGTATTTTCGACAGAGAGAGACAAATGGTTTACATCGTTATAATTAGTAAGACATTGTATAACATTCCCATTGGAGCAATAACGTTACATGATATTGTGTTCACTTTCAACACCCAAAATGAATGAGGTTTGTGTTGTAACCCACATTAATATGGTTATACCATGTACCGAATAGTTACAGATATACATTTAATATTTACAATTTTACATACTCTAGTAATGGAAGATGGCTTCCAAAGCCTAAAAGCACAGGGCTATGGGCGACGAGGAGTGGATGTCGCGCCTCCGAAAGTTTGCTGCTGTTGGGGTCTGAACTTCTGAGGCAGGAAACAAGCCGGCATCCCGCCAGAGAAAGTGGCATGACCTCTGAAGGTAAATCATTTTTATTTGTGTACAATCATAAACATAAAGCTATTATACTGAATATTGAAAGGGGTTAGATTCTTTTGATTCACCGTCAAACAATATTACGGATTGGAAAATGTCCAGTGCAGTTGAGGGGACAAATGTCTTTGTTTGGAGGGACACAGACATGTACTTGTGGATTCCATACAACAAAGGTATGAACATATTTTCCTAAAATTATGAAGTGATGGTGTTGTTGTCTCTGTTATTAAATATCATTTTCTTTTAACCTGTAGCCTTCAGGGTCACTGTCCTCTTCAATGACACCAGGTCCCTCATCTGCATCACTTGTTGCACCATCTGCCACAAACACCAGGGCAGACAACAACTGTCACGGTTTATGGATTCACTGACTCATTCTAGCGCAATACCACTTTATGTTTGATTACTCACTGGGAACATCTGTGGCTCATCAGCACGACTAGATTTAAACTCTCAGTTTTCTGTCCTTTGTTGTCAGGTCGTTTCAGTTCCTACCGGGTTCTGGTGGTGTCCAGTTTACTTTAGCCTGTGTCTAGTCTTCTATGGTGCTACTCCCAGTCTGTGGAGGATATTCTTTAGAGAAAGAACGTTTTATATTAAAACATAATTATATTAGCATTTCCTAATAAACATTTACGTCGCTACTGAATCCTTCTTACTTTCCTTACTGGTTAGGTCGGGGTCCTTTACTTTACAAGGTTCTTACTGCTCTGTTACAGATGAGCCAAATTGGCCGGTACAGGAGTGCTCGATGAGGGGGGGATGCAACTAGGCTCACCTCAAGGGACAGGTTTGAATAAGCGAGCATTGAGAAGGTACGCAGGGCTCTTATGCCTGGGCCTCACCAAATGATTTTTAAAAATCTTATTAAAACTATGAGAGACCACAAACATGAAGGCAACACATCCAAGATTAAATCGTTTTGCTCCTATAATGTGTGGTGTGACGTGTTGTGACGAAGACAGCAGACCACACACACGATCGGGTTTCCAAACAGTTCTGACTGTGAACCACGTTCAATGCTGTGAACACCAGAAATATTGTCTTAAGTTATTTCTCTAAAGAAAGTTTTTTTTATTATTTCACTGTATGTTTATTATATATATAATATATACAGAAACAAAACGCTAGACCTGCACCAGGCTGGGAAGACTGAATCTGCAATAGGTAAGCAGCTTGGTGTGAAGAAATCAACTGTGGGAGCAATTATTAGAAAATGGAAGACCACCGAAAATCTCCCTCGATCGGGGGCTCCACGCAAGATCTCACCCCGTGGGGTCAAAATGATCCCAGAACCACACGGGGGACCTAGTGAATGACATTTTCAGTATTATTTTAAAACATATTGTGGATGTGACAGATAAACGCGAGTCATGCACAGCTGCAGATGAACGGTTCTGGTACGAGACACCGGAGAGAATGCATGGCACGTCAAAACAAAACAAATGGGATTCTGCACATACAAAAATAACCATGAAAACAAATCTAACTGTGAACAAACTGTTCCTGAAATTACATCGGTGGCGTCTCCTCAGCGCTCTCAGGCGGCGTTGCTTTGAGAAATACCATTCACTTAAGCAAACTGTTTCACTGATCGTTTACAGCCACAACAAATAGACGTGTTTAATTTAATATGATTGATATATTATTGATAATATTTCCCATGCCACATGATGAGTGATTGTTATTCGCCATTGACCTGTGTTTGCGTGTGCATAAAACATGACGGATGCAGTGTTTGTCTATTTGTGTTGCAGCTTTCTACAGCGGTATGTAAAAGCAGGTTGGACAAATGACTTCAGTCTGCACTGTTAAAGAAAAGGTTATACACGTAAACAATGCTTTTGTGTCTTCATTAGCTTAAGATAATCATAAAGGTTTACAGTATTTGCCTCTTGGTCCATTTCGGCAAATCCCATTTGCTCTAATGATCAAAAGTCACTTGCACCTGTCTGGGGTCTCGCGACAGCACCACCTGCTGGTGAGGGGGACAAGCAGCAGGCGTCGATGATGCAACAATGCTCGATTGCTCTTCCTGTGATGCGAGGATGTGTGATGTTAAATTTCTTTGCGCGTTTGAATCATTGAATTTGTGTGAGCGAAATATTAGTTTTTTTTAAATAAAAAAACACGCAACAACAAAACAGTACAATGACACTCGCTTATATTAACCAACAAACTGCATTGGATTAGATTCTCATTGCATTGCCTTAAAGGTTCTGTGTGTAAGTTTCAGAGGCCACTATTGGCGATGTAGGAAATTGCAACCTACAGCTCCGCTATCCCCCTCTCCCTCCCATTAGAGAAGCTACGGTTGCCGTCACAGGACAAAAGGGTTCCGTAAATGACAGCGGCCATTATCGGTGGTGTTGATAATTGCAATCTACGTCTCACAGGCGAACAACAGACCGAAGCTACGGACACAGGACAGAGATGTCGTCGTCTGAGACAGCAGAGAGTAACCTTTGCAAGTCAAGCGACGAGGTTTATTTACAAAGAAAAATAAATAAATTAAATTGACTTAATGCATTATTTACTCTAATCGTTATAGTGAATATTATTGTTACTTGTTTAGCATTGTGTCAGTGATTTATTCGCTTATTATACAAAGCATTTTTTGGCACGGTAACTTGGTTCGTAACTTACTGCCTATTGAAACCGCTTGCTAATGCTAAAGGCGTGTAATCTAACCGCGAAAGTCTTAGCAGACGTGTTTCTCATCATCACAGAGTCAATCAGAGGACTTTACACAGGTAGTAAGAGGGAGAGGGAGAGGGAGAGGAAGAGGGCGGAGAGGTAGGGGTGTGGGAGATGCAGGCAGGGCGAGGAGAGGCAGAGGAGAGGAACGTTACCGGGAGGACCGCACAAGAGAGGATGTAGAAAGAGTGGAAGCCCTCCAGTGAAACAGGACAGCTGTTACTGAGGTTTGCAATGGAATAATATTCAGACCGGTTTACATAAATGGCAGCGTTATTAACATCTCATCTCTGTGCTCATATAGCAATGTCACGGTTACGTTAGTCTGTAGATGTCTATATATATTTATTAGTTCATACATACATACACATATATATACACAGTTCACTTATATAGCGGAAATTAGACAAACTTACTGGTCCAGCAGAAAGCTGGCAACTTCGGCGTCGCTTAGCAAACCCTTGTCCTGCTTCAGTGCCCTCCGTTTGGGAAAAGCCACGCCGATGTTTATTCGGATTTTCTGCCGTTTTTTGTCTCGACGTCGCATTGCTGCATCGTATTTTCTCTTTTTTGAACGAACAGATTGACGCTCTATCGGCTCTTGTGCAGAGTATGTGTGGTCCGGCCGCCATTAGCGCAAATTTAGCTTCTTACTGCAACAAAGAACCGTTTCTATTTCTAATAAAAAACACGACAAGTAAATGCTGTTATTGTTCTTCCTCTTCTTCTGCTAATCCTTCTATGTAGTCGCTTTGCAAGCTGCCTCAAAACACAGCCGAAGAAGAAGAACTAGTCCCGTGCATCCTTCGTTTTACGAAACGCGCTTAGTTTGTCCGTGTAGTGCTACTATAGAAACATGGCTGTGCACATTGATAAGTTACATGTAAGGGTGTGCCCGCGGTGTATATACATAAAATGGCTCATTGTAGGGTAACATAAACATTTCGGTTCATTTTGTAAGGTATTTCTTCACCACTCACAACATAGTTTTGTATGATACATTACATTTTGGTGAATAAATCCTTCAAAATCCTACACACTGTACCTTTAACAACAGTTCATCACATGCACAGTGTTTTAACACACCAATAATTCTTCTGCATGAGAGTCAAGGGACAAGAGCCCAACTCAAGGAAACACTGAACACCATGATGGTGACTTTTGTTAGCTGGGAACGTTCTTAAAACATGAAAAAACTGGACATTTTGTATGTTTTTAAAACGTTTTCAAAATCATGAAAAACCTCTAAGGAACGTCTGTTACCCATGAAATGATAACATTAACTTGAGATTTTTGTTTTTGTCCTTTATTCCTCTTGTGCAGAACTCACAATGTACACAGTTGGTCTTTGTTGTTGTAGTATAATTTAGTTGAAAGTATTTGTGCTCATTTACGTGCGTGTATGTATGTGTGTGTGTGTGTGTGTGGTATGTATGTGTGTGTGTGTGGTCAAACTAAAAACAGAGGAAAAAAAACACAATTACTATCCAATATTGTTCAAATCAACAAACAATTTTCTACAAACAATTTAGCATCAGCTTCAGATAGTAAGCATTCAATTATATGCTTATAAATCTTAATATAGTAATCCCGATAATGCTAATGTCACATGTTCGCATTAAGCATGATCACATACGCGTTACAATCAACAACAAACATTTCTAAAGCAGTCTCCGTTTCACAAAGCATATTTAACCTCGTTTAGCAGCTAAATGCAACATATATTGCACAAATATTTAACAAGCTATATAAACAGTTAACAGCAAAAGTGTATAAAACAAGTGTATAACATTATCCGTATAGGCGCTATGGCGTTAATCACAACTAGCACAACTAGCACAAATAGCGATCTACATAGCCACATACCAGAAACTATAAATACACTTAAACAACATAAGAACAACTCACCACACTGGGAATATATAGTATTAAGTTATAGCTTCAAACTGGAATTGTAAACTTCAAAATGAAAACAACATGGCTTTCTCTCTTAGCGTTTTCTTTACGTAGCTCCTCCCCCCATGCAGTCACCAGAGCCCACAGAATCAGCGACCTTAAAGGGACAGCACCCAACAACGTCCTTATAACAAACTTCTGTTAGCTGGGATGACAGTTGAGCCGCATCATTATCCTGCAGCAGACATAAGAGAGAAGAGCACAGAACGGGAATCACGAGCGGGTGGACCTCTGACGTGACCGGCCCCGGTAGGTCATTCGTTTCCGGGGCTCATCCTCGGTTGTGTTCGGGGCTGTTGGCGGCAGCACCGACGGCCTGCTCGGGATTACCGTAGAACGAACCGGATCACAATGTAGACAGGGCGCCCAGAATAGATACCGGTGCCGATAAAACCACTTTCCTCTTCTCAGGATGTCGGTCTCTTCCCGTTTAATCACAGACGTTGTGCTTGTACTGGATAAGAAAGCACTGCATGGCATCTTGAACTTGATGCTTCACAGTCGACCACCTATCAAACCGCCATGACATGACTCTATGTATCTGTTTCTGATCATTGTTTAACACATTTTATAGTAGACATGTGTTTTTTATTATTTAAACCTCCGTAGCAAGTTTAAAGTATAACTCTAACTGAGAGATCAATCAGAGTTTCAAATAATGGAGCAACAGGATTAAAGTTAATCTAGATTTACTGTAAAATTAAAACCTGGAGGAAAAAGTTTAATATAAACCTGATTATTTTTAAACGAGGTTTACAGTTTGGTTCAATTTAATTATTAAATAAAACTTTGATTTAAAAGCGCAATTTGTAAAATCCGCCGCTAGAGGGCGCAGATTCGAAACAGATTTGTTCAAAACAACAACAGCTGTGTAGCTTGATGGCGGTTGATGTAAAGTAATAACGTTTTATAAATGTTGAGTTTGATGACGTGATTTTATTTCATTATAATGAATCAGATGTAAATCATCATATGAATGCATCACTATTTAGTCAGATGATCTACAAACGATTACTGCTTGCTCGGTAAATACATCCCTGACGCTCGTGCTAAATGAAGAAAAAGACATTCAAACAATAAGACTAACCTGGTAGATCGATATAATAATCATAAGTTTTCTTTAGTTAAAGGAATATAAACAGTTGCTCACCTGTCTAGTAAAACTCATGCGAGATCAGCGTCTCTGTCCAGTAAAAATGTCTTTGTTGACAGAATCAGCTGCAAACAGTAAAGACTCGTTGTCTGCACACAACAAGATAGTTGCTTGATAGACGCCACAAACTACTGCACGAGACTGTTGTCATGGTTTCTACAGCAGTCAAAGCGGAAACCGAGTGTAACGCCAGAGATGTTATTAGGGACATGCGCGGTCTGGAGAAAGCGTAACATGCATCACGTGAGACACCTCAGCCAATCATAAAACAGCATCTAGTCTCCTTTCCTGCATTCCACGTTTTTTACTAAAGTTTGCAGACTTAACATCTAGAGTCTTTGGTAACGCGGGTCTGACTCCATTGACCGGCGACTGCCAGACAGGCCCCGAGTCACTTTTCTCACGATCTACAAATAGTAAGTTCTCAAATGAACAAAATATATAACACTAGCCTAGTGGTTTTTGGATATTTTACTGCAAAAAATTACAAACTGTATCTTTAATCTCGATGTAAGCTAATAACTGTTGCTTCAACCCGCCCTAAGTCTCTGTTTATCATCGATAACCGGCATCGTTCTCAAACTCATCTCCAGTGTTTTCTTCAGAAATCTGGTTGTGTCAGCAGCAATTGAAATGGAGAATAACGCTCTATACTTGGGCCCATCTGTAAATTGTGGCCCTTGTTTTAAAAAGCCTGAATCCACCACTGAGCCGGGAGTTTGAACGGCTCGCAGTTCCCTCTCACATCTGGACGGCTGTCTGTAACACACATCACAATGACGACACAAAGTCTCAATAATGAACAAAACTTTGTGTTAAATGTTGAATTATTCAGTTAACGAAAGTTGCCGAGAGGCTGTAAGGGCAGAACAGTATTATGACTCCATCACACACACCTATAGTAGGAAAACAATCTTTATAAATGTATTTTGTTCCGTTGAACACAATAAGATATTTTGAAGAACGCTGGAAAGCACGTGACAAAGAAACAACATTGTCCAAAAACATGTTATTGTTTATATCTAGTTTGGAAACATCAGCGTTTTCTGATCCTCGGAACAGTGAACGGGAACCTACACCGTAAGAGACAAATAACGGATTTAGCTTCACAAACCTGAACGATACAGTGAGACTCCGAACAGAAGCCCTCTTTAGTGACGTCATGGGCGGCTCTTAAAAGAGCCTTTGTGTGCGGCGGATGAGCGCGGCGCTTTACTTGGAGCTGGTGTACTTGGTGACGGCTTTGGTGCCCTCGGACACGGCGTGTTTGGCGAGTTCACCGGGCAGCAGCAGACGCACGGCGGTCTGGATCTCTCTCGACGTGATGGTGGAGCGCTTGTTGTAGTGCGCGAGACGAGACGACTCGCCGGCGATGCGCTCGAAGATGTCGTTGACGAAAGAGTTCATGATGCCCATCGCCTTGGAAGAGATGCCGGTGTCGGGGTGGACCTGCTTGAGGACCTTGTACACGTAGATGGCGTAACTCTCCTTCCTGGACTTTCTGCGCTTCTTTCCGCCCTTAACGGCGGTCTTGGTGACGGCCTTCTTAGAGCCCTTCTTGGGCGCGGGCTTGGCTGGTTCCGGCATGATGCTTCCACACGAGTGAACAGACGCTGAATGATGAAGAGTCACGTCGCAGTGGATTTTATACACTCCCACATGCAAATGTGTAGCGTGACGAAGCGCGTGGTTTGATTGGATGTCTTTCGTCAGCCAAACCCATAAAATGTGTCTACTGGTGAGTGAGAGCCAATGAAAGCGTTTCCCGCCCACAGCCTGGTGTTTGAAGGTGACCCTCCCACAAACGATTCAGTTTCTTTTGTTTTCACTTCCCGCCTTCACTGATAAACTTTTATTTCTTTATTAACTAGGAAATAAGCGCGTAATCGCGTCATCACAGTCCCTTCATTTATTAAAGAAGTATTCTTTAATAATCTATTAAACAATCTATTTCTTTATACAATCTATTGCACGTGCTTACGTTAATAAACTAGTTAGGTGATGATGGTGTTTCTTTTTCGAGCACCAGAAGTGTGCAGCACAGCGGGTTCATGGGATCAGTTGAAATAGGGCGAGTTTTCCCAAACGCCACCAGTATAATAAAAGCGCGTTTAAAAGAGTTTCGCTTGATATGAACGACAGAGTCAACTCCTCGAGTGAGTAAGTGTGTGGCTCTTAGAAGAGCCGTTGGGTTTCAAATGTTTTACTTCAGAATAAACGCGTTTAACCTCCGAAGCCGTACAGAGTGCGTCCCTGCCGCTTCAGCGCGTACACGACGTCCATGGCGGTGACGGTCTTTCTCTTGGCGTGCTCGGTGTAGGTGACGGCGTCACGGATAACGTTCTCCAGAAACACCTTCAACACACCGCGAGTCTCCTCGTAGATGAGACCGGAGATACGCTTCACTCCGCCGCGACGAGCAAGACGTCGAATGGCGGGTTTGGTGATGCCCTGGATGTTATCACGCAGAACTTTGCGATGACGCTTCGCGCCTCCTTTACCGAGTCCCTTACCGCCTTTGCCTCTTCCAGACATGATGCACAGTCGATCAGCGCAAAACCTCGTTATGCTACAGACAGAATATAGTGGAGGTAATTTATATGTGTCTACAGGACCTAAACGAAACACACGCGTGGTCGGTGCCAAAGGCACGTCACGCATTTGATTTTCCTCGCAGCTCCAAGACATGGCTTCCCCTTGGGAGGGGCGACTTGTGTTGCTCCGTCCACATGCCTTTTCATTGGTTAGTGTCAACGTAATGACGTCGATGCTACAGTAAACAGGAAATGGTCAATCCTGGTAAAAATCAAGTTATTACCGAAGGGTTTAAATATACTTACAGCACATTTATTAACGTTTGGTGGTTCAAGTACCCATGTTAGGTCTCTAGATTTCACTCGAGGTTCACTTTAGTTTGACATGGTCTATTATTCTAAATAAGTTGTGTAAACTACATTGACATCAGGACTTGATGACATGTATAGAAATGCTTGTCTGTTCTGTGTTGGTCTGTTTAGTCTCTGTGTGTATATTGTAAAGATGGACACCACACACTGTCCATCACATTGCACACTTGCACACAGCTCTGGAACAGTACATTGTAAGACACAATAGGTTAAACCTGTAAATAACACATCTGCACACTAATTTAAACAATATGATGTTGTTCTTTTGTCTATAATCTTTTTTCAGTTTTTGTATACACTGTAGTGCATTATTGTTATTATTTAATTCTCAATTTTCTATCTCAATGTATATTTGCACTATGTTTGCACCACGTGTATACATTCTTCTGCACTGAGCCCCTGTCGCCAAGTCAAATTCCTTGTATGTGTAAACATACTTGGTAATAAAGCTCCTTCTGATTCTGATATCTGCTTATGATAGTTACAAATATTTGTTCAAATGTAATATTATAATATTGGCGTTAATATTAATGTATGAATAGTAGGCCTATATAATCAGATACAAAGTAACTACTTGAGTAGTTAAATACTTTTATGCAGCCATAAAATCCCTCAAACCAACCGCGCTTCACATTTTGAGGATTTACAGTAAAAGACCCGTAGACCAGTTATGATAAATGAAGACAAGTCAGGAATGCAATTAATAGAAAAACAAATACTAAGAGAAATAGTTTGTAGTTTTGCCAGCAGAAGTCAGCTTCAGCTCTCTCGAGGAGTTCTACAGGCCGACCTGCCTTACATCCAAAATGCAGAAGTATTTAAGCTAACAGAGTCAACTAACTACATTTTTTGGTCCAGTATCCCCCTATCCATTTCCCAGGTCCCTAACCCCCCCCCACAAAAATAATGGGCTAAATGTTTTCATTAATAATAACAATAATAATACATTATTTGTTATTAAAATATAATTTAAAACGCATATGTCACTGAATTGGGATAATTGGTAATCTCAATAAACGCACATGTTTGCCTCGTGAAATACCAATAAAAAGAATATCACTGATAGTCAAATAACAGATTTGATTGGCCAGTTGGAATATTAACATACTTTCCCAAAGAGCAAAAACGATCTGAAGTAGATTGTTTGAACTTAGTTTCAATACTCTCCTAAATGCATAATAAAAACCTCAAAAGCTGCTTATATTCACCTCACTTAGGTGTGAAAGTGACCTATTTGTCAGTTATGGTGACCCATACCCGAAATATACCTCTGCTTTTAACCCATCCAGTGAGTAGTGAACACACGCACACCCGGAGCAGTGGGCAGCTATCACTGCAGCGCCCGGGGAGCAAGTAGGGGTAAGGTGCCTTGCTCAAGGGCACCTCAATCATTACCTGCCGGCCCTGAGGATCCAACCGGCAACCGGTCACGAGTCCGACTCTCTAACCATTAGGCCACGATTGTGTGTAATTGTGTGTTAGTTTATAGGCCTAAATGTGTTTGCTTCCATTAGAGGTCTGAAACAAGGTTGGTCATTAATCATTTGCGTTCCTAATTAGGCAAATGAAAACAATACAATCTTACAAGAATAAACAGTTATTACAATGTAGAAATTATTCAATGTATTTATTTTTTATTATCTTGAAACAGTCAAAGAGTACATTTTGGGTTATGAATATGATGATGTGATACGTTCAGAATAATCCACCCAAAGATGATGACAATATATTAGACTGAGTTTATGCATAAACATTTCTACATCAGAAATAGAGTTAAATATAATTAATTTAAGATGCTGTCATAAGAGTGGTAGTGAATATAATTTATTGAAAATAAAACAAATATTTCATGCAAAATCCTGTTAACTCAACTGTCATATAATGTGCAATGAAAGGTGCAGATGTTTCCCACAGCAAATGGAGAAATTTGTGACTATTGTTTCACATGTTTACAGTCTCACTATTAAGTGAAATCTGCCCTACAGTCAGCTGACGTCACGGTCACATGACAGCGCTCTCACGTGAAAGAGGCGCGATCCTGAATCCTATCTGATACTGCACAAGTATATTTTGTTCTTGTTTGTACGGGAAAAGGCTGGAAATGACATCGTTCAGTGGATGTGGTGGCTCTTAAAAGAGCCGTTGGGTTGTTGTGGTCTAGGCGGGACTTAGGCGCGCTCTCCGCGGATGCGGCGGGCCAGCTGAATGTCTTTGGGCATGATGGTGACCCTCTTGGCGTGGATGGCACACAGGTTCGTGTCCTCGAACAGACCGACCAGATAAGCCTCGCTGGACTCCTGCAGAGCCATGACGGCGGAGCTCTGGAAGCGCAGATCCGTCTTGAAGTCCTGAGCGATCTCTCTCACCAGGCGCTGGAAAGGCAGTTTGCGGATGAGCAGCTCGGTGGACTTCTGGTAGCGGCGGATCTCTCTCAGAGCCACGGTGCCGGGCCTGTAACGATGGGGCTTCTTCACGCCGCCGGTGGCGGGAGCGCTCTTGCGGGCGGCTTTGGTGGCGAGCTGCTTCCTCGGGGCTTTGCCACCGGTGGACTTACGAGCGGTCTGCTTGGTTCTTGCCATTGCTTATGTCACTTCTGCGTTCTGTACAGAATAAGCTGGACGGTTCGGGGCGCCTGTTTTTAAAGGCTAGCACGCGCAGCACGTCAAGGGCACGGATATATGTGATTGGCTGATGTGTGACGTATGCTCGTGACAGAGCCAATGGCCGCGCGACATGCGTTCAAATGAAAGTGGCGGGACATTGCGTTTCCTTATTCAGCTCACATTTGTGACGCTGCCTTTGGAATCCAAGCTAAAGTATCACAATATAATTATAATCAACGAGCGCTAAGAGTTTGATTTCAATCTGTGAATCTTCTTTACACCACGAAGCATCATTTTATGTAGAAAATGGCAAACAAGAGAAAGTAATTTAGCTGCGTTTTCACAGACAGGTTCACGCTTATGAGCACCACAGACACAACACGGGCGCGTCTTGTGATTACTCTGCATCTTACCTGTAAGAATATGACTTCTTGTCCCCTATCAGAAGATTGTTACTTTTAACTAAGTAGAAGGTTGAAGAGTCTAGTCGCTTGAACACAAAGTTCGGATCCGGAGACCAAGAATGACACAGACACAGAAGTGCAGTTCATTCAGAGTCCAAAATGTATTAGACAGGGGTAGGATACTTATATGCTTAAAAGAGGAAGTGTGGCCTCTGGAGTTAGTATTATTAGCAGAAAACATCATTATTAGAACAAGACATCACGTCGTGAGTTCATGTTCTCCGAACATTCTGTTCTCTTAGTACAAACAATTGAGGTCATAACTCCTCAGTGACCTTTAGTAGAGGTTAGACAAAACTTATACATCTTAAACAAGGTAAGCAGGATATAGGACCATAAACGTTCAAAATACAAAGGAACAATGTGCATTGAAATACATTCCTCGCCATATATGGGACACAGGCAGAACCTGAATTCTCACATTACCCTCGTGTGAGTTCATGTGATCAGGCAGAGTAAAGAGAGAAACCGTCATCACCTCACGCCTGCCGTTACATTAACTTCCACACAGTTCAATGGTTTCAGAGGCACAAGGCTTTCGCGTCTGTCTGAACTAGTATTTCAATCTCTAGTGGAGATTGATCGGAGAGATACAGAACAACATCGCACATAGAACCCGTTCATCCAACAGACAAAATAAAATCAACGACTCAGTATGAAAAAAAAAGTATCTCTCTCATCGATTAGGTGGGTGGCTCTTAAAAGAGCCTTTTGGTTTATAGAAGACGATCTCCGTCCGTCTACTTGGACTTGGCGGGCTTCTCGGTCTTCTTGGGCAGCAGCACGGCCTGGATGTTGGGCAGCACGCCGCCCTGAGCGATGGTCACTCTGCCCAGAAGCTTGTTCAGCTCCTCGTCGTTGCGCACCGCCAGCTGCAGGTGACGGGGGATGATGCGGGTCTTCTTGTTGTCACGAGCGGCGTTTCCGGCCAACTCGAGGATCTCGGCGGTCAGGTACTCGAGCACGGCGGCCAGATACACTGGGGCGCCGGCACCCACGCGGTGCGCGTAGTTGCCTTTCCGGAGGAGCCTGTGAACGCGGCCCACGGGGAACTGAAGTCCCGCTCTTGAGGAGCGAGTCTTGGCCTTAGCTCTCGCCTTACCGCCGGTTTTGCCTCTGCCGCTCATTTTCTTCTGTTGCTGTTCGACTGCTTGTTCACTGAGAACGAAAGATGATTCCGATATACACTTCTCAATATTTAACCCGTCTGTCAGTCGACCATTGGTTGGAGTCTGTTCAACGTGTAAACCAATCAGTCAACTTCCCTCCAAACTCAAAGCCCAACCCCCTCTTTCTCCCCGCCTCACAGATGCTGTGTGGTTTTTGAACAGTTTAGAAATAATGAGGAAACTTAAATAAATATCTTCTAAATGAAAGCACATCGCTAAAGCTGTAACTATTTTTCATATTTAAGTCCTGTATGTGTAAACGATTACAAACAATCAACCTGATTTTTACATTGTACTTGAAAACCAACAAAACACTTAACTGCTTAGTTATGATCGCTTAACATCACAACCGACTCTAATGATTAAATCCATAAGCAGAATCAGTTGACATAAGTGTTAACATACCACAGAGTTGATTAAACTTTAAATGACCATCAGGAAATAATTTCCTGAATGGGGAGAAATGTAACTTGAAGTGATAATTCACCCAAAAAATCTGTCATCATACACTGACCATCAGATTGTTCAAAACCTGTATGCATATCTTTGTTCTGCTAAACACAAAGGAGGGTATTTGGAAGAATGTCAGTATCCAAACAGATCTCATCCCCCATTTACTGCCATATTAGATCTAATAAATACTATGGGAGTCAATGTGGATGAGATCTGAGTGGTTACCGACATTCTTCCAAATATCTTCCTTCATGTTCAGCGGAACAAATACGTGTGGTTGAGTAAATGATGACAGACTTTTTGGGTGAATTACCACTTTAAGTCACATTTCTCTTTCTCATTCAGGAAATTATTTCCTGATTTCATTAAAAGTTTATTCAACTCTGTCGCATATTAACACTTATACAATCTGGAGGCAGATAAAGAGATGAAGGATGTGAAGTTTATTGAATAGGCTAATATTAGTTGTGTGCTGTAAAAATTAAAATGTCCAATATTTGTCATGACAATAAAGAAATTGCAGTACATGCTTCTAGTATGGACACACATACACAGGGAAATTCAATCCAATGTCACACATCACTCCTCTCATCATTAAGTGTGTGGAAACTTTTGACCCGTAGTGTACATTGCTTTTTGTAAATATTTGCTTACATTTACATTTAGTCATTAGCGACACTTTTATCCAAAGCGGCTTTACAAATAAGATGAACAATAGAAGCAATTGGAACAACATGAGGACAACAAAAAGCATAAGTGCAGTAAAACTGGTCTCATAGCCCACCACATGCTTCTAGTATGGACACACATAAAGGGGAAATTCAACACAATGTCACACGTCGCTCCTCTTCATTAAGTCACATTGGCTCCTGTAGTCGCTCATCAAACTCAAAGCTCTGCTCTCGGCCTACAAGACCCCCACTGGTTCTGCACCTCATATCTTCACTCGCTCATACAGACTCATGTACCGCCAGATCCCTGCGGACAGCAAACGAACAACGTCTTGTAGTGTCATCACAAAAATCTCTCTCACGCACCTTCTCTGGATCTGCTCCACATGTGTGTAATGATCTGCCGCTGCTACAAGATCATCAGATTCTGTGTCCATCTTTAAGAGTCGTCTGAAATCACATCTCTTCTGTCCACACCTGACCGATCACATCTGACTTCTGACTCTATCTATGCATAAAACAACAGTAGCTCTGTATACTGTGGTGGGCTATGAGACCAGTTTTACTGCACTTATGCTTTTTGTTGTCCTTGTGTTGTTTGCTTCTATTGTTCACCTCATTTGTAAGTCGATTTGGATAAAGTGTCTGCTAATTGACTAAATGTAAATGTAAACACATATTTACAAAAAGTCAAAAGTTTTCTTTTTTTTCATATTTTAGACAAATCCTCATCAAAACTGTTGAAAACTACAAAGGCAACTGTGGACGATGTTGTGACTAAACAATCTGAACAATAAAATAAAACCTGATATATCTGCTATAAACCTGTTATATAAATCTTCAATTTAGTAATTTTTGCCTAAAATTAGATGAAATTAATTTGATCATGACACTGCTTGAGTTATCACCTAAGATGCTTTATAAACAACACTAAACGAGTTCCCATCTGAGCTCTTATTGATCGCTCTGTTTCATTATTTAGTCTGTAATCCATTTCAAAAACGTTTTTTATATATAAAAATATTAAAGCAATAAGCCCCGCGAAGCAGTGGGTTACAGTGCATTTTATAACAGCTAAGTGCATTGTGGTACGACGCAAAGCGGAGTGGATCAACAGTCCCTGAATGACATTCATTTAACTCAAGTCATTTATTACATGTATGTTAAATACACAGAAAACGCGTTTAATGTTTCATCAATGTTTACACAAACAAATCACATGAAGTCACGCGCGGCTTTTCTCCAGAGATCGATGCTGGTCGTGTTTTTAATCTGACACTGAAATAATAAACCCTTTACTGTCGTGTAGTTTAGTCTCTGAATAAAGCTCTGGATCTCTGCTCTGTGTTCACGCTGTTTTCACTCCGTCAATCTCTTTTAAAACTCTGATTTTACTCGAATGTCACGGGAGAAAACACAAGAGTTTGCGGCTCAGAGGCGCGCAGGAACTGACAGGTCGAGCTGAGTCTATACGGTTCTCATGTACTGTATAAGAGCGCAGCGCGCTCAGTCCTCGCGCATTACTGATCGTCTGTAGTGTGTGACGGCACAGATCTAACAGAGAAATGGCAGAAACCGCTCCAGCTCCAGCAGCCCCGCCGGCGAAAGCGCCAAGAAGAAATCTGCAGCCAAACCCAAGAAAGCGGGTCCAGGCGCGACTGATCTCATCGTTAAAGCCGTGACGGCCTCCAAGGAGAGAAGCGGTGTGTCTCTGGCCGCCCTGAAGAAAGCTCTCGCCGCCGGCGGATACGATGTGGAGAAGAACAACTCCCGCGTCAAGCTCGCCATCAGAGCCTCGTGACTAAAGGCACACTGGTCCAGACTAAAGGCACCGGCGCTTCTGGTTCATTCAAACTGAACAAGAATCAAACCGACACCAAGAAACCAGCAAAGACAGCGGCACCTAAAGCGAAGAAGCCCGCAGTGAAGAAGCCCGCTGCTGCCAAGAAGCCCAAGACTGCTGCAGCAAAGAAGACCGCCGCTAAAAAGTCTCCGAAGAAGGCGAAGAAACCAGCAGCCGCCGCCAAACCAGCAGCTAAGAAGGCAACGAAGAGCCCCAAGAAGGCAACGAAGAGTCCCAAGAAGGCGAAGAAGCCCGCAGCCCCTAAAAAAGCTGCCAAGAGCCCGAAGAAAGCCAAGACTGCAAAACCCAAGACGGCGAAGCCTAAAGCAGCTAAACCTAAGAAGGCCGCTCCTAAAAGAAGTAAATTCATCAGGTGTTAGACTCAACAAACGGCTCTTTTAAGAGCCACAAACCGCCTCATAGAAGAGCGACTTATCAAAGTAATGAAAGCGTCCATAAGCAGAACCAGTTCTGTGATAAAATATTGAGCGGTCATCATTTTAGTAATTTAATAATTGTCAGATTTTAGATCGCAAACACGATCTTTCATTCTACTACAAAATGCTATTATTCATATACCGGGTTAAAACGAATATCACGTATTTACACAGTTTTCTTATTTTAAGTCTATTTTTACTTCATTTAACTGAAATGCAATTTATTGTCTATTTCGAAACTATTGTGCGCCACAGCATCTGAATGTAAGGCGGTGAGAAAGAGGGGGTTGGGCTTTGAGTTTGGAGGGAAGTTGACTGATTGGTTTACACGTTGAACAGACTCCAACCAATAGTCGACTGACAGACGGGTTAAATATTGAGAAGTGTAGATGGAATCATCTTTCATTCTCAGAAAGCAGACGAACAGCAACAGAAGAAAATGAGCGGCAGAGGCAAAACCGGCGGTAAGGCGAGAGCTAAGGCCAAGACTCGCTCCTCAAGAGCGGGACTTCAGTTCCCCGTGGGCCGCGTTCACAGGCTCCTCCGTAAAGGCAACTACGCGCACCGCGTGGGGGCCGGCGCCCCAGTGTATCTCGCCGCCGTGCTCGAGTACCTGACCGCCGAGATCCTCGAGTTGGCCGGAAACGCCGCTCGTGACAACAAGAAGACCCGCATCATCCCCCGTCACCTGCAGCTGGCGGTGCGCAACGACGAGGAGCTGAACAAGCTTCTGGGCAGAGTGACCATCGCTCAGGGCGGCGTGCTGCCCAACATCCAGGCCGTGCTGCTGCCCAAGAAGACCGAGAAGCCCGCCAAGTCCAAGTAAACTGACGGAGATCGTCTGTTGTAATCCCAAAGGTTCTTTTAAGAGCCACCCACCTAATCGATGAGAGAGATACTTTTTTTTTCATACTGAGTCGTTGATTTTGTCTGTTGGATGAACGTGTTCTATGTGCGATGTTCTGTATCTCTCCGATCAATCTCCACTAGAGATTGAAATACTAGTTCAGACAGACACGAAAGCCTTGTGCCTCTGAAACCATTGAACTGTGTGGAAGTTAATGTAACGGCAGGCGTGAGGTGATGACGGTTTCTCTCTTTACTCTGCCTGATCACATGAACTCACACGAGGGTAATGTGAGAATTCAGGTTCTGCCTGTGTCCCATATATGGCGAGGAATGTATTTCAATGCACATTGTTCCTTTGTATTCGGAACGTTTTTGGTCCTATATCCTGCTTACCTTGTTTAAGATGTATAAGTTTTGTCTAACCTCTACTAAAGGTCACTGAGGAGTTATGACCTCAATTGTTTGTACTAAGAGAACAGAATGTTCGGAGAACATGAAACTCACGACGTGATGTCTTGTTCTAATAATGATGTTTTCTGCTAATAATACTAACTCCAGAGGCCACACTTCCTCTTTTAAGCATATAAGTATCCTACCCCTGTCTAATACATTTTGGACTCTGAATGAACTGCACTTCTGTGTCTGTGTCATTCTTGGTCTCCGGATCCGAACTTTGTGTTCAAGCGACTAGACTCTTCAACCTTCTACTTAGTTAAAAGTAACAATCTTCTGATAGGGGACAAGAAGTCATATTCTTACAGGTAAGATGCAGAGTAATCACAAGACGCGCCCGTGTTGTGTCTGTGGTGCTCATAAGCGTGAAGCTGTCTGTGAAAACGCAGCTAAATTACTTTCTCTTGTTTGCCATTTTCTACATAAAATGATGCTTCGTGGTGTAAAGAAGATTCACAGATTGAAATCAAACTCTTAGCGCTCGTTGATTATAATTATATTGTGATACTTTAGCTTGGATTCCAAAGGCTGCGTCACAAATGTGAGCTGAATAAGGAAACGCAATGTCCCGCCACTTTCATTTGAACGCATGTCGCGCGGCCATTGGCTCTGTCACGAGCATACGTCACACATCAGCCAATCACATATATCCGTGCCCTTGACGTGCTGCGCGTGCTAGCCTTTAAAAACAGGCGCCCCGAACCGTCCAGCTTATTCTGTACAGAACGCAGAAGTGACATAAGCAATGGCAAGAACCAAGCAGACCGCTCGTAAGTCCACCGGTGGTAAAGCCCCGAGGAAGCAGCTCGCCACCAAAGCCGCCCGCAAGAGCGCTCCCGCCACCGGCGGCGTGAAGAAGCCCCATCGTTACAGGCCCGGCACCGTGGCTCTGAGAGAGATCCGCCGCTACCAGAAGTCCACCGAGCTGCTCATCCGCAAACTGCCTTTCCAGCGCCTGGTGAGAGAGATCGCCCAGGACTTCAAGACGGATCTGCGCTTCCAGAGCTCCGCCGTCATGGCTCTGCAGGAGTCCAGCGAGGCTTATCTGGTCGGTCTGTTCGAGGACACGAACCTGTGCGCCATCCACGCCAAGAGGGTCACCATCATGCCCAAAGACATTCAGCTGGCCCGCCGCATCCGCGGAGAGCGCGCCTAAGTCCCGCCTAGACCACAACAACCCAACGGCTCTTTTAAGAGCCACCACATCCACTGAACGATGTCATTTCCAGCCTTTTCCCGTACAAACAAGAACAAAATATACTTGTGCAGTATCAGATAGGATTCGGGATCGCGCCTCTGTCACGTGAGAGCGCTGTCATGTGACCGTGACGTCAGCTGACTGTAGGGCAGATTTCACTTAATAGTGAGACTGTAAACATGTGAAACAAATAGTCACAAATTTCTCCATTTGCTGTGGGAAACATCTGCACCTTTCATTGCACATTATATGACAGTTGAGTTAACAGGATTTTGCATGAAATATTTGTTTTATTTTCAATAAATTATATTCACTACCACTCTTATGACAGCATCTTAAATTAATTATATTTACTCTATTTCTGATGTAGAAATGTTTATGCATAAACTCAGTCTAATATATTGTCATCATCTTTGGGTGGGATATTAATTCTGAACGTATCAAATCATCATCATATCTGAGCCCAAAATGTACTCTGCTTTGACTGTTCAAGATAATAAAAAATAATACATTGAATAATTTCTACATTGTAATAACTGTTTATTCTTGTAAGATTGTATTGTTTTCATTTGCCTAATTAGGAACGCAAATGATTAATGACCAACCTTGTTTCAGACCTCTAATGGAAGCAAACACATTTAGGCCTATAAACTAACACACAATTACACACAATCGTGGGGCAATCGTGGCCTAATGGTTAGAGAGTCGGACTCGTGACCGGTTGCCGGTCGGATCCTCAGGGCCGGCAGGTAATGATTGAGGTGCCCTTGAGCAAGGCCTTACCCCTACTTGCTCCCCGGGCGCTGCAGTGATAGCTGCCCACTGCTCCGGGTGTGCGTGTGTTCACTACTCACTGGATGGGTTAAAAGCAGAGGTATATTTCGGGTATGGGTCACCATAACTGACAAATAGGTCACTTTCACACCTAAGTGAGGTGAATATAAGCAGCTTTTGAGGTTTTTATTATGCATTTAGGAGAGTATTGAAACTAAGTTCAAACAATCTACTTCAGATCGTTTTTGCTCTTTGGGAAAGTATGTTAATATTCCAACTGGCCAATCAAATCTGTTATTTGACTATCAGTGATATTCTTTTTATTGGTATTTCACGAGGCAAACACATGTGCGTTTATTGAGATTACCAATTATCCCAATTCAGTGACATATGCGTTTTAAATTATATTTTAATAACAATAATGTATTATTATTGTTATTATTAATGAAAACATTTAGCCCATTATTTTTGTGGGGGGGGGTTAGGGACCTGGGAAATGGATAGGGGGATACTGGACCAAAAATGTAGTTAGTTGACTCTGTTAGCTTAAATACTTCTGCATTTTGGATGTAAGGCAGGTCGGCCTGTGGAACTCCTCGAGAGAGCTGAAGCTGACTTCTGCTGGCAAAACTACAAACTATTTCTCTTAGTATTGTTTTTCTATTAATTGCATTCCTGACTTGTCTTCATTTATCATAACTGGTCTACGGGTCTTTTACTGTAAATCCTCAAAATGTGAAGCGCGGTTGGTTTGAAGGATTTTATGGCTGCATAAAAGTATTTAACTACTCAAGTAGTTACTTTGTATCTGATTATATAGGCCTACTATTCATACATTAATATTAACGCCAATATTATAATATTACATTTGAACAAATATTTGTAACTATCATAAGCAGATATCAGAATCAGAAGGAGCTTTATTACCAAGTATGTTTACACATACAAGGAATTTGACTTGGCGACAGGGGCTCAGTGCAGAAGAATGTATACACGTGGTGCAAACATAGTGCAAATATACATTGAGATAGAAAATTGAGAATTAAATAATAACAATAATGCACTACAGTGTATACAAAAACTGAAAAAAGATTATAGACAAAAGAACAACATCATATTGTTTAAATTAGTGTGCAGATGTGTTATTTACAGGTTTAACCTATTGTTTCTTACAATGTACCGTTCCAGAGCTGTGTGCAAGTGCAATGTGATGGACAGTGTGTGGTGTCCATCTTTACAATATACACACAGAGACTAAACAGACCAACACAGAACAGACAAGCATTTCTATACATGTCATCAAGTCCTGATGTCAATGTAGTTTACACAACTTATTAGAATAATAGACCATGTCAAACTAAAGTGAACCTCGAGTGAAATCTAGAGACCTAACATGGGTACTTGAACCACCAAATGTTAATAAATGTGCTGTAAGTATATTTAAACCCTTCGGTAATAACTTGATTTTTACCAGGATTGACCATTTACTGTAGCATCGACGTCATTACGTTGCCACTAACCAATGAAAAGGCATGTGGACGGAGCAACACAAGTCGCCCCTCCCTAGGGGAAGCCATGTCTTGGAGCTGCGAGGAAAATCAAATGCGTGACGTGCCTTTGGCACCGCCCACGCGTGTGTGTTTCGTTTAGGTCCTGTAGACACATATAAATTACCTCCACTATATTCTGTCTGTAGCATAACGAGGTTTTGCGCTGATCGACTGTGCATCATGTCTGGAAGAGGCAAAGGCGGTAAGGGACTCGGTAAAGGAGGCGCGAAGCGTCATCGCAAAGTTCTGCGTGATAACATCCAGGGCATCACCAAGCCCGCCATCCGTCGTCTCGCTCGCCGCGGCGGAGTGAAGCGTATCTCCGGTCTCATCTACGAGACTCGCGGTGTGTTGAAGGTGTTTCTGGAGAACGTTATCCGTGACGCCGTCACCTACACCGAGCACGCCAAGAGAAAGACCGTCACCGCCATGGACGTCGTGTACGCGCTGAAGCGGCAGGGACGCACTCTGTACGGCTTCGGAGGTTAAACGCGTTTATTCTGAAGTAGAACATTTGAAACCCAACGGCTCTTCTAAGAGCCACACACTTTCTCACTCGAGGAGTTGACTTTCTGTCGTTCATATCAAGCGAAACTCTTTTAAACGCGCTTTTTATTCTCCTGGTGGCGTTTGGGAAAACTCGACCTATTTCAACTGATTCCACGAACCCGCTGTGCTGCACACTTCTGGTGCTCGAAAAAGAAACACCATCATCACCTAACTAGTTTATTAACGTAAGCACGTGCAATAGATTGTGATTTACTCAGAAAAATGGTGTAATACTTCTTTAATAAATGAAGGGACTGTGATGACGCGATTACGCGCTTATTTCCTAGTTAATAAAGAAATACAAGTTTTTTTTTATCAAATTCGAAAAAAGGCGGCAAGTGAAAACAAAAGAAACTGAATCGTTTGTGGGAGGGTCACCTTCAAACAGCTGTGGGCGGGAAACTCTTTCATTGGCTCTCGCTCCGACCCCTCATACTATGAGCTGACCAGTAGACACATTTTATGGGTTTGGCTGACGAAGACACCCAATCAAACCACGCGCTTCGTCACGCTACACATTTGCATGTGGGAGTGTATAAGTCCACTGCGACGTGGCTCTTCGTCATTCAGCGTCTGTTCACTTGAGTGGAAGCATCATGCCTGAAGCAGCCAAGCCCGCGCCCAAGAAGGGCTCTAAGAAGGCCGTCACCAAGACCGCCGTTAAGGGCGGAAAGAAGCGCAGAAAGTCCAGGAAGGAGAGTTACGCCATCTACGTGTACAAGGTCCTCAAGCAGGTCCACCCCGACACCGGCATCTCTTCCAAGGCGATGGGCATCATGAACTCTTTCGTCAACGACATCTTCGAGCGCATCGCCGGCGAGTCGTCTCGTCTCGCGCGCACTACAACAAGCGCTCCACCATCACGTCGAGAGAGATCCAGACCGCCGTGCGTCTGCTGCTGCCTGGTGAACTCGCCAAACACGCCGTGTCCGAGGGCACCAAAGCCGTCACCAAGTACACCAGCTCCAAGTAAAGCGCCGCGTTCATCCGCCGCACACAAAGGCTCTTTTAAGAGCCACACACTTTATCAGTAAAGAGTTTCTCATGTTCTGCAAACTCGGACTCTTGTTTGTTGTAATAGTTTATAAATGGCACATTGGTTCGAGACACACTGTGTTTAAAGTTGCACTCAACAGATTTATCATGATGGAAACGTGAGGTCGTGAACTAAATATAAAATGACGTCTGACTCGAGTTGTTCTGCTGATGGCTCATTGTAACGGATTCAAACCATCAGAGTTCGGCCTTCAGCTGCTTTAGAGGCTGTTTTACCATCACATACATTCATGTCGATCTATACCATATATGAGCTTCACGTGCTCTTGTGTTTCACGGTCGTGTGCAGAACTGACTCTTATTCTACAGATCTGTGAAGGGACTTAGTAAGATGATTTCATATGAAGTGGGAGATCTTGGTTGGGGGATTTTTTGTTGGGGCTGTGTGGGTCTGGATGGTCTTGCTTTGTGGTTGATGTCAGACAGCAGAGGAATAATGCTCCAATATGCCATTACTATTTTCTCTGGTTGTTCCTCCGTTTTTCTGGTGTCGATCGTGGAGTGGGACCGGGCTGGACGTGCATGGTTTCGGCGAGTGGGATTGCCTGGGTCGCCGGCGGTGGGCTCCCCCCTTCCTCGGGGATGTTGCTCGGTGACTTGGTCGGGGTCACTGAGAGCAGCTATGACACGTCAGAGGGGATCTGGCCCACCCGGCTAAGCCTGGTTTCTCCCGAGGTTTTTTTCTCCATCAATCAATAAGGGAGTTTTGGTTCCTCGCCACAGCAGGGCAGTGTTGGCTTGCTCACCGGGAGACTGCATCTATTTATCTATTTATTAATTTATTAGATATTATCTATTAGAATGATCTTGCTTGTTCTATAAACACTTTGCACCGTGCTGTGTTTTACCTCTGTGTTTTCTTATTTGCTCCTGTAAAGCTGCTTTGGAACAATGCACATTGTGAAAAGCGCTATATAAATAAACTTGAATTGAATTGAAAAACAATATTATGATTTCCTTTGAGACCCATACAATTACCATAAAAACCATGACATTGTCTAGTGTGCTTGGCCATGATTCTGTTGAGTTTTTCAGCAGGAGTTACAAGCTGTTTATCACAAAAACTGGGCAAAAATTACACTGTTGAAATATTTTTTGTCCCTGTGGACTCAATTTTTTTTTACATTTACAGAATGTGAGTTTGTCTTGCAACGTAATTTACATGAATTTTACAAAAGCAGATTGTTGCCTTTTTTATTTTCTTTGGTTACTTTTGTTTAATTTTCCTTGTGTGCCGCAAAAATAACACCATCCTGTTTTTGTTTATTTAGGGAAAGTAAAGGGGAAAAAAAGGCCTTGTGACTAGGAACCAGCAAAGATGCAAAATTTGCAATAATGTCACCTGAAATGCCCTAAGCAGCACCCCTACAGCTTAGTTAAATTTGATGTATAACTGCTTTTGTTCCTCCCCTTTTATAATATATATATGTATTTACAGCGGGGAAAATAAGTATTTGACACATCAGCATTTTTATCAGTAAGGGGATTTCTAAGTGGGCTATTGACACAAAATTTCCACCAGATGTAGCCATCAAGCCAGATATTGAACTCGCCATGCCCCGCGAGCATGAGGTCTCTCTTTCCCGGCGCAGGGATCCCCTCTCTCGGCAGGAGAAGCAGCATATTCGTACCATAGGTGACTCCCGAATGAAATGAGTAAAACAGCATTTCCCAACGACCTGTAACTGTTATCGACTGTTTGGATATACAAAAATAACACAGTCCCTCTGTAAATATGCAAATGATTACCTAGTTGGAAGCTGTGTGAAAGAACATAGCCAAAATCCTTTTATGTTGATATATTAGATGATGTCGAGTTATACATCAGAAATGACAATAGAAACTGAAAATATGTCAATGAGAACGGCTTTATTGTTGTAAATATAATTCATTGTTATGAATATAATCTATGAATTAGAATAGGCCTTACCTAATGGTTGTTTTATTTGAGGTGAATTTTATATTGATATAATGTTGATCAGTAACTGCCTTACACTCCAAAAAATATTTGGGCCTAATACATAAGATTTATATATTTTGATTGCATATAGAATTTCCATCCATTTGGATTACATATTTTTAACCTAAACAAAGTAATAAACTTAATGTGATTCAAAACAACATAAGGACAATAAAAAAGCTGGTCTCATATAGCCTACCACAGCATACAGAGCTAAGTTTTTTTTTTTGTAAAGAGTAGAACATGCAAATCAGATGATTTTACTTAAATATTAGGTAGCAGAGTAAACTATATGGCTTGGTTCAAATCTAAATTTATACATTTCAACAAACCACCATTATTGTGATGACTGTTTGCTTTAGTTGGGCCCTCGACTCAAATATTTGAATGTTAAGTTTTCATTGTCTGCTGTGACAGTGTGTTAAAATTGTAAAACTACAATATTAATTTCTTGCTAGAAATGCAATCAGAAGTTGTTGAAAGTGAAAATTAAACTTACATTTTACTAAACTATTATCCAACGGGTGTTTCGGCAGCCATCTTATTTTTTCGAGCTTGATCCAATCCCTTTTGTCGCAGGTCTCTGTCATTGTAAAACAGACGCTAGCAGCTTAAAAAAAAAAGAAGACAAGTCTGAACACGGCCTTATGTAGTTTTAGAGTCAGTGACTTGTAAAAACAACAATGAAGACCGTAATGAAGATGTAATAATGAAGACCGAATATTATTTGCCTTGCACAAAGGTAAGAGGACAGCAGTAGAAGTGCAGTGTATACACAATGGATTTTTATTTTTACTTTTGCTCTACTGTTGTGCAAAATGGATAGACACTGAATTAAAAAATCAATGTAAAATGAATGTTGAGGGTTGTCTTCCTCTTTGTATTGTATATCAAAAGCATAACTCAGATGGCTGAATAGTGATAAGTTGTGATTTCAGAGTAATGGTCGATGTTGCAATTTACATTAGGAACAATAAGTTATTAAGAAACAATTTTCTTTCTTGATTCATGTTAACTCTGTTTAATTGGTTAACATTACCAAACAACCCTTTGTAAAGCATGACTTAAACCACACAGACACATCTTGTAATAGTATAGATAGATAATAGATATGAGCACCGTTACAGCAATGATCATTCCATTAAAAATGGAATGAATGGTTAGCGTTGAGGCAGCATGCAAACTCACAGCAAAGCCTGGTATTACTATTGGGAGATGGTGGTCTAGTGGGTTAAACCACACTGAACTGGTAAATCAAAAAGGTTGCTGGTTCGATCCCAGCAGCCACCACCAGTGTATCCTTGAGCAAGACACGTTGCTCCAGGGGGATTGTCCCTGTAATAAGTGCACTGTAAGTCGCTTTGGATAAAAGCGTCTGCCAAATGCCTAAATGTACTATTGTAAGAGAATGCACAGTATCGAATCTTACTAGTGGGTTTCCCATGGGTTATGAATTCTTGCAGGAGTGCACATCCGAGGACTCTGTTAGTGAGGACATTAATGTGGGACATTAAACGTACATCATAGGTTTTAGTTTGTGATGTACCACTCATGTCCAAAGCTTGAAGAGCCCGGTTGATGTTCCATCTCGATGCACCCTGAAGCATGTACATTTGAGTATGTAGAGCATTACATCTCCACCCTGTAAGGCAAAATGTGTCACATTGTCAAAATACCATTATAAACCCCTCTAAGAACTACCAAAGCTGATTACCAATTAAAGCTGATTCACTTTTGACCCATCACTTGAGGTGATGCTTGACAGGATTTGGGCCTGGAATATGCCCCTGATGTTTTTTTAAAAGCATGGTCTTTTTCGCTTCTTTAAAGATGAGATAAGTCATCCTTGTCCCATTCAAAGATACAGCTGGGCAACTTGGAGCAGAAAGTGCCATACAGTGGATGGGGCTCTGTTGTAAGACCAGCAGTGAACCGTCGCATGAAGTGGAAAACATCAAGGCGAACTTTGACATTCCATGGTCGAATCCAGGTAAGAACTGGAGTCACACCTACACCAATGAGAAACAATGAGCGAGTTTACACATCTTCTTAGATGTGAATTTGCATCATTAAACAAATATGCTAATGCTATTTATAAATATTCTCTTAAGCCTCTAAATCCATCAGATGTCGCTTCTTTTAAACAAGCATTTTTGTCAGGCTCCTTGGTTCAGTTCCCATAATAGCAGATATTTCAGAATGGGCAGAGCGTCATTTAGAAGATTTTGTTAGTGAGTAACATATACTTTACTTTGAGAGCATTCACTCATCATTCACTCATCAACATTATAATCTCATTTTTGACAGAGGTGGCTTTTAGAGGGTTTTGCATCTGAACGAACATGAACAAAATATGAACACCTAAAAAAGCCATGTAAACACCATTTTCCTAAATTAGTTGGAACCATGCAGATCTATGATTTATTCTCATTGAGACACATGCCTTAAATGATTGCTGATATGGATTAGAAATGTTTAAATGGACACACATTTCTGTTCAGTAATGGCTTAAGACGACAAACCTGTCCCGCTGCAGCAGTCCCTGTCAACATTAATCGCAGCTGGATCTGGCTCCCCCGCATCCCTGTATCGCTTTACAATGCCCTGACACAAGTCATCTAAGCCGGCTCCCTCACCAGTGGTTAGGACTCAGTTCAGGACTTGGCCAAACTCATTGCCAATGTTGGTCATCCAGGTAGCAGTGTCCGCAATGCCAAAAAAAAGTGGTGGCTGCTCATAAACCACTTCCGATTGGGTCAGGGCAAATCTCTTTTTGTGGAGCTCACAGTCTGTCAGGTAGTCTATAGTCCGTCTTGCCCACTCCTCACTATGAATTTCTTCTAGCGCTTGTTGCAAGATACTGGAGCTGTTTCCTGCAGTTCTTGGTTTTAGCAAAGTCACACACTTCCTGTCAAGGGCAAGGTGAGTGGTGAGAACAGCTGGGAATTTATTTATGTTTAATGATCTATGAACTCCAAGGGCAGACATATCTGGAGTCAACATCAATGACTTCCCTTACTTTAGTGTAAATGCCTGAATGATGCATCTTCCTATTGCACTGTGTGCATTTCAGAGGAATACCCCACATCCTCATTGGTGCCCACAGAAACATCCGCTGCCTAAAGTAACTGCTTGGATCAGGAGGTGAAGTAGTAGGCTTGCTGGGACTCGGTGGATGAAACCACTTTTGTGGAAACTGCTGCTTCAGTCGCCCTGTGCTGTCATACAAACACTGAGCTATCCACTTTTGGTCTGCTGGTTTGAGCACTCGACAGAACTGTCTGGGGAGAAATCTTCCAATCTTCTTCTGGAGGCCTTAGTGTAATGTCCTGTGATGGTTTTTGTACTGCAGTTTGTGGAGCTCTTTGCTGGTCTTCGATGTATGCAGGTGACTGTGCAATGGATGATGGTGGATCCACAGACGTTCTGTCCCCGTCTGAAAGACTATCAATCAATGATGTTGTTCAATGTGCTTAAACAGTCCAACTGCACCCCAGACTCCGGTCAGAACATTCTTGGACATGGTAGTCTGACAGATGTTCACAGAAACCCTCCACATTAACATCTTTGCTACAAAGAGCACACTTAATTGAACTACTGCTCTGCAGGGCTGGTTTGGAGCCTGCACTTGGCTGCGGGGCTGGTCTGGAGCCTGCACTGAAGCTTGTACTGGGCTGTGGGGTTGGTCTGGAGCCTGCACTGGGCTGCGGGGCTGTACTGAAGCCTGCACTGGGCTGTTGGGCCGGACTGAAACCTGCACTGAAGCTTGCACTGGGCTGCAGGGCTGAACTGGAGCCTTCACTGATCTCTGGGGCTGGCCTGGAGCATGCACTGGGCTGCGGGGCTGGTCTGGAGCCTGCACTGGGCTGTGGGGCCGGACTGTAACCTGCACTAAAGCTTGCACTGGGCTGCGGGGCTGAACTGGAGCCTTCACTGCTCTGTGGGGCTGGTCTGGAGCCTGCACTGGGCTGTGGGGCCAGACTGTAACCTGCACTAAAGCTTGCACTGGGCTGCGGGGCTGAACTGGAGCCTTCACTGCTCTGTGGGGCTGGTCTGGAGCCTGCACTGGGCTGTGGGGCCAGACTGTAACCTGCACTAAAGCTTGCACTGGGCTGCGGGGCTGAACTGGAGCCCTTCACTGCTCTGGGGCTGGTCTGGAGCCTGCACTGGGCTGTGGGGCCAGACTGTAACCTGCACTAAAGCTTGCACTGGGCTGCGGGGCTGAACTGGCCTTCACTGCTCTGTGGGGCTGGTCTGGAGCCTGCACTGGGCTGTGGGGCCAGACTGTAACCTGCACTAAAGCTTGCACTGGGCTGCGGGGCTGAACTGGAGCCTTCACTGCTCTCTGGGGCTGGTCTGGAGTTGCACTGGGCTGCAAACTGAAACCTGGAATTAAGCTTGCACTGGGCTGCAGGGCTGAACTGAAGCCTTCACTGCTCTGTGGTCCAGACTGAAACCTGGAATTAAGCTTGCACTGGGCTGCGGGGCTGAACTGAAGCCTTCACTGTTCTGTGGTCCAGACTGAAACCTGGAATTAAGCTTGCACTGGGCTGCGGGGCTGGACTGAAGCCTTCACTGCTGTGTGGTCCTGCCTGCATCTCTTAAACTGTCTGCTCAGCTGACTGTTAAAAAAGTGTAAACATCTACATCTTTGCTATGACTTTGTAAATCAATTTACATTCTTGATGAATAAATTAATCTCTTAAATCTCAAAAAAAAAAAAAAATGGATAAAATAAATGCAGAATTGATGAGCATAAGAAAAGGGATAGTATAAAAATATTGTCATCATATACTTAACATCGAGTTGTTCACAATATGTATTAATCTGTGTGTCCAAATATCTTTCTCTGTGTTCAACCAATCAAAGAAGTTTATACAGGTTTGGAATAACTACAGAGTGGGTAAATCATGACAGAATAATTTTTTTTGGGTAAACTATCCCTTTAAAAACACATACACACCTTACAAATATTGCATATGTCAGGCTTCACAGCTCAAATAATGAACATTTCTCCCTTTGTAATGATCACTAGTGTTGGTAAGATTTTCACATTTATCATTACATACCTTATGAAAACCACATTTGCAGAGGATTCTTTTGCCAAAGATATCATATGCACGAGTTTGTTTGTGTAATGGGCAGTTATTATTTTTTTTTCCAACGCATTCTTCCACTTCTTCGCCCCTGGCTTCTAGTAAAATGGTACTTCCCTGGGGCATACTTTACCATGATGTCATGCCAGTACGAGTCAGGTTTACCGGTCTTAGTCATGTCTAGAAATAAAAAAAAAAGGTAAATATCAGAAAACTTTAGTTAGATACAAATAAACTGAATTTAAAATATTGCCCAAAGCCTTTAATATACATGTAATGTTTACAAGTGCAACTGGATTTAACCAAAATTTACTAAACGCATTGGCATTCTGAATTTGGACATTCATTGTCATCATCATCATCACATTATTATCGTGTTGTAACTTACTGTACATGTACTTAAGTAAGTCATTTTACTATTGCAAAATGAATGGCCATGGCGATTTATAACGCAATATTCATCCTTTAATTTCTAAGTGTTAAACCACAAATTACAATTTAAGCGGCTTAGATGAAACCGTAGTGTCAAACTAAAATACGTTTCATTCAGATTCTTTTTCAAGTGATAATGGACTCACCTGCACGCTGTCCGAAGACTTTAAAACGATAAAAATGTTTTTTGTGATTTAAGATAATCCGAAGTGTTTCGCGTCGCGCTGAGATGGACGTCACAACAGTGTATGAAAAGCCCGTTTTGGCACACAATCACGTGACAATGTTTCGGCCAATGTCTGTTTTGCCCCGTTCTAACAATAAGAAAGGGCTTTAGGATTTTTAGAACTTGTGTTAGGAATTATTTCGCAAGTGTTAGGACTTATTTAGAATGTGTTAGGAATTGTTAGGACTTATTTAGAATGTGTTAGGAATTGTAACAAATCGTAAGGAACGGCTTGGCTGTCCGATCGCTTGAGGGTACGGCCACGACTACAACAGGTGCCGGGCCTCTGGGCTTAACTCGTGCGTCAAAGAGGGACGAGCCGGCAGCGTAACGGGCGATGTAAAAAAGGGACAGGCAGGGCATCAACAACAGAAGGTCCACTGCCGTGAGCCGGATTCAAACCAGGGTTGCTGCGGCCACAACGCAGAGTACTAACCACTATACGATTACGGCAAGCCACCAGCCCTTCAGCCGAGTTGTGCTAGCAGGTCTGCCTGACTACACCTGCAGGGAGGGGATTGGCAGCTTTTGAAGATGTCTCAAGGCATTTCTGGTGCATGTGCTGAAGCAAAGTTCCATTCTAACCCTGTTCAAAGCCCATATGTCGACTCCAACGCACGACTGGCTGTTTTCTTTTCTTTTTTTCAACAGAGGGCGGGGCCAGAACAGCTCACAAGGTAAAGGTGGCTTAGAAGGGAGGCACCTATCGCCCGAACAGGGACTTGAACCATGGACCCTCAGATTAAATGTCTGATGCTCTATCGACTGAGCTATCCGGGCTTGTGACATTGCGCAACAAGTTCTCGGCGTAGCACGGATCAACTGGCAGTGGTGGGATTTGAACCCACGCCTCCGAAGAGACTGGAGCCTAAATCCAGCGCCTTAGACCGCTCGGCCACACTACCTCGAGATGGGCATCCCGAGGTGAAGGCAGAAAGAAAATAATTAGCGTAGCTGCTGTTCATTTACTATGCATTAGTGAAAGCTTGGGTGAAAGGATGTGTCTTTAATCTAGATTTAAATTGGTAGAGTGTGTCTGATCCTCGAATAGTATCGGGAAGGCTATTCCAGAGTTTAGGTGCTACGTATGAGAATGCTCGACCCCCTTTTGTAGATTTAGTTATTCTAGGTGTTATCAAAAGTCCTGAGTTTTGCGATCTTAGAGAGCGTGATGGGTTGTAATGTGATAGAAGCTCTGTTAAGTAGGTAGGGGCTAAACCCTTTAAGGCTTTAAGTAATTAAAATAATTTTAAAATCAATACGATACCTAATGGGTAACCAGTGAAGAGATGATAAAATTGGGGTAATATGATGGTATTTTCTTGACCTGGTTAGGACTCTGGCGGCTGCATTTTGGACTAACTGTAGTTTGTTTATTGAAGATGCAGGACAACCACTAAGAAGAGCATTACAGTAGTCAAGTCTTGAGGTCACAAATGCGTCAGCAACACATACAACATTTCGTAATTTGGCAACATTTCGAAGGTGGAAGAAGGCTGTTCTTGTGATATTTGAGATATGATTTTTAAATGACAGGTTGCTGTCTAATGTTTCATATCTTTGATGCACTCTGCCAGTTTGGATAGCTTGAAGGAATCATCTGGTCTTGAAGAGATATATAGCTGAGTATCATCTGCATAACAGTGGAAGCTAATTCCATGTTTTCTAATAATGTTGCCCAGGGGCAGCATGTATATGGAGAAAAGCAAGGGTCCTAAAACCGATCCCTGAGGTAATCCATAGTTTACGTGCGTTAGATTAGACGATTCCCCATTTAAATGGACATATTGATATCTGTCAGATAAGTAAGATCGGAACCATTGTAGTGCCTGTCCCTGAATACCGGTATAATTTTGTAAACAATCTAAAAGTATTTTATGGTCTACAGTATCGAACGCAGCACTAAGGTCAAGCAGGACTAGGAGTGAGATGTTATCTTTATCAGATGCCATAGTAGATCGTTTGTAATTTTAACGAGCGCAGTTTCGGTGCTATGATGCGGTCTAAAGCCAGACTGAAATTTTTCGTGCATGTTATTATTTTGTAGGAAAGAGCACAACTGAGTGGACACTACTTTTTCTAGTATTTTAGACAAGTACGGGAGATTTGAAATCGGTCTATAGCTTCCAAGTTCACTGGGGTCTAAGTTTGGTTTTTTGATAAGAGGCTTGATTACAGCCAGTTTAAAGGGTCCTGGGACATGGCCTAGATTAATTGACGAGTTGATAATGTTATAAATGGGCTCAATTGCAACAGGTAGTAACTCTTTTAATAATTTAGTTGGAATGGGGTCTAATAAGCATGTTGTCGGTTTGGATGTTGCAATAAGTTAAATTAAATCTTCCTGTTTTATAGGTGAAAAACACTCTAGCTTTTCTTTTTGGGTGATGGTTGGTACTAATTCATCAGACACACTTGCCCAGCCAGCAATGACATGTGGGGGCCCATGAGGGCTTCATGGGCGGCAAATGTGGGCCCCATTATGGGCTTGCACCCGGGATCCACATTGGGGCAAGCCGTGGAAGCCCAGACGTACTAAAAGTGGGACCTGTAAGGGTACTGCATGGGTCTTAATTGGGAAATTCATGTCAGACCCATTTGGGCCCCACCTGCCCAAAGGGGTCCAAAGTGGGCTTTGCAACATGGATCCACATGGGGGCCAGCCGTGGATGCCCAGATGGGCTTTAAATGGGATCTGTAAGAGTCTTATGTGGGTCCTAACCGGGCAATTAATGACAGACCCATTTGGGCCCCACCTGCCCAAAGGGGTTTAAAGTGGGTTTGCACCCGGGATCCACATTGGGGCAAGCCGTGGAAGCCCAGACGTACTAAAAGTGGGACCTGTAAGGGTACTGCATGGGTCTTAATTGGGCAATTCATGTCAGACCCATTTGGGCCCCACCTGCCCAAAGGGGTCCAAAGTGGGCTTTGCAACATGGATCCACATGGGGGCCAGCCGTGGATGCCCAGATGGGCTTTAAATGGGATCTGTAAGAGTCTTATGTGGGTCCTAACCGGGCAATTAATGACAGACCCATTTGGGCCCCACCTGCCCAAAGGGGTTTAAAGTGGGTTTGCACCCGGGATCCACATGGGGCCAGCCATGGATGCCAAGGTGGGTTGTAAGTGGGATCTGTAAGGGTCTTATGTGGGTCTTAACCGGGCAATTTGTGTCAGACCCATTTGGGCCCCACCTGCCTAAAGGGGTTTAAAGTGGGCTTGCACCAGGATTCAACCGTGAATGCCCATATGGGCTTAAAGTGGGCTCTGTAAGGATCTTATGTTGGTCCTAACTGGGCAATTCATGCAAGGTAAGCCCAACCATTCATTTAAGGAAACAATCTAAGAAAAATTAAAAACGAAGAATGAATGTAAGTACAAGATAAATACAAGACACTTGATGCTTTGAACTGTAAGAAATATATTAAATTGAACAACAAAAATTATCTTTAAAAAACAATGTCACAACATACAATAAACTAAAAAATATATTTTAAAAAAATCCTCCAAAATTACAATACAAAATACACTCATTATATAATACATTGAACAACAAACATAATCTTTAACAATTTAAATTTTACCATGTACCGGTAAATAAATAAAAAAAAAATATTTTTTAAAAATGTCTGAAAAAAAGAAAACAAAACATCTCTCCAAAAATACATCCAAAACAGTCATGGCGTTTGTGTTGTCAATGTTCTTTTTTCTCTTAGGGCTCTTGCAGCCCTCTCCCCGCCACGGTCACGTGCGCCTGTGAACCATTTCCCCAGTGCCATTTCCACATCCTTTCGGTTCACATTCTGAGTTATAGCGTTACTCTTCAGTGCACCTAAAAACAAGGGAGCATAAGTCAATTTAGCAAGGTTCTTTTTTGCTCCAACTTGCAACTCTTCAAATCATTCATTCAAGTAACACATTTCCACATGTGGTAAGCTAAAATGTTACCCCTAGGGTGACATTTACCATGGAGTTTTATGCCAACCTATAACCCTTTTTCCATTACATGTTGAAATTTAGCCTCAAATGCACACCAGATTTGAGCGACATTAGAAACAGTTTTCCATGAATATATCATGTCATATCACATAACTTCCAGTCGAATCACAGACACGTGAGTTTTACTCACACACAGACATCAAGAATCAGCATATGAATCTCAACAATGGTGACATGCTTCAATGGTGCAATGCATTCTGAGTGCATCATAAGAAACTTATCCATGGCTCCCAGAATGCATTGCACCATTGAAGCATGTCACCATTGTTGAGATTCATATGCTGATTCTTGATGTCTGTGTGCGAGTAAAACTCACAGGAGCCCAAAATATGTAAGTGGTGTGTTATAAATCGTTTGATGTTCTGATTAAATTCTATTATTCTCTTGCTGTAGAATCACAACAATATAACAGAATGAATAACATACTACCTATATAAACCTTACACATAATCAGTCAAAAGTCCTGGGCCCCATTCCAAGTAGAAGGTTTAACAAATTGTAAAACCAACCCTGATCTCTGAGCTGATTTACCCTGCAAACAAAAACCCTAGGTTGTTCTTGTGTCCGAAGCCTAAGGAAAGTTATCATCAATGGAGCTCGGATACAGCGATTCACCATGACAACGAGGGAGAAAAGGACGTGTTGCAGCCATTTTTTCATCGGATGTGTCACAAGAAATGCCAAACCGCTGCGGCGCAAGATAGAATGCCCGTTACTTTATTGCATTTACATTCCTACACTTGACTAGGCTATTTCAAATACAGGGAAACTGTTTCAAATGTGAGAATTACACTGTTGTGTAGGCTAAATGCAATCCCACTGTGTTCAGGCATAATAGGTAGCAGTTGAAAATGAAATATTTTAAAATATTCTGCTTGACATTCATATTTGGTGACAACTTCAGGTTTGTGAAACTTCACAAGAACGCAGATTTTAGTAGACCTGTGATTGTGAGTACTCTCACCCTTCAGTACTCTTTTGGACAGGGTGACCAGGCAGCTGGATTCAGTGCACCCTCACACCAGGATTTTATTTATGGACTTTTCCTCTGCTTTAAATACTGTACACACAGACACACTATTGCACCGTCTGGTGGAGCTTCAGATCCATCCAGCACTGATTTTATGGATTAAGGGTTTTTTACAGAATAGCAGGTTTTAGTAAATGGTTTTTAAATCCAGTAAGCTGTTTTTAAACTCAGGACTCCCACAAGGTGTGTTTTTATCTCTTCTCTGTCCATCTCTTGCAGCAGTGAAGGAATGACTCCAAGACCATGAATGTTGTTTTAAAAAGTTAACATTTTTGATTTTGACTGCCTTAGTCTTAAACTAATCTTATCGAGAGTCTATGGAGGGGCTCTTACTTCCGTTACTAAATGCCATCAGAACGTCACAATGACGTAGGTCCAAAATGGGTCTATAGGCCTACATTTTATTCGCCATTGATTTAGGTAGAGACCTGCACACAGTATAGGCCTACACAATGTTAAAGTGTTGACGGGCCCCCCTTAGAAACAATTAAAGTATCACTGGACTAGTTCAGTTCACTTACACATTTTTGAATTTTTAAACACAGTGTATTGGAGAAAAGTTGTAGTATACTTCAAAGATAAGACTAACTGTTAAAGTGTGGATTTTGCAGAGAAGAATCCTGATTCTGCGGAGAACAATTATTGAAGTTGATTTTTCGGCCATGAAGGCAAATTAATGTAATAATTCAAGTCATAAATTTGGCATATTTTGACAAGACACAAAAATGGGCACTACACTCATGCCAGTAGAACGAAACCTACCAAATTTGAGATCGATTGGGCGAGTGGTTAGAGAGTTGCATGTGGAACAGACAAGTGGTTATAAGGCTGAAATTGTCCTTAATGTTATGTTAAAATGTTGATAATCTCCAACTAAATTGTGTTTTGACAAACTACTGTATCATTTAACTTTGGATAAATAAAAGAAAGGCCAAAGACAAGTTTCATTGAGCAATTAAAAAACTGAATTTACCATAGAAAACTTCAAAAAGACGCAGATCTTTGAAGCACAGCTTGCCCATCCGTCCGGTCACGTTGTACTGCCGTTGCAGTTCTGGCACCATCAGGAACTTCATCATCCTCCTAGTGGCATCTTCAAGTGAGGAACCCCCTATGTCTGCAACCATGGCAACCTTAAGAGTATACAGTAATAGAGCACAGTACATTTAAAGTCACAGGATCAGAAAACACCATATTAAGTCAGTAAATATCATAAAATATTCTCTGTCCCCATTACATAGCCAAACACCCCGCTTTAAACCTGGCATCCTTATTTTTGGCATGTCAATAATAATAATAATAATAACAATAAAGTGTTAAACCAATTATGCTTGATAGCATAAAATACCAGTTCCCTAAAACCTACAAGACTGGCATTGTGAATATGGCCTATAGACCGTAGTCTATAGGCCATATTCACAATGCCAGTCTTCCCTTTTCAGCATAGAGATTCACAGCCAAACTGCCTCAAGGGGGTGATCTACTACAGAATGACCATGATTATGTCCATGGGAAATGAAGACATTTTCCATCAAGCATAATTTTGTGTAGAAGTCCACCCTCAATATTTTTGACTGGAAGTTATTTTGGCACTTTCCAGTAGGGGTGTGCCAAAAAGTCGATAAAGATCTTGATACGACACGTGACAATTCGATTAAGATTCTTAAACTCTGGATAATCGACCATGAATAGACTATATGACAAACACACGGAGCAAAAATAACAGGTGGAACCAACAATCTCATTACCTCAATCACTACGTAGTTTATATTAGAGATTTTTCAGGTTCAACAGCAGACAAAAGCCAGAAGAGGGTGCTGGCCACATAAATATTTTTTAGGTTATTGTATATTGTTCTCATGTGTGTCAAGTTGTACAAGACTTGTGTAAGTAATGATATAATATTTCATTCATAATTTTAGTTTTATGCACTTAAAAGTATTGAATATAAAAATCGAAAATCCCATCGCAATATTTGTCAGAAAAACTGCAATTAGGTCAAAATTGTGCACCCCGCCAAACGCTATGGCGATTTCAATCAGTAGTCATGTAATGTTGAAGTCTTGTACGACTATTGTTTGTGATCCCTACTTAGTGCCTACCACACTTCTTTTACACCAGTCAAATTGGTGGAAATCTGAGGATTACCAGTCAGCGACGACAATATTGTTGTTGGGGTTATCCGGTAATTGAGGGGGTGGGTTGCTGAGTGAAAATATCACTGTGGGTCCTCAATCCTGCGTTCGGAAAAATGCCTATTATAACACGGGAGTCAATGGGCAAATCAGCATTGTTTTCCCCAATATGATGCACGTGGCGGGGGCGGGAGCAAGGCTGTTGGGGCGTATCCAATTTTGCCGACTATAGCTATACAAGTATAAAGGTCTTAATAACTTGTCTATTTAGCTAAGGACTGTTTTGCTGAGGACAATTACCATCAGATTTGAAATTAAGATTAGTCAATGCAGCAGTGAACTGATGTTCAAGTATACTTAAGTCTCTTCCGTATTGGGACTACATGTAGGTGAAAAATGTTAAGTTGTAGCAGACATGGTTGATTTGAAGCAACCTGGCATGGGTCTTGAACTCTGCAAAGTTTAGTGATTCATTATGCATGGGAAGGATTTGTCAGAAGAAAGAAAAAGAAAACACAGGAAAACAATAGGATCTGGCCCCCAAAAACTTACCACTGCAGACATGAATTCAGGGTCTGAGAGCTTCTCATTCATGGCGATAACGTCCTCAACGTTGGCCAAAACCGCACCATCCGGTATTGCCATGACAGGCATGGAATCTTTTTTGAGCAGTGTGTTTAGCATCTGCCCATGCAGCTTCAGTGTGTCCTTCACTTCTTCTAGCAATGTCACTAGTGTGATGAACATTGCTCCATCAATTTTTTTGGGGGCTAAACTTTGGCCACGCAAACTGGGCTGCTCTGTGGCCAGGAGACGGGGTGGGGCTGCGGCCAAGTAGGCTCATGCTGAGGCCACTTGTGGGGGACCCACAGGGGTTTCGCGGGGTCAGACTCTGTCTTGCTGGGCTGACCCTGGTTACCTATACAATTTGGAAGCAGAAACTTTGACTTTAAGGAACATTTCAATACCTCTAAACGAAAACAAAAAAACTAATACAAATACTGAAATGGCAGATCTACAAGCTCATAATGCATTGTAACATAAGGCGTTGTGAACTCGCTCACCCTCCCAGAAACGTTGGGGCTACGGGATCCCTGGGACCTGCTCCGCCACCCGGAAACGTGAGGGCTGCTTAGTCCCCTCTGGGACACACAAGGGCTGCGGCTTCCCCTCTGGGACACACGAGGGCTGCGGCTTCTTCTCTGGGACACACGAGGGCTGCGGCTTCTTCTCTGGGACACACACTGGCTCTTCTTCTCTGGGACACAAGGGCTGCGCTTCTTCTCTGGGACACACAAGGGCTGCGGCTTCTTCTCTGGGACACCAGGGCTGCGGCTTCCCCTATGAGACACATGAGGGCTGCTGAGTCCTCTCTGGGACACACGAGGGCTGCGGCTTCCCCTCTGGGACACACAAGGGCTGCGGCTTCCCCTATGAGACACATGAGGGCTGCTGAGTCCCTCTGGGACACATGAGGGCTGTGGCTTCTCCTCTGCACAATATGAAAGCAGAAGTACAGCATTAACACCATTTCAATATCCTAAGAGGAAGAAATACCGGTAACACTGCAGCAAATTAAAAACACAACACTACCATTAAATAACTAGACCAACACATCATAGGTCAAAGGGTCTTGTAGCGCAATGTCAGTGGTTAATGGTGATTTGCAGGGTTTGCGGCTAGATTGGCTTAATCGGATTGATGCTGACTTCTGTGCTGCAGGGAACATTGTTCCGTCTAGGATACTTAGACTAGCCTACATTTTTACATGTCACCAAAGGCTGTTGCAGCGCTTTAGAAGTTAAGGAGCTTTATGATTCTGCAGAAATATAGGCTACATTGTCAAAATACAAATTGCAGCAATTTAGCCATCGTGTAGGTTGCTTGTAATTAAATCATACAAGTCTGCAGATTCACATTTCAATAACTATCGGCTTTCATTGGAAGATTAGGCTACTGAAATCGAGTTTGCCTTTTACCAGAGCTAAGGATCTTTATCATTGGGCGACAAAACGTAGCCTAGGCCAATGGTTCTTATCCTAGGGATTGCGACCCCCAAGGGGGTTGCAAGACGTTTCCGATGGGTCGCGAGATGCTCTCCATGTATATTGTTGAGAAAAGAGCAAGAGAAAATGAAGATTTGAATAAGGTGTCTTAAAATATTAATGTCTTACAATATAGCCTACTGAATGAATGAAACAGCATTTCAGAATTTTCTGTCTGACACTATAAACAATCGAATGCAAAGAGAGAATTTATCTTATCGTAGGCGACGTTTTCAGCATGTGATATTTCCCCTCTGTGACAGAATGCTGCAGATTCACCTTAATTTGTGAATGGATAAGCTGTTCTCTGACAAAAAAGTTTTAAGAACCACTGGCTAGGCGATATGCGGGCAATCAATCGAAAGTCAATGGATAAGTCAGTGCATCAATTAAATTTAAAATAAATTAAATCCTGACCATATAGCATATCTACATTTCTCATTGAAGGAGGGACATTTTCACTTCTCCTTTTGTAAGCCAATATACCTATTGTAGGTCTTGTTTCACTTAATCACTTCACACACTTAATCACTAACCCTGTTTTTTGTCCGGGTTTCACCTGCACCCCACATTTTCTTAGACACAAACGCCTCGGGAGGAGGTGGCAAGACATCTCCCTCAATGTCCGTTTCCTCCTCACTGGAAGCCAGCAGGGGTTTTGGTGCTCTATATTCAGTTAAAAGCATACATTTAAACTTTTACAATAGAATACACTGAAAAAAGCAGTTAGAGGTGTTTGTTATGCCCCTTTTCCCCTGCACATTTTCGTAACGGCTCCGCACGGCACGCTTTATTTGTGTTTTCACTGGGAGACCCGGGACCCGTTACGATTTTTCGCACCCGTTTCAGAGGTGGCTCTAACCGTGCTGAACCAACACAAAACGTGACGTAACAGGCTGCTGTCCACTGATTGGTTAGAGAAAATAAGCGCGACGAAACACACAAACAAGGAAGTGAGAGAGAGGCAGAGGAGTTGATGACAAGTCCAGATGAGCGGTGTATCTTAGAAGTGGAGAAGTACAGGGAGTTGTATGATCCCCAGCACATGTTCTACAAGGACAACAGCTGATCAGAAGCGCTTGCCGACCGTCGCGGAGAAATACGTGTCTGGTGTAAACAGGGGGGCAGCAGATCGAGCGTGATTTTAGCGAGTGCGCCATGTTTGTAAAACACAACAGAACACACAACACAACAGCCTCGCCTCTTCTAAATGTTCCTGGCTCTGTCTTTTGGCGTTTTCGCTGACTACAAACCACAGAGCAAACAACAGCAGCAGTAACACCTCTAATGCCTCCATTGTTGTGTTTACTTTACTGACCACGGCGTGACAGTACATATGCCGTCTAATAAAAACGACGTCACAGCAGTGTCGCCACGCCAACTACACCCACTTCCAGGTCGTAACGACACTACCTTCTGTATGGAAACAAAACCCCCCTGGTTGTCCAAAGCGTGTGGTGCCTTACCGTGCCATACTGTGCCGTACCGTGTTGCAGTGGAAATGCGGCATAAGAGGCATACTGATCTATTTTTGGACTCTAAAATATTGGCATCAATATTGCTTTTTATGATATATTCCCACCGAAAGGAGTTTTTTATACTGTATGTGGCTCAAGGAATTTTTCTAACAACTGCCATATTTGACGTAAATGAAAAATGGAAATTAAAGGGAAAGGAAAAGTTTTTTTGAACCTGTACCTTATTTCTAGCACGAAATAAGTTCATAAACTCAGCCGGAGAAGTTTGGAGTAACATGATGTTGTTCGCGAGAAATTTACATCCATCTCAGTGAGTGCTATTCCAGCAAAATGGTAGAGGTCAGGGCCAGTAACATTACAGCCTAAATAAAACATTATCAGTAACAACACGTCTTCTTTTCACCAATATGTAGTTATACATTGCTAGTGCTATCCCTCGTTGACTTTGGAGCAGCTTGGTTGTCTTCCAGGGCTTTTTAAAAAATTCAGCAAACAAGCCTAAGGTTAGTTCTAGATAGCTTTGGGTTGACAGAAGACGTCGATGACGTCACTTCCACAAAATTGTGCACAATGAAGATGTCCAACATATCCTCAAAATCGGATATTCTGCTATATTGTACTAGCAGTAGCAAGTTAGCAGGCCATTGGATGTAGTGTACAAGGCTGAAATCAAATAATCATGTGGTGGCAAACGGCAATGACGTCATCGGCTCGTATTGACAAATCTTTTTTAAAATGCCTGGATGACAAACAAGCTGTTCTGAAGTCATCGAGGGATAGCACTAGCAATGCATAACTACAAACTGGTGAAAAGAAGATGTTTTGTCACTGATAATGTTTTATTTAGGCTTACTGGCCCCAACCTCTACCGTTTTGCTGGAATGACATGGATCTAAATATCTCCAGAAGGACAAAAAGTCACTCCAAACTTCCCCGGGTAAGTTTATGAAAGAAACATGCTAGAAACAAGGTTTAAAAAAACAGTACAGGTTAAAAAACAGTACTTTTCCTTTAATGCCAGAAATTCTGCAACGTTAATTATATAACATTATATATTCTGTGTATTACATTACCTCCTTTTTCGCCTTGCAGGCAAATCATCACCATCTGTCTGTAAGTCAGACGTTGCCTCCGCTTTTTACATTTTTTGCGAGCAGCCTCGAAAGTGTCTTAATAACAAAAGGAAAAAGGGTATTAGTATGCAATCTATACTGACCGTGATAAAAAAATCATTTTGGTATTTGCACCTATAAATAATCTCAAATGCCTGGAGTTGAGTAAACATGAAAAAATATTGTTTACCATTTATGATGACTGATGTTGGTTCAGAAAAAGACAGTTGAATATAGAAATCACAATTTTACAGCCTAATTTTGAAAAGTACATTATTGGCACTTATAGAAATTGATGCCTTATTGACATTGAGCTAGATAGATGACAGACAGAGTATTTGTCAAATTCAGAAAAGAACCTCTTACCTGCCCATCCAAGTACCCTGATGGAGTATTTCGGCCACGATTCCTCTGGCTTCTGTCGGTCCTTCACAGCCTTGGTTACATTACGTCCTGATGGCCAGAAACACTTATTTTGTTCTTCGGTCATCCAACATGTTGGAATTATATCCACCACAGATTGGCCATCGTAGGTCTCATCAATAAACTCGACAACACAGAACAGGGGCATGCTGCAAAGTTCATAATGGTTACTGATTGTGTAATTGGACAAATGCAACAGCTCCATCCTGCAATGGCAGAAGTTAGTCTCTCAGTTAAATCTGTGACTGACACACCGTGCAGCTGGTGAGACAGCCGTGTCACTGTTCTAATCCCCACACACGTTGACTCATAGGGTAGTTGTAAAAGCTGCCTTCTTTTTCATAAAACTGACAGACTGCGTACATACCCCCTGATACCAACTCAACAATGTTCCGCACCACAGCAACTTTGCCCTTAACATTAAAACAATTGCTGCCTTCACGACGAGAAATGATATTGCCCTCATGTCTGTACTTCATGTACTGCATGCGGACAGGAACATCAGGGAGAGTCGGACCTGAAAATGTGGTTGTAGAGGCTTATTTGCCCTCTCTTTTCCACTTTTAAGGGAGAGTGAACGCTGCTTTTCACTGAGACGTCTTATGAGTTGTTGAACTGCGCCTTGGGGCCGTCTCACTAGCCGCTTCATAGTCCCCAGATGGTTTTCGAAAGGAAACATGACACGTTGTCTAGGGCACCAAAGTTTCTGGCATCATCAGCAAGATGGATGAGTGAGTGAGTGTTATAGACTAGCTGCTCTGATCCATATATCCGTCCAAAATTTTGTCACATAACATTTCAGTAGCTTGTCTGCATATTCACAGTGCTTAGAGCACAAGGCTGGACTGAGAAGTATCCTCATTGCAACTGAAAGTAGCATAAAGTTTTGTACAGCCTTGTTGGTAGGCGTCCTTTCAGTACCACAGGACCTGTGTACAACAGAAACTGCCGATATTCAGTGGCCTTCCAATTTCTGTATTCTCGAAGTGACCTTGGCTTACGTGAAAAATTCTGTGGGAGATTTGCTCTGATTGATTCCAAGTGATCAGAAATCATGTTGATTGTGGAAGCAGAAAGACGACTACTTAAAGGTCCCTTGGTCCAAAGATGTACAATTCTTCTAACATGTCCTAAGCATACCAAATGCATATAGTCAAGGACAAAGCTTGAGACCATTGTAATGCCAAGCTCTTGTAGCGGTGAGACTATATCATTATGGTGATGTTCACTATCAAGCTGCTGATCAAAGGTCAAGTCTGTCCGAAGCAGTGCAGTCAATTCTGGAAACACAACTGTACCTAAATGAACCCCATACTCAGTACATCGCTCACAGGAGCTGTAGCCAGTGTGACCTTTGATGCATTTCAAGTAGGCACGAGCAGGTGCATCACAAATAAATGCATCTGGAAGAGCAACATTGTAATGTCTTTCATTGTATTCTAGACCATCACGCATTAATAGCTTCAACTCCTCAATGAAATCCTTCAGGTATTCATGAACCGATTGAGGCTTTGTTGGGCCTGCAAACAGACCAATGACACCAACATTAGCTCTGGGAAGTTCCTTGATCTTAGCCAGAATAGGCCATAACTCCTGTTTAGAGCTGCCTGAGAGGGGTATACCATCAATGTTAATGCGCAGTGTTATAGTGTCTACTGAGGAATGTGCTTCCTTTGACAGCGCTGAAATGATTAAGTTAGACACTCCAATATGGCAATAGCATCCAGTTCCGATGTCTTTGATTTCGTAGGTTGTTGAGGTTGACAAAAGAGTTCTTGGATCTTTTGGTAACTCTAAGCCACACTGCACTAATAAGTGCAACAACTCTGACAGGGCACTATGTGAAATATTGTGATTTACTGCCCAGTCTCCCAATTTCCTACAAAGGTCTGATTTGTCACCTGTGCTTTCCGAATCAGTCTGATCATTTGTGGCTTCAAAACTGTGTTTGGAAACAACTTCAGAATGTGATTCATCACTTTGAGACCCCAACTCTTCACTATGATGTCCACAGATCTGTCTGTCATTTGAATTGTTACTTCCATGAGACTCCAACTCTTCCTCTGATGCAATTAAATCCATATTTGTTGGCACAATGTCCTCGTCATTATGGCAGTCTTCCAAAAACTTCAAGTGCTCCTGTACTTTCATTTTAACACGTCTTCGTTTAGTCCAACGACTGTCATCATAATCCATTTTTCTTTTTGATCTGTAACAGACAAAGCTTTTGTACTATATAAAACCGACAGACATATTGAGGTGTTTAAGTTTAAGACCTGCTGACTGTCACACACATGTGTGTGTGAAATTAATAGTGGCTCAGAGATAATATATTCCAATATCCAAAGATCGTGACACATCACTAATCTGTGATGGTATGTTTAAAGGAGTCATATGTAAGATTGTGGCCAGAACTGATACTACAATCATGTTTAATTGAGCAATATCAGGGTTTTTCCTTGGCCAAAAAAGGAGAGTGGCGGTAACCCCTCGCGGAGCACGCGGCATGGTGCGACGGTGATCATAGCTACGACGGTGGGGGGGTGCTAGCGTAACTGTAAGATCCAGAAATAGCATGGGTCGCGCAGAATAAGAAAACCCAGCGCACCCGACAGACAGCGCTTGAAGTATTTATTTTTGGATTTCCTCATCGTGAGGCGGTGGCGGCAAGAAATAACGTGGTGGCGGCCGCCACCGAAATCTCTATGGAGGAAAAACCCTTCATGTAAGAAATTGATAAAAATGGGCAAAATGGGTTAAATAAAATATCCACCCAAATTCTGAATACTTTAGAGCCCTCCTCTCCCTGATTGGGAACTTTCATCAAATATCAAATGTAAACAATATCAGTTGTGGGCTGCACCTCTGCTTTTGAAATGAGAATATCCTGGTTAAACTAATTATATATAAGTCATAAGCATTTGAAATTAACATAATTTGTCAACGTCTTGTAACATATCAGGAGCATTTAAAGGAAACTTTAAGGTCGATGTATGGAAACTTACGCCATATTTATGAACAACAGGGTACACCTCCTCCTGTCTGGTTGGCTCCTGTCTTCTGGCTGGCAAGACCTTAATGAAATTAGACAAAAATTGAGCAAATCAGTGTTCAACAGGAGCTTTCAATAAAAAGATAAGTAACCATTTAACATCAAATAACCAGCTTACATGACACTAAGTGTGTGTGCGTGTGTCTGTGTGCATGTGTATGCGTGCAGAGCACACAGGGACATTAGTGTGTGCAAACGTCCACGATAAGCAAGGCTCACGTGTCACTCAGCAATATGCGTATTAGGGCTGCAATGATTCGTCAATGTTTTCGACAAAAATCGATAATAGAAATAGTCGACAATGAATTCCATTGTGGACAATTGTCGCCAGACATGTTTTTCCAACGGAGTGAGGCATCTCACTACAATCTCTGCCGTGAGTTGCACATGCACAATAGCATCTCTGCCGAGCGGTAGCGTACAGTAATGGCGGTTCCTATACAGCAGCTAAAGTTTTGGGAGCTTTTTAGCCTGGATACAGCGAATAATTTCAGACTGGTGAGAATTGTAAAGTTCTTTTGCAACAGACTGTGCAGTTGTCCACTGAATGTACTTCACAAAATTCACTTAATATTTGTTGTGTTCACTGTTTAACTGCTGCTATGTGCCTGCCCTTGGTTTACAGGAAACATGTTCACTTGATTTTAATTTTTTTTTTATAAAACACATTAGCCTGTCCTTAAAAAATGGATATGTTTATTTGTTTATGGATTTATGTCTATACTGACCGAACACTGTCCCTAATTGGTTTTAGATTTACATTTTTATTTACTTTTTGTATGAATCGGCCTATCTCTCCCTCCTCTCCCCTCTCGGCCATGTTTTACCTACTCCCTGTGTGTCTTGCTATCGTTAGTTGTAGTGTTGCAGTTACAACTGCACTATTACCTAAGGTTGAATTTTGTTTGCTTAAGAGCAAATATAGCTGCATATATCTTATTATAAAAATATAAGAATTATTAAAACTCGTTAAATATTCTGACAAAGGAGCTAAATAAATGATAATTGTATCATTTCAATGACAATTGTATAATTTGATGGAGCTGAATTAATATCAGCCTTATCCCAGGAACATCACGGTTGATGCTCATGATGCCAAACCACTCAGATGTTCCTGGGATAAGGCTGACATTAATTCAGCTACATCAAATTGGCTGTGCTTGTTTTACTTTCATATACTTAAAATGTAGGTAATTATATTATTATTATCATTTATTTAGCTCTTTGTCAGAATATTTACGAGTTTTAATAATTCTTATATTTTTATAATAAGATATCTGCAGCTATATTTGCTCTTTGGGTTATGCAACCAAACAAATTCAACCTTAGTCAATATTTATCCTTCATTTTGTATTAGCTGCTAGTGCAGTTGTAACTGCAACACTACAACTAACGATAGAAGCCAGCAAGATGCACAGGGAGACCGACATTATGATGTTTACAAGCCCAAAACATTTGAGACTGTTTGCTTACACATTTAGTTTGATTTGATTTGTTCCAATTTATTCTTAGAGCAAAAGGTGGGGACAGTGCAATATGTTGAAGTATGTGTTATTCAATATGTGCAATATGTTTTTATGTTTAAAGCATGAGGAAGGGTTCGGGACGGAACCAAACTCTGAATCTGATATTGACTGAATGATGAATATATTTTATATCATATCACCGTTATTGAATAAAAGTATATTGTGATATATTGATACTGAATTATTGTCCAGCCCTATAGCTAAACCAAACCTGCTGTTTTTCCTTTTGGTTAGATTCAACATCAGATTAAACAGCACAAACCAAAAAACAGACTACTGTACAATCTGCAGTTTTTTTTTATGGCAACATAATATTTCCACTTACCTTAATTTTATGGAAATCGGCGTTGGTCGGAAGAAAAATGCACTTCACCTCCAAGTCACAGCTAGCTTGCTTTCCGATTCCGAATGGACCGTTAACGTTTTGAGCGCGAAACACGGCCTTTGCATACAGGCCCCAGAGATGTCCGAACTGCCTGACCAAATAACAATTTAATACAGTAAAATTCGTAAATTAAGGATATGTGAGAGAATTAACAAACGACTTAACTGCTTCGCTGGCTTCATTATGAATGAGCCTAATTAGGTGTTGTTGTGCATAACAGGCAGTGGTGGAGAGTACTGAAAATCTGTAGTCAAGTACAATTAAGTGCATTGCTAAAATATTACTCAATTACGAGTAAAAGTACCGGTGTTAGAGAAATACTCAAGTAAAAGTACAGTTTGTAAAAAAAAAAAAAAAAAAAAAAAAAAAATTAAAAAAAATATTCAGAGTATTAGTTACTTTTAACCACTGATGTCACCGTCACTCCAGACTAGGGCTGGAAATTGTGTGTTTTCCTTTACCAGAAGTTGCCAACAATCTATTAATCATTAATAATTGATAAGATGCAAAACAAGTGTTTTTCCCTCATTTTTTTCTCATTTAAGTTTTTATTTCCTTATTAAGCAAATGTCTCCGGCAGACAAAAAACTAAATAATGAGGAGCCACGACTATTGATTAAATATCCATGAATACATTTTTAACTGGTTAAATTCTTCATTCAGAATGAAAGATCAATCATTAACGTCCTTTTTTTTTTTCGTCCTCATGACCCGGTTTTCATCGGCTTGTTTTCTATCAAATCACCTTACTGGCTACAAAAATGCAGATAAAAGGTTTGGATATGGATTAAAATTGTACTCAGTAATCAACTATGATTTTAAAAGTAATTAGTAGATTACATGGATTAATGAATATTACAAGTAAAGTACAGGCTTGAAAATCTACTCATAAAAGTACAAGTACCCCCAAAAAACTACTTAATTACAGTAATCTGAGTATTTGTAATTAATGACTTCCACCTCTGATACCAGAAACCACTCCCCAAGCGGGTCTTGAATCTGGGTATCCGGCGTGGTAGATGGATGTGCAAACTGACCAAAAGCCAATTGGGTAGCAAAATGGGTCCTATGAGGCATCAGGGAGGGATTTACCCACATTCTACAGGCAACTATATGTTATAAGCAACTTATGTTAAGTTAGCAAAATATTCACAATATAAATATTGTAAATATTCAAATGTCAGCAGTAGCAATGCTGTCTCCTTTACTTATCCCTATAAATCTGTCCCAATCTGGGTCACTGCACCAATGAAAGTGTTTATGTGAATGCTCCATGCACTGTCGGAAGGCTTTCTGCAGCTTTATTCTTTTACTTAAATTGAAAGGGCCTCTGTCCTTACAGGCCTACTTCTTTAACTACCTCAGCCCCTCCCTTTACCGTCTTAAACCATAAACCATGTATATGTCAATGCATCCTGAAGATCTTCAGATAGCCTAACCAAACAGATCTACTGTACCTCTTACAGCCAACACATCAGTCATTGTTGGTGTATGAGCTACACCTTGATAGAAACACATGCTACTCCTTGGTCCAAGGACATCTAACAACACAGAAGTGGCAGACAGATTGATGATGAGGCCTCCTGAAAGTCCTTTTTTTTCTTTTTTTCTTTTTTCCTCTTGTCCTGTCCAGCATCGAAGCAAGCAGAATGATGCTATGTCTGCCATGTTGTGACGAGCAGATTTTGCTTTGCCAAGAGGAGCTTGAATGATAACGCTCCCCTTGATATCCTAAGTTAAGCTTATTTTATTTTATTTTATTTTTGATGCTTGTTTGTAGATGAGCATTATAATATTGCTGGACCTGAACCAATCCCAAACCCATGGCCACTTGGCCCATAAATATGCCATTCAAGACCCATATATGTGTTCCCAGATCAAACCCATGCCCACTTGGCCCATAAATATGTCATGCAAGACCCATATATGTGTTCCCAGTTAAAACCCATGCCCACTTGGCCTATACAATTTCTATGCAGGACCCATATGTGCATTCCCAGTTCAAACCCATGTCCACTTGGCCCCCATTCAAGACCCCCCAGTGCCCACTTGGGACCCCCATCAAACCCATGCCCACTTGGCCCATAAAAATTCTATGCAGGACCCATATGTGCATTCCCAATTCAAACCCATGCCCACTTGGCCCATAAATATGCCATTAGACCCATATATGTTCCCAGATAACCCATGCCCACTTGGCCCATAAATATGTCATGCAAGACCCATATATGTGTTCCCAGTTCAAACCCATGCCCACTTGGCCCATAAAAATTCTATGCAGGACCCATATGTGCATTCCCAGTTCAAACCCATGCCCACTTGGCCCATAAATATGCCATTCAAGACCCATATATGTGTTCCCAGTTCAAACCCATGCCCACTTGGCCCCTATGACCCATATGTGTTCAAACCCATGCCCACTTGGCCCATAAAAATTCTATGCAGGACCCATATGTGCATTCCCAGTTCAAACCCATGCCCACTTGGCCCATAAAAATTCTATGCAGGACCCATATGTGCATTCCCAGTTCAAACCCATGCCCACTTGGCCCATAAATATGCCATTCAATACCCATATATGTGTTCCCAGATCAAACCCATGCCCACTTGGCCCATAAATATGTCATGCAAGACCCATATATGTGTTCCCAGTTCAAACCCATGCCCATTGGCCCATTCTATGCAACCCATATGTGCATTCCCAGTTCAAACCCATGCCCACTTGGCCCATAAAAATTCTATGCAGGACCCATATGTGCATTCCCAGTTCAAACCCATGCCCACTTGGCCCATAAATATGCCATTCAATACCCATATATTCCCAGATCAAACCCATGCCCACTTGGCCCATAAATATGTCATGCAAGACCCATATATGTTCCCAGTTCAAACCCATGCCCACTTGGCCCATAAAAATTATATGCAGGACCCATATGTGCATTCCCAGTTCAAACCCATGCCCACTTGGCCCATAAATATGCCATTCAATACCCATATATGTGTTCCCAGATCAAACCCATGCCCACTTGGCCCATAAATATGTCATGCAAGACCCATATATGTGTTCCCAGTTCAAACCCATGCCCACTTGGCCCATAAAAATTCTATGCAGGACCCATATGTGCATTCCCAGTTCAAACCCATGCCCACTTGGCCCATAAAAATTCTATGCAGGACCCATATGTGCATTCCCAGTTCAAACCCATGCCCACTTGGCCCATAAATATGCCATTCAATACCCATATATGTGTTCCCAGATCAAACCCATGCCCACTTGGCCCATAAATATGTCATGCAAGACCCATATATGTGTTCCCAGTTCAAACCCATGCCCACTTGGCCCATAAAAATTATATGCAGGACCCATATGTGCATTCCCAGTTCAAACCCATGCCCACTTGGCCCATAAATATGTCAAACCCATATATGTTCCCAGATCAAACCCATGCCCACTTGGCCCATAAATATGTCATGCAAGACCCATATATGTGTTCCCAGTTCAAACCCATGCCCACTTGGCCCATAAAAATTATATGCAGGACCCATATGTGCATTCCCAGTTCAAACCCATGCCCACTTGGCCCATAAATATGCCATTCAAGACCCATATATGTGTTCCCAGATCAAACCCATGCCCACTTGCCCATAAATATGTCATGCAAGACCCATATATGTGTTCCCAGTTCAAACCCATGCCCACTTGGCCCATAAAAATTCTATGCAGGACCCATATGTGCATTCCCAGTTCAAACCCATGCCCACTTGGCCCATAAATATGCCATTCAAGACCCATATATGTGTTCCCAGATCAAACCCATGCCCACTTGGCCCATAAATATGTCATGCAAGACCCATATATGTGTTCCCAGTTCAAACTCATGCCCACTTGGCCCATAAAAATTCATTATGTGCATTCCTAGTTCAAACCCATGCCCACTTGGCCCATAAAAATTCTATGCAGGACCCATATGTGCATTCCCAGTTCAAACCCATGCCCACTTGGCCCATGCCTGTCCCTTATGGGGCCCATGTAATCAGCTCATATTGGCTTCCTATGTGGGACTTGTACTACAAAACCTACATGGGACCCGTTGTTTTCACCCAGCCAAAGCCCATGCCCACACAGTATCCATGGAACCCGTAGTTAACCCATCTGGGCCCCACGTGTCATTGCTGGCTGGGTGGAGGTTGGATTTTAACTAGGTCGTCTCGTCTTTTTTCGTTTTTTTCTGAAAAAAATGTCATGAATTCATTGCTACCAAGGTGTGGCGGAATAGCCAGGTCAGGAGAAGTCTGTTTGTTTGTTAGTTTAGCAATTGTACTTAATAAAAACCTTGGATTGTTTTTGTTAGTGTCTATGAGGTTACGGAGGTGCTCGGCTTTTGAGGCTTTTAGTGCCTTTTTATAACAGTTTGCACTCTCTATCCACGCAATTTTAAAGACCTCTAAATGGGTTTGTTTCCATTTGCGCTCCCGTTTACGTGTTTCTCTTTTTAGGCCGCGAGTGGTGCTATTGTACCATGGTGCTTTGATTTTCTCGTTAATCTTTTTTGACTTCATAGGTGCGACCGCTTCTAATGTATTAGAGAAAACAGTTCTCATGTTGCTGGTCATGTCATCGAGCGATTCTGTATTAATTGGCAAGGTTATTAAAGGAGTCAGATCTGGCAGATTCTTAAGGAAACTATCTTTAGTAGATGAGGTGATTGTTCTACCCTGTCGATAACGAGCTATACGACTGATTTCTGCAGTGCGCAGTGTACATGTTATAAGATGGTGATCAGTGACATCGTCGCTTTGAGGTATGATATCGATATTGGTTAGATCGGCTCCGTGAGATATAATCAAGTCTAGAGTATGATTAAGTCTATGAGTGGGTCTGTTGATGTTTTGTGTTACACCAAAAGAGTGTAGAAGCTCTTTAAACGCTACTGCTAAAGCATCGTTAGCACTATCTACGTGGATATTAAAATCTCAGACAATCAGTACTTTATCAACGTTAACCAATATGTCCGATAAGAAGTCCGCGAACTCCTTCAGAAAATTAGTGTAGGGTCCAGGGGGTCTATACTGTACACAGTAGCCAGTGTAAGAGAAAGCAATGGTTTGTTACTTTTGTTTGGAAAAATTATGTTCAACACAAGCACTTCAAATGATTTAAATGTATGCTCTGTTCTCTGAGTTACGGTAAGAAAGTCTCTAAAGATTGTTGCTACACCACCACCTCGACCAACCGGCCGTGGCTCATGCATATAACCGTAGCTTGGTGGAGTAGACTCATTTATACCAAAATAATCATTTGGTTTAAGCCAGGTTTCAGTAAGGCAGAGTATATCAAAGCTGTTGTCTGTGATCATTTCATTTACAATAACTGCCTTTGAATTTAGTGATCTAATATTAAGTAGCCCGAACTTTAGGAGTTGGTTTTGCTCAACAAATATATTGTCTTTAGGTTTAATCACGATAAGGTTCTTTCTCTGACTTTTACATACATTTTTATGTTGTTGTATTATTCGGGGGACAGACACAGTCTCTATGTATTTGGATGTTGTAACATTTTTAACAGTTGAGTGAGAGGAACACAGACTATGGTTAACGCTTGTACTTACTCATCAAATGCTGCGGAGCGTCTTTGAGATGTTGTCAGACAGGACTTCAGCTCCAATGCTGCTGGGGTGCAGGCCGTCGGGGCGGAAAAGCCTAAGTCGCTCCCAGAACAGATCAAAATTATTCACAAAGAGCAGCTTCTGTGCACCATGACATTAACCATTGATTGAGCGAAAATAGTCTACTGAACTTTTCATTCCCACGTCGGTAAGTAGGAAGCAGCCCTGACACGATTATCCTCGCCGTGGGCAATGCGTTGCGTACAGTATCGACCAGACTCCTGAAATCGCGCTTCAGGACCTCCGACTGCCGCATCCTGACATCGTTCACCCCCGCGTGCAGTACGACAGCTCCGATGCTAGCGTCGTCCTTCAGGATCGCAGTTACCTGCGCAGAGACATCAAGAACACGGGCGCCAGGAAAACAGTGAGTGCAAACCTTACCTTGATTGAAGGAAGCGCGTACAGGGTTCCGTCAGCTTAGGGTTCTGTGCACCTTTCTGAAGCAGGGGTGTTCAGTCCTATCTCTGGCAGGTAAGTGAAAGTCAGACGTGTTTAAAAACTGCAATGACAGCTTATCTTTGGTCTTTTTTCTGCCCGTGCTTTCCTTAAAGGTTCCTGCAAAGCAAACATTTGTAAAATCACAAAAAAGTTTATACAGTATGTTCACATTGGTTTACATTGAATGTGTACTATATTTATATATACATCTATATATAAATGTGGTGAAATGGGATTGTTGCATTGATGCCACGCCCATTATTAGTATGTTTCTGAACGGGCTCTATATAAAGGGGTTGCTCAGGTCGGGGGATGTGGCGTCACTGTTTCAGCTAACTTCCTGTGTGGACTGGTGTTCCGCTGCCTGGTGTTAAGGCCTGGTGTTAAGGCCTGGTGTCTGTTTGGTGTCTGTTTGGTGGGTGCCTATTATATTGGCCGCGTTGAAAACCACCGTTTCGTTGCGCTAAAGCTCCTTACCTCTACCTCTTGTCGCATTACCGCATGTGTGGCTGCTGTCTTCCTGGCTGCGTTCGGGTGCTGGTCTGACGACTGGACGATGCGTCTTCCGCATATTGCTTTCAGATGCACAGCAAGGCGTTAGCACATTTTGTGGTGTTACTGCTGCATGTCGTGACGCTCCAACGCTGCTGTTTTGTCTTGCTTTGTTTTGCTTTGTTTATTTTGATTTCTTTGTTACATTTTGTTTACGTTGCCATACGTCATATTACTATTTTTTCTTAATTGGTTTCCGTTTATGTTTAGACCGCTGTGTTGCTTACATTGCAAGCTTGCTCTGCTTGGCTAGCTGCCTGCTCGCTTCTAAGCGCATGTAAACCTGTGGGTGTCGGGTTTCCCATTCTTATTTCACGTTGTTTTGCTGGAAATATTCATTATATTTCCCGTGTGCATACCCTTTTTTTTTTGGACTTCTGTTATTTTCCTTTCTTTGTTTAGGTTTAGTATATTTGTTTATTTTTGATTTACCTGTCTATATTTGTGTTGCCCACGCTTTGGGTAATCACTGGTTTCGTACTAGGAGTTTTATGATTTTGTTGCTTTGGAAATATTATTGTATTTTCATCCTGTCTATTTCATTATAAGTAATTGTTTTTTTTGGTGTGTTTGCTTCTAGAAGTTGTGGAGGACCAGGGGGGGGGTTGCAGGCTGGTGCGGCCATATACTGGAGTTCCTTAATTGCGTTGTGTGGTTTTCCTTTTTTTGTGATTTAGGTGTCCTTGCCGTGAATTTCACATTTGTATTTGATTTAGTTGTAGCTGTAACGGGTGGTCAGACTCAAGACACAGACAGGTTAGAATCAAACAGACGGGTTTATTGTTGTGCAGCTATAGTAGGTGAACAGATAATACCAGAGATAATGCCTTGAACTGGAATCAGAGATCGGGTGCAGGTAGGTAATAATCAGACACACGGAAACACCATGAGCAGCCGAAGGCGATCAAGAATCTTGGGGTAGAGTCCTTTTCCACATTGGAGACCAGACAATGTGCTCGTGTGTGCTGTGTGTTCTTATACTTTGGTGCTGGTGATTAGGGAGTGGCTGTCAGGTGCGTGTGATCAGAACTCTGGTGATTGGGAACGTTGATTGGTGGAGGTGCCTGGTGTTTCCGTGACAGTAGCACATGTGGCTCCGTTGGAAGCCGGACACCTAGCCTGCCTCCCTGCTGGCGATCCCCAGACTCGGGTTGGCAGATCTTTACTAAACTTTGCTATTTTACTGTTTTCTGACCCATGTTGCAGTGCTGCCAACTCTCACGCTTTTGCCGTGTGACACACGGATTTGCCTGTGTTCACACGCACTCACGCCACACATCTAATTACTCACGCAAAAAAAAAAAACGATCGTGGGGCAAGACTCGTTAGTTCCTTTAAAACTCCCCGACGGTAGGTGGCGCTGATGGCTAGCTGGACCCCGAAGTTAGCGACAGAAGAGAGAACGAGAGAAACTACCACCTCGAGAAGTCTGATGATGAATCTCAGACGTATGTAACATTGAAATGTCGTCCAATTGAGTACTCGCTCTCTTAAACTTTAAATCTTGAAATAAATTATTTGTTTGTGCATTTGTCTGTTAATATGATTTAGTGTGGTGAATGTAAACTCAGCTGTCATAAAAAGCAGCAGCACATTTTTAACGTGGTATACTGCATGCTCAAAACATCAGCTCAAATCATTGTTTATTTACTCGCATGGCATTTATCTTTTTATTAACAGGCCAAAGAAAAGGACTCTGTGTGGATGACTTTTTCCTCATCTAGGACCAAACAGCACTTCAAACAGGTAAGATGTATTCCAAATAATTGAACATAAATACAGGAAATTTGTGCAATAGAAGTAGGTATGTTTTTGTAACTGAGAGGGAAGTGTTATTTAACCAACATGACCATAAATTCTTTAAGGTTTCAAAGATGTCCCTTAAGAGACCTTTGCCAGGACAAAAGCGAAACCTTTTATTTTATTTAAAGAACCAGCCAAGTGAGAAAAGACAGACAAACACACTGGAAGAACAGCCAGAACGACTGATAGAAATGACAGGACAAACAGAGGAGCAACACAAAAGACAGAGAGAGAAGGAGACAGGACAGAGAGAGCAACAGACAGGACAGATAGAACAACCAACAGGGCAGATGGAAGAAGACACAGAGGGACAGACAGAAGAGACTCCCCCAATCCAACAGCAGGGCAAGAAGAGTCGTGCTTTGGCTGGAGCAGCAAGATATAGATCCATTTTCAAAAATGAGTGGACCTCTTCATGGACATTTATTACCAGAGGGAGCCTCAACACGCACTACTGGTGTGCAGTCTGCCGTATTGAAAAGTCCTGTTGTCACCAGGGTGTGGCAGATGTAGTGCATCACATAAAAAGCAAAGGCCACCAAGAAAAGCAACGGGCTCTCCAGTCCACAGCCACAATATCCAAATATGCAATACCCGTTCCCTCTGTTGGGGGGATGTCTGCACAAGAGGTTAAGGCAGTGGTTCTCAACCTTTTTTTTTCAGTGGGCCGCACTATGTCTAAGTTCAAGTTTCACGGGCCGCATATCATTTACATTTGGCGTCACCAATAAGTAAACTATTGTAAACTAACCAGATATTAAGGTATCTAAATGATTACAGTTAGATTTATTATTATTATTAGAGTATAATTCTACTTACCATTAATGGGACACCTGGTGTTGTCGGGAGCAGACCAATTTGGTGAAATTTGGCTCAAAAGGAGTAACAGCACAATGAAGTTGCGACTGTAAGTTGCAGTCTGTAAGACGCGCACGGTAACGTGACTTGATGCGCGTCATTGCAGAAAATGTGCGTTCGCAAATGTATGTCGACCCAAATATGGAAAGCACTTTTGAATTTAATAATCTGAGGTTTTGTCCAGAGATGTTTCGCCACATTTCTGTAATTGAGGATGACTGTTGCGCGGTATGACTGTGTCCTCTTGCCTGAACATCCATCAGTTCATCTTCGAGTGCGCGGCGGGACAAACCGAAAGTTGCAGCCAAGTCCTTGATTTTTTCCAGAGGGAAAGTCACTGGCTCTCTGATGAAATGTCCTGCAGATTTTATTATCTCAAAATCAGAAAAACGAGAGGTGAATTTTTCCTGCATTTGACTGACGGTTTAACAAATCGTTCTTTCTGTTGTATGTCCAGTACACCCTCACACACGTCATTCAGAAGTGGAAAGTGAGTTAAATCATCATCTTTGAGTTGTGCAGTGTACAGCCCTAGCTTCATTTTGAAACTCTCAACACAGCCCAACAGTTCATCCACATGTTTTTTGTCACCTTGAAGTTGTAAATTCAGCTTGTTTAGGTGAGCTGTGACGTCTGAAAGAAAAGCAACGTTTGTTTTCCACTCATTGTCTCTCAAGACTGGAAATCTTTCCCCCTCGCCGATGTCATTAAGAAACTTTACTATCTCGGGGAGTACAGCCAGAAAGCGATGCAAGACTTTTCCACGACTTAGCCATCTCACTTCACTGTGCAGAATGAGGTCTCTGTAAGCACTGTCCAGTTCGCCCAACAACGTAAAACGTCGGTGCATTAGAGGCCGCGCTCGAATGAAGTTTACCACCTTGACCACAGTGTTCATAACCTCCACGAAGTAACCATCAACTAACTTGCTGCATAGTGCTTGTTGATGCACAATACAGTGAAATGCCAACAAGTCAGGGGAGATTTTTCGCATTTCAGCTACGAGACCCTTGTGTTTTCCCGTCATTGAGGGCGCACCGTCAGTAGTGATGGAGACAACTGAGGATTCCGGTACGTTCATGTCTTTGCATGCTTCACTAAGTGCTCTATGAATGTCCTCGCCCCTTGTTCGTTCATGTAGCGATTTCAATGCCAATAAATCTTCTGTGTCCTCAAAAGTCTCTGAATTCACACATCTCACCCAAATGCAAAGCTGAGCAACATCTCCGATGTCTGTCGATTCATCCGCAGCCAAACTGAGTGCTAAAGCAGTGGCTATCTTAGTTTTTAGTTGTTCTGTCAAATTCTCAGACATTTCAGAAATTCGACGAGTAACTGTGTCATTGCTGAGCTGTAAACTTTTTATCCTGCGAATTATCTCGCTCTTGTTGCTCAGATCATCAAACAGACATTGTGATTCCAGAAAACAGTTCTTAACTAGCTCTCCATCACTGAATGGTTTGCCGTGTTTGGCAAGGAGCCAGGAAATTTTGAACGTTGCTAATGTCACGGCCTGAGACACTTTTAAGCTAGCTCGCATTGTATTCTGTTCAACAATGGCATTTTTTTCAAGACTAGTTATCTTGAAAGCTCTTTCCTGAGATCCAGGTGGATATTTCGTGTCAAAAGTTGCATGGGTGGTATCGAAATGCCTTTTGAGGTTGTAAGTTTTGCATACGCCCAGTATTTTATTACAGAGCAAGCAGAAAGGCTGTCCATCTCGCTCGTTGACAGCAAACTGATTCTTCCATTCTTCAAGCACTTTCCTACCTTCACTGCTGATGCTACGACTCTTCTTGTTTGCATGTGTTCCTTTATCAGTATTTTCCTCGCATCTTTTTTCTCCTCTAATAACAAATTTGTCCATTTTGATCGTTAATTGATGAGTTTTAAATCTGCCAGAGCGCGCGCTTGTAATTGTGTGCATTAACTGTGTATTTGTCAGTTCATAGTTGCGTCAGTACTGCGCATATCTGAAACCAGTAGGCTACATGATCGCCAAAATTATTTTATGACAAAAAAAATAATATTGTTCAAACTTTTATTGGTTTAATACATAAAAAAAACAATAATGAAATATGAATTGTAAAACTATAAGTTATTATTATTATTTTTTTTCTTTTTTTTTTTCTTACGTGGTCAGCATCATGGGCCGCATCAGCATTTGTGATGGGCCGCATGCGGCCCGCGGGGCCGCGGGTTGAGAACCACTGGTTAAGGTATGATTTGTCGAATGGTTCTGTGAAGGTTCAGTCAAGAGTTTTGTATTGTAGTTGATCACGGTAAAGTCATGGTTGATAGTTTTGACTAATTTGTGGTTTGTATTTCAGTTTAGTACAGTCCAGTTTTCTGAATGTGTTTTTTACCTGTGCCCTATTATCGCAGTTGTCTATTTGAAATAAATCTTTTGGGAGGATTAATAATTAAAAAAAATTTGCAGACAAGAAGGGCTGAGGTCAAAGTGACAGCTGGGCTGGTAGTTCACAACGTCCCCCTAGCCTTTGCGGACCACCTGGGGCCTCTCCTAAAATAATGTTTTGGAGATTCAAAGACAGCGCAGGAGTACAGGTGTGCCAGAACTAAGTCCTCCTGCATTACCAATGAAGCACTTGCACCATATTTCACACAGCAGCTTGCGAAGGAGATGAAAAAAGCCCCGTATACCCTTGTTACGGATGGGTCGAATGACACCGGTATTTCCCAAACTATTTGAGATTTTTCTCCTCTGCAAAGCATTTGCTTTGTGTATGTTTAAACGACATGAACATCTGTATGATTCTAACTTGTCATTATTATAGGAGTGCAAAAGATGAACCCGCTTACTGTCCGTGTCTTCATGGGCAGCAAAGTTGTCCACCAGTTTTTAAGTATGTGCACAACAAGTGGGACGAGATGTGGGACAGCAAGTGCGATCTTCACCAAAATGAACTCCACCTTAGAGGAGCATGGCATCCCTTGGGAGAACTGCATTGGTCTCTCAGTTGACAATGCAGCTGTGAACATTGGATCACATAATTCCATTGCCTCTAGGCTCCTCCAGAAGCATCCCAACACCTATATTCATGGTTGTCCTTGTCATGTGGCACATAACACAGCCAAAGCTGCAGGAGTGGGATTTTTTAAAGTGAGTTAAGGCCTGATTTATCTTTACATGTAACTTTTTATTTGTATTCTAATTACGTGCATTGACTGAATGTGTTATGATTTGATTAATGCATTGCAGGTGTCCGGTTTTGATTTTGGAGGATATGGTTGTGGACATCGGTTACTGGTTCAAGGGTAGCACAAATCGGAAAGGATACCTGACAGGTATGCATGTTTGATACTATTAAGTGTAATATTGAAATGCTGAGCTGTAAAAAATATATGATATTTAATTGAATGTCGGAAACAGAGTTTTGTGAGCTCCATGAAGCGGAGTACATGGAGGTCCTCCTGCATATCTCGGTTCGTTGGCTAAGCCTTGAACGTTGTGTGACCAGGATCCTGAGGCTGTATGAACCTCTGGCCAGCTACTACAAATCTGCTAGTATGGTCATCAATTTTCAATTTCATTATGCAGCAACTACATGGATTGTTAGTCACATACTTGTATTGATGACAACCTCTTGTTTTGTGTTATTTATTGATTGATTCAAGATGAAAATCAGGCCAGGTTCAAGAGGCTTGTCCAGACATTCACTGACCCTATGACAGAAGTGTACCTGCTTTTCTTCCAAGCCACCGTACCAACTTTCACTTCTTTCAACTTGCTTCTTCAGAGAGAGCAGTCGTCAATATTTTTGTTACATGATGAGGTGGGATTGGATTTAGCTGTTTTTTCCATTCTGTGTTTCTTACTGATATCTGCAGGGATCCTCTAAAACAGGTTTCACCTACTTTTTTGGTAAATGTCTGTTATAGATGGTAAAATTCGTACGTAAGCTATGTTCCAAGTTTATGGTTCCAGCAGCTCTGCAGGGCCATGATGAGCCTTGTGAAATTGCCTTTAAAGAGAAGGCAAACCATTTACCAGGTTAGTGTTTGACTATTATTATGATGAAACACTGTGATATGTTATATTTAGCCTTGTACCTAGTTTTTTGCCACTTCATGAGTAGAAACCTAGTAAGGTTTGTGGTAGTCCTTCCATTAACCGTGGGCTTCTGGTTGGATTTTTGCCCTATGTGTCTAGCCATATATTGCCGCATCAGCATGTTAAACCATTTATGTTAACCTGATATGCTGTATCTGTGACATGAAGAAAGTTGAACATTGGGTTCACAACCAGGGCTAAACTTAACAGATTACTTGACGAGGGTGACATCACACCACCCCAGCAAACACAATCATGTGGGGCCCAAATGGGTTGCACTTGGGCTGATATCTGGGGCCCACCTGGGCAACCCAACTGGGACCCAGCTAATTTTGTCCGCAGTTTCCATGGTGGCCCCACATGTGTTAGCCCACATGGGCTTATGATGGGCCCTTAATGGACACCATATAGGCCCCACTTGGGTTAACCAGATAGCTCCCATTTGGTGTCTACAGGAGTATGCCTAGATGGGTTAATGATGGGACCCAGCTAGGTCTTATATGGGTCTCTTATGGGCCACAATAAGTATACATATGGGCTAATTTATTTGTATATACTGTATAGTTTAAATGGGTTAAATTATTTTACGCTAAAATCCATAAATCCAAACATTTAATTCATGAAAATCCTAAAGGTATTTAATGAATCAAAACCAGTAGTGCATGCTTTTAAGCAAAGTTTATTTCAATTTAAAACTTTTCTTTTGAACATAGATAAAATATAAATTTAAACTTTATAAAGCATGTACATTTAGAACTTTAAAAAACATATGTACATTTACAACGGTGTATTAAAATCTAAACCGTTAATACAATTTACAGGGGAAAAAAACTGTGCAGCTCCTCAGTCCTCGGTCCTCTCTCTCCCAACAGCCCTGTGAAAAGACAATAATTACTCAACCATGATACCACTTTTCACAGTTAAAACAAGGGGTGTCAGGTTAGCATTTTGGTGCCAAACATCAAGATTTAAAATTAAAGAGTCTTTTACCCATCTTGTTCTCCATGTGCCCTTGCAGAACGATTTCCTCCCCTGTCCCTGGCACTGATTAGCCACTTTGAGACAGCCTTTTCTGCGTCTTTTCTGGTTATTTGGGTTGTAAGGACATTTTTTTTCAAGCTTCCTGTGAAACAAGGGCACAGGCAACATTTAAAGGCATAGTTTATCCAAAAATTAATTTTGTCTCACCAATAATGTTAAAATCTGTCCATCTAAAATTGTCATTAAGTCAATGTATAGGTCCTTTTCATTGCCATTACAGTGAAAAAATGGAAGATTAACATAGGGGCTGCTCACACTACACCAATCGAACCATGCCTGGGTGCATTAAAGATAAAGCTGACAGATAAAGCTTGGGTCCATTGAGTAGTGCGAGCGCTCACAACCATTCCCTCACAGTCCCCTGGCCTGGTTAGAAGAGGTGGGCTTGAGTGTGTGTAAATTTTATTATAAAATTAGATTTTGTGATTGCTGCACCACAAATTAAGTTACTTAGCATAAAAATAAGCTGTACACATGGTCCATATTCTCAGGATCTAGGATATTGACTGTCCAAGTATGGACAATTATTTGCATACAATCAAACTAATTCCACTAATATATGAACAAACTCAACTTGACCTCTTAACCTGTTTGCACATGAATGTTACTAACAAACCAAGAGCAAGTAAACATAGCATATACAACCTCAAACAGTTGGCCCCGAAACTCCCGCTTTCCATGACGGCCAACAAAATTGAACATTCTTGCCAAGGGGTGGTCAAAAAGGAAGGCCATCATCCTTCTTGTGGCTTCATCCACAGTACTCCCCCCAATTTCTGCCACCAAAGCAACCTAATGGAAAATAGGACTGTCATTATTTGGTATATAAAAATAAATATAAATATAAAATGCGAGGGAACTGAAAAAAAAAAAAATGTTGTTTTTCTAAATTGTCTTTTTATTAGAATGCAACCAGAAAATGCAGAAAATGTATAAGCAGTATTAAAAAAAGAAACAAAATGCTATATGTGCAAAAACATTAACGTTCAGTCCTGTCAACCTGCTAAATCATGTTGGAACAATATATACCTCTTGTTTTCTGGAGGGTGGGGTCAGCCAATAAATTAAAATATGCATAGTTTAAGATATCCAGTAAACTATAGAAAGATGTGGCAAAATAATCTACAAACATAGAAGTAGAAAACTTTGCAAAACACAAGATTTGTCACAGTCAATACTTTGTCACATCTCGGGTAAAACCATAGTTTTGGCAATAGTAACCAATACACCACAAATGTGGCTAATACACTTTTCAAACAAAAAAAAGGTAAAAAAAAACAATTAAGAGATTTGCATTAACACCCGAATGCAAACTGATGCAGATTTTTATGAGGCAAAAACTCATGTTTGCATGATAAATATGAAATGATGTTTTAATTTTATGTATTGTTAAAAGTTGTTAAAGCCTTTTTGTTTATTATAGACAGAGATCTGTCCCACGCTGCTTTATACACTAGCGTATACTAGCTTCTCTGCTACGAGCCCTTTGATCTAATTGTTATAACGCTAATCTTCCTCTATCGTGAGCACACCGCATGGTGCCAAACTTGTAGTTTAAGTACAAGCTTTTTCGTGTCTTGAACTATTAGATGGCGTTGGGAACAAAGGCATAATTTACAGCATTATCGTTTAGCATTGGTGCCAGAAATAAGAAAAATATGACGCGATATTGTCTTAATTCTATCATGACAAGAATCAAAACAACGTTTTTGAACCATAATGAAACAGTATTTTGATACTTATATATATATATATATATATATACACTGTATATACTCTTTTTTTTTTTTTTTTTTTTTTTTTAATTGTAATTCTTACCTTCTATAAACTGCAGGGAAAAGTACAGCCAAGTCTGTGCACGTGTTAAAATGCTGGCGGCGCGATTCAGGTAACTTAAAGGGGGATGGGAATTGCTACAGGAAATCTCACCGGATCCTTCCGGGGCTGCATCTCGCGGTACTTTGATGACATATGCCAATCGTTCTGCGCAGTGAAGACCATTCTTTTTTTTATTCAATTATAAATGTTGGGTACATTATGCAAATACATAAAAAAATCAAACACAATATTTAAATTATAGCAATATCAAAAGAAGAAAATAAAAAAGGTTAAATTAACACTAAGTAACAAAATACATTTATATTTGCTAAACATTACATTGAATTAGATAGGATTTCCGCCTTAACAACTATATAGGTTTGTCTCCTCGAAATGTACATTTGTGGATACTAAATTTGGCTAGAAAAAGAAAACAAATTAATTCAATAATACTCCTTGTGAAAAGACATAACTGTAGCCCATTTTAAACCCATGCAAACATTTCCCATGAATTACCCAACTAGAAACCACATGGGGAGCCCACCTGGGTTCACCCATGTAGGTCCTATCTGGGTCACCCAAGTGGGCCCCAGATGAGATGCCCATTTTGAGCCCATGCCCAATCTGCACCCCTGTAGCCCATTTACAACCCATGTGGGCCCCACATACACGTGTTTGCTGGGACAGCAGGTGGATTTATTCCATGAAGCTGTGTTGTGTTTCCTGACAAGTGCTGTGGACTATGCACTTAAGAAGCTGCCACTGGAAGAGCCACTGATCAAACATGCAAAATTCGTAGATGTACGGCAGAGGGCTGAAAGTGACATTGAAGATGTCCTGTACTTTGTTGAAAGGTTAGTTTTTTTTTCTAATTATTGTCTATCATCTTAGCTAAAATACCCTGCATTTTATGATGAGGTATGTTCACTCCTAAACTGCACATGAGCTATTCTTATGTGGCTTCTCCTCAAAGATGCGTATGAACTGCTGCTGGTTGATGACAATATACCTAAAACTTAACAACTTGTTACTCTATTTTCATAAATAGGTTTCCTCATCTCCTCCCATACCATGGGCCAGAGGAGCATGACCATCTGGGTGAGGAGTTTCTAAATTATCAGACCATGCCAATGATATCCCTGCAGGACGAAATTGAAATGGAAAGCTTCTGGGCTGAAATGGCAACCCGGAAACATAAGGTAAACATTTTTTTTCAGTCTTTCCCTTTGGCAGGTGTGGCTTGGCTACATCTGTTGCTTAAATTTTTTTGCATGCATATGTGTCATGCATGTTGCAAATTATTCATGTTTTTATCTTTACTTTGTTAATTGATCAACCTACATTATACGTACAGTATTAATCAATCAAAAATCAAGATATGTTTTCCATTGTGTTCTTGGTGCATTTTCCATAGGTGACAGGAGCTGAAGAATTCGAAAGGCTTGCTGCCGTCGCCAAACTGGTCCTGGTGTTGCACCATGCAAACGCAGATGCTGAGAGGGTGTTTTCAGTTGTGGGACTGAACAAAACCAATAGAAGAAACAGCTTAGCATTGGATGGCACCCTGTCATCAATAATGACCATAAAGATGGCCAATCTGGAGCCCTGCTTCAAATGGGAGCCCCCCTCAGATATCATCAAGGTCTCCAAGAAGGCCACAGGCCAGTATAACCATGCCCACCGATCATAGACAAGGACTTTACCCAGCATCTGATACTGATTATGCCTCATTTTTTGTTATTTTTGTAATGCATTCATCGGTTTTATTGCTTGAAAAAGTTGTACTGTTTAAGCACTTTATTTGTTGCACTTTATTTGTTTCTGATGGACCACGTGGTGGGAGGCTTTGAATGAAGAATAATGTCCCTCCCAAACTAATCTTGTGTCGTTTTTGGCTGAACATTAATCATCAAGTGCTCTTAAGAATACAATTATTCACAACATAGGCTAGGTTTCAGTTAAGAATTAGTTTAATACCATTCTATACAAAATATCAATCAACCTGCCTAGGTCAAATCTTAAACACTGGTCTAACAATAGTTTTCTAGTTTATTTATTTATTAATTTACAGGGGCAATGCACGTTAATAAACATAACTGTAAACGTGCCAGAATTAGCCCAAAAGGCTATTTTTCATCTGTAGACCCTTGACAGAATGTTAAAAGGTCACCCTAAAAACAAAGACATAGCATCACACATATACATATAAAAATACAATCAGAAAAATCGCTACTAAAATACAAAATAAAAGTGAATTATCTAAAAACAAACAAACAGCAAGTAGTACAAGGAAGTCTATTGTCAAGAGTACAATACTAATGTTGACAGTGCTGAGTTGTCAATAACCATTTTTTAAGATGAGACTGAAAAGAGCCAAAAGTATGTAATTGTCTAATTGTTGATGGGATGGAGTTCCATTCCCTTGCAGCTTTGACTGAAAATACAGACTGACTGAACTTACTTCTTTTGAAAGGAATAATACAGTCCCCTCTTTCCCCACCCCTTGTAGATCTGTGAGCAGTTGTTCTAATATTTACTGTTTTAGTGGTGAGGACAAGCTATGCATAGTCTTAAACAGCAGACAAATATGTACATATTTGATCAAGTTATCCCAGCTTAGCAAATTGTATTTCTTTAAAATTGAGCAATGATGAAACTGAACTGATTTCTTATCAAGAGTTTTTAGTGATTGTTTATACAAAGACTCTACTGGTTTCAAAGTAGTAATACTGGCATGTGACCATGTAGTTAAACAGTAAGTTATAGGAGAAATAATCATGGAATGCATATACATCAGAGCGGCGTCAGACGACATATAATCACGAATAAATCTAAAATTTGATAAACTAAGTCTAATCCTTTTACAGACCTTTTTAACCTGCGCCTTAAATGAAAGTTTGGAATCAATCAGAACACCAAGGTACTTATATTCTGACACAACTTTTAATCTTTCCCCTGATACAAATACATCTGGCACTACACTGAAATTCTTAGTTTTGGTGATAAACATACAGACTGTTTTAGAGGTGTTTAATTGTAAGCAGCATTGTTCTAGCCAAGCTGCAACATGAGCCAAAGATTCTGTAAGTTCATTTGCAACTTGTGACACACTACTTCCGTGTATATAAATGACTGTGTCATCTGCATACATTTGAATGTTAGTGTTAGGACAGACGGATGGAAGATCATTGATGTACAACGTAAAAAGTAAAGGACCCAGAATAGATCCTTGTGGAACACCAGTGGATATACTTAGGGGAGCCGAATTATGATTCTGTATACTAACATGCTGTGTGCGACCTGACAAGTATGATTCGATCCATCTTAAAGTATGTGGAGAGAAATTAAAACTTTGTAATTTAGACAAAAGAATTCCATGGTTTAGAGTGTCAAAGGCCTTCCTGAGGTCAAGAAACACAGCCCCGACGACCCCTCCTTTATCTAATAGAGACTTGACTTTTTCAGTGAAGTAGCAATTTGCCATCTCAGTTGAGTAGTTTGCTCTGAAGCCAAATTGCATAGGATGTAAAGCAAAATTACTATTATTTAGATGATTAGTGATTTGCGCAGCCATCAATTTCTCTGCAACCTTTGAGACTGTAGGTAAAATACTAATAGGTCTGTAATTACTAGCAGAGTGAGGGTCACCACTTTTGAATATAGGCACAATAACAGATGACTTCCAAGCACATGGGAACATCCCCTGAGAAACTGAAAGATTAATAATTTTAGTGATAGGTTTAACTAACGACTCACTAAGCTCTTTGAACATTATCACATCCATACCAAAAATATCCTTTGCTCTGGATGGTTTAAGAGATGTAATCGTTCTTGTGACGTCTAATTCAGAGACTGCCCTTAGATTAAGGGCTTGTTCCACTGTATTAACTGTATAAACTTCTGAATACTTAGGGGAAAAACCTTGTGCAATTGTGACGACCGAGTCAACAAAGTAATTATTGAGTGCTTCGGCTACATCAGCTGGATTGTTAGTCAGCTTCCCGTTAACCATCAATTCAAGTGATGACCTATCTTTTGTTTATCACCTTTTAAGTAGTTCAACTTATTCCAGATTGTTTTAGAATTACCTCTGGCCTCATTAATTATTATCAGGAAAAAATCAGCCTTTGCCTTTTTTTAAAGTCTTTACCACCTTGTTCCGTAAAATAGCGAAATGTTGTCTATCATGACTAAACTTTGAGCTGTTTGCGGTTTTTAAAGCAAGATCCCGTTTTTTCATTAATTCTAAGATATCTGAATTCATCCTAGGGACAGTATGTTTTTTATTTTTAGGATTAAGTTTACAACTGAAATCTTTAATGGTACGCTCTAATTTTTTGGAGAATGTTTGACTATCTTCGTTCTGATCTATTCCGATTAATAAATCATCCCATTCAATCTGATGGACTGCCTTTCTGAAGTCATCTAGTTTACGTTTTGGAATGCCATAAGAGTCATATTTCCTTATGGATGAATTGAATCTCTTGCTAGATAATTTTCTGGCCACTAAAATCAAATTGTGATCAGAAAGGCCTGTTAACATATTAAAAGTGTTTAAAATTCTCTCTGCTCGATTACTAAAAATTAAATCAATTTGAGACCTTGTTGAATTAGTTATTCTTGTGGGCCCATTAATCATTTGTTTCAGATCGAAGTGATCTGTTGAGATTCTTTCTTGCGGTTTTATCATCCCAATTAATGTTAAAGTCTTCCATTATAATAACTTCTTTCTTGAAATCACACTGCTTTAGTAATTGTTTCAAATTTTCGTAAAAACTAATATTAGAAGATGGTGGACGATAGATTGCAATTAATACAAAAGACATCTGTGGTGATAATACAAGGTTCAGACCAATACATTCCAAATCTGTACAATTCGCCCAGGCGATTTCATTACACTGGATGCCAGATTTCACATAAATCATAACTCCACCTCCCTTAAAACCAACTCTATCTCTCCTATACAATTTAAAACCAGGTACTTCTAATGCTGCAGATGGAGAATTTTCATGAAGCCATGTCTCAGATAAACAAAGAAAATCTAAATTTGAGTCTAGTAAAAGGTGATGAATTTGATCACTTTTTGATATAATACTTCGTATATTCAAATGCCCACCTAAGAGACCCTTAGGCTTAACTTTAGAATCCCAAATTGTTCTTGATTGATTTACTGTTTGAAAAAATCCCCATTTCTTATTTTTTAAAATACCTTGATTTGCAACTTTACTTTTTACATTTTGCATAGACTTTGCAAACACTTGTGAAATACCTAAACCAGAGTTCATAGGAATTGAACTAGTTGGTGACCCCATCGGAGCAGAATTCCCTTCATTCCCCAAAGGTCTTGTAATGCGCGATCTCGTCAGAAAGTCCGCGTCACTCCCACTCGCCGCACGGGAACCCAGGCCTGCCATCGACGCCAACAATCCCACACGGACACTGCGCGGAACACCAACAGCGGCCCTGGAAACACCCGGCAACTCGGCATCCTCCGCCACGACGCTACCCGCATCAACACCAGCATCCCGAAAGATAGCTGGGTCCAACATGGAATCCACCGGGACGGCGCGACACCGGTCCACGATGCCAGTGCCCAGCCGCTGGGCCTCCACCACCTCCCCGCTCGCCACGGCACTCCACGCGGGCAAGACGGCGAAACCAAAACCCGGCGAATCAAAGCAAGGGAGGTTAGTTTGTTGTACATAACCAGACAGCAACGTCCCGCGACCCGGAGTGCGTACCTGAGAGACAGCAGAGTCCGACGTAAAATCCAATATATTCACTGGTTTGGCGTGGTGTGGACCGGGACAGGGATGAATATCTCCCGATAATAGTAAACAAATCATGATGATTAGGCCTAAAGCTTTGCATTGATGACGTCAAGTTGATGACTTTGAATGTATCTTCGCTCGCTTGTATAGAGATGGATAAATAAAAGTTACTGCTAAAGTGTGCTTCCCATGTCCGAAATTTCCCAAGGCATTGTATGTTTGTTTAACTAACCAGTCAGCATTATTAACAAATGTTTTCTCATATCTGTTAAATAATGAATGGTTATAAAAATGATCCGCAAAAAAACTCAAATTAACAGGACTTAAGTTAAAAAGCAGACTATAAACTAAGAGAGCTGTGACAACGCCTAATGCACCTGCCGCCATTGCCTTCCCAAGTTAAGTGTTCAGCTCGAGTCTAGAAGGCCCTACAAGTCATTATGCCAAAAATGAATCGGAATAAATTCAGGTATTGCACATCTTTAGCAGACCACCCAAAAATCCACTAGAATGCAGGAAATCACATCTACTTAATCCAAAATTTCCTGGGGGTGGGCCTTCAACTATGTCTGCTTCACAGAATGTAACCAATATTGTCCATCTCCAGTAGGCTGCCCCTATCACCGGCTTTAGGCCTCCCAACAAACCACCAGAATGCAGGGTACAACATCAAATTAATTCCAATTCTCTGATATCTGAGCCACCAACTTGCGTGGCTGCATGTGTGGCATAATTTTGATCACCCCTGACAAAATCTCACTCCAAGGTTTTTTGAAAAGTTGGCAGGTATGATGTTGCTATTTGCATTATTAAAATTATTAGTTTTAAATGAGCATTGGGTTTTCCCAAATTATTGATTCAAATAAATTACACTTTGATATTCACGTCTCATTGTCTTTAAAGTTATTAGAAATCTGAACCTGTGTGTCTGAATCTATATTTCCCAGATAGGTATACTGGGTGGCGTAGTCGGTTACATCAATTCCCTTTTTTTTTGTCGTTTTCTTGTCCATTCCTTCCCCTCCCCTGCGTTTCGGTCACATAAATATATATATATATATATCCCGCGGGGATAGAGCCTCTCAGCAACTGTAGACCTACGACTTTCAGAATGACTCGTGGTTGCAGCCATTCAATGGCACACAGGCCATTTAGAAATAATGTCCTGACAGGAGCGCAATTCCCGGGGGGACAGAAGGGACCTCCTCCCCTCTCTTTTTGACACTTCCCTCTACGATTCAACATCACTAAGATACATCTAGACATCAACACTCTTCATACAAACCTCAATGATGGTGACAAGCAACGGAATTATTTAGATGTACAGATCAACTGCAATGCATGCTGGAAGTCATGTACTATGATGTTACTCAGAGTGCATTGCTGCATAAAGTTTTCTTTGTTGTTGATTGTCACCATCATTGAGATTCATTCACAGATTCTTGATGTCCTTGTGTTTAAATGGTTGAGAACATGTGTTCCCTTCAACAATAATTGGTTACAGCTACACAGGGTCAAAAGACAAACTTAAGATCACCAAAACTTTTTCAGAATAATGTTGCTGGTCTTTACCATTTACGCATATAATCATTTGGCTTCCAACTGGAGAAAAACTTTAATTGTAAGAAATCAAGAATCAAGAGCCTAACTAAAGGATCACTAAGCACTATTGGTTGACTTCATCTTGTTGATGTTTTCTTCAGTGATTGTGTTTGTTAACAGCAGGTGTTCATCATTTCTGATCAATTATCACTTTATTAATCACTTTAATATCTCATTATCTTCAACACTGCTTCATTGTTACTTTTAACACCCTATATTGTGGACACATATAGACACCAAGCAGTGCTCATTTAACACTGGCAATTTGCTGTGTAGCCTGTGTTTAATGGGTGAAAGAAAAACAGTTAAGATGTTTCAAAAATACAAAAGATTATTCCATTATATATAAAATATGAAAAATGTTGTTCTGTACTGGTTCTTAACTTATGAATTCCAATTATTACTATCACTATTTCCATTTATGGTTTGAAAGATTATATATTTGTAAGAACAGCAGGAAAGAGGTCAAGGAAGAGTAAACAACTGTGTAACTGTGATGTATTAGTAAGAGGGAGAAATATTGCATTGTTTTAATTAAGAAACAAGGCCAGAAAGAAACACTTATTTTATTTTGCTTGAATTAACTTTATTGAAGAAAAATGCTATATATATTTACCTAGAAAATATTATGCAATGATCTTGTGTTCAAACAATGATTACCATATACTAACAGAAATGAAAAATGTATTATAAAAAACGGAATAAAGCATTCAAAAGTTTGTTTTAAGTGCAGTCATTATAATGCCTCTAAACTGTTGATGTGATGTCTGTTATTTCACTACGAGTTGATGTAAACATCTTACTTTTCCACATAGCCATTGTTGGGGACTCAAAAAACTTGAGCGTTTTGAAGTCTGCTACTCTCAAAATCATAGTTTGTCACTTCTTAATTTGATGGCAGTGTGGCTATGACATTGTGTGGGGACTCAAAAAACTTGAGCGTTTTGAAGTCTGCTACTCTCAAAATATAGTTTGTCATTCTTAATTTGATGGCAGTGTGGCTATGACAGCCTCTTTGATGTGTCCCAGAGAGCGTCTAAAGATTAAAAGTTTTCATTTTTATTTAGGCTACAGTAATATAATATAAAAGAAAATGATTTTGATTACAGGGACACTGTAGTATTTAGACTTTGTTGGTGTCTTTTGGCCCGTTATCTTCAACACTTCTTCATTGTTACTTTTAACACCCTAAAGTGTGGAGACATATAGACACCCAGCAGTGTTCATTTTAAACTGTCCAATTTGCTGTTTAATGAGAAAGCAAGATCAACATGGCCAGCAACAGCAACTTCATTATGTCATTGCTGGAATTACCGTTCAAAATTATTTCAATACAAGTGATGAGTGAGTGAGTGAGTTATTAAATGGTGAGTTGTGTTATGTTGTACTCTCCAAATGTTGAATTGTAAATAGTTTTATTGATTGCATATTGCCAGCCAAATACATACTGAATATGTTCTGGAAAGATTTGATTAATTACAGTTTTGATGATAGTATAATATGTTTTGATTTGATTATCGCTATGGCAACCGTGAACGCTATAAGTTGTAGACTGTGCTAACAGTGATTTAACTATTATATTACAATGTATCTGTTGATGGTCACAGTGGAAGTGTTTTATAGCGGAACCAAATGCGGTCTTTAGCCTCCTCGCTAGAGACTGCGGTCTTTTCCTCATTAGAGCGCCCTGTCAGTACACGATCTGGGATGCCGCATGATGCATCGTCCATGAGCGCATTACACCCTCATCATTCACAGCGAAAGAAAATGGAAGTTTGCGCTGCCGTTAGGATATTTGGGGGGTGGGATGCGGGTGACGAAGGTCTACACGCTAATTTCGTTGATTGTAAGAGTGTGTGAGGGGCGCCGCCAGGAATTTGGGCCCCACAAAAATCAAATTGGGCCCCCTCTGTTGTCACCACATCTCTAGGACCTAACTGTCCCATCAAAAGCTTTACATAACTCTAATGAAAGGCTTGCAACTGTCTCAATACTAGCACAATATTTACTGCCGGTGATTTTTTATATGCATGCAAGTCTAGTATTGCAGTTCACTATTTGAGTTATTAAAAGCAACCATAAGAAATGAGCTGAAGGCCATATTTTACAGTCTCAAATTATTTTTATTGTAAAATTTGACAAAATGGAAAATTCTCTTAACAAAAAAATATAATTATTATTATTAATGAAGATTAAAAAAAACCCAACAAACTTAAATATATATTCACTTTTCAATCAAAATTAATTAACATCATCCTCTTAAAACCTCTTTAATTTAGCTGAACATATAAGCCAACAAGAAAATAAAATCGACATGTAAAATGGAATTTCCACACCGGGGTTATTATAGTGCTACAACACAGAATTGCACATACTGAAGTCATTGCGTTTGGAAACAAAGATGAAGTTCTCAAGGTGAATGCACACCTTGACTCAAGGGGTCAAACAACAAAAAATCAAGTCAAGAATCTTGGTGTGACAGAGTTAAAGCGGTAACAAAATCACCGTACTATCATCTCAAAAACATTTCAAGGATTAGATATTTAGTTTCCAGTCAAGACCTGGAGAAACTTGTTCATGCATTCATTACAAGCAGGGTGGATTATTGCAATGGTATCTCACCCGCCTTCCCAAGAAAACCATTAGACAGCTGGAGCTCATACAGAACGCTGCTGCCACGATTCTCACTAGAACCAGAAAATCTGAGCACATTACACCAGATCCACATATATTTAACCCATACGCAAGTTAAGACGCTTTAATTACAAGTGACCTGTCAGTTCTCGACAAGTATTGCAAATACGCACATCACAACATGAAATGCACATCACAGTATTGTACCTTATGTCTGTTAATGTGTTGTACAAAGCATTATTCACAGCTTGCATATATAGTCATTTAAATAAACATATTTACTCAAGTAACTAAAGATAATGTATATATGTTATTTGTCCGTTAGAACGGTTGATGAATTCAGGAAAATGTGAGTTGAATAAACAGGGAGGTAACACGTGTCCACATTTAAATGCTGAGCAGAATATGTCACTTGCCTGCATGGACAGATGAGTTAATCTTGTGATAGGGCAAGGTTGGTGGACCGCTTTACAGTAAATAACAAAATACAACATAATAACTTTATATCCATAATATACATTTGCTGACTGCTTACTACTAAGTCATGCAAAGTGTATGAACAGTGTAAACAGGTAAATAACAGAAGATAAACTGTGTAGAAAATAAGTCTAAATATCTAATATTTTGCTAAGTAAAGTTACATGAAAGATGTTTCATAAATGGCAATAATAGATGATATACGTATTTTACTTAATAGCTTTAATCTACTGTACCAAAAAACGGCTATATTAAACAATACAGAAGCAGCCTTCTCTCTCTACTTTTTAAGCGATGGTTATCATTTCTTTTTGACCAAGCTATACTGAACAGAAGCACCTGGTTTTCTTCACACCTGATGTTTTCTCATTCTTCTGCACATGGCAGCGGGGATTTCAGTAGGAGGTTCTGAATCATTGGTCACCTATATCACGGCAGGACAACATTGTGCAACTGCCAAGACCCAGCCTGTACTGCCACATGTATAGCTCCGTGTATGGCTGCAGCTCCACTTAATTAGTTCTTCTTCTTCAATCTCTTCATTCCAGTTTTCCTTCTCAGTGCTCACATGTGAACCTCCGTATTCTGCAGAGAAGGAGAGCTGGGCCTTCACAAGTAACGCTGCAAGTGTTTGAGGTTTGATAGTGGATTCAAACTTCATATTCCAGTTGTGCGTGATCTCTGTCACCTTCTCCTTTGTATCCCACCTTTTTGGTTATTGTGTTCTCATATGTCATTACTGTGTCTCTGTCATTTTCTATATGTTTAATTTTCTCCCACTTGCCAAAGGCTGGACCTTCAATCAACGACAGACCACCAGGCAGAAAGTGCAAAATATCTTTTGAACATGCCCATTCGGTTTAGAACATTGAGGAAGGGGTGAAGGCTGGAGAATTGATGATGTAAAAATGGTTGCCCCAATAATACAGACCACGTTTTCTTTTGAGAATGTCTTTGTAAATATTTTCGTCTTATGTAGAACTTCCCCATGGCTGAGAAGTAGTAGTCTGCATCATGGTAGTTGGGATGAATATCTTTACATTCTTTACATCCGCTGTCTGTTGACAGATTTTTGACTCTGCGGTAGGAATTTCCTTTAATGATGTAAAAAGAGTCATTAATATGACCAACATAATGGTCTCCCACGCAGGAGTGGTGCAGATCATGAAGCGTGAGGTTGGAAGCATCTTTTAAATCAGTTGTCTTCAAATAGCAGCCGAGATCAGCGCGAATTATGAAGCAGTTGTAGCGTATGCCACAGATATCAACTCCATTTATTTTGCTCCCTGGAATGAGGCCTTTCATTGTGCCTAAACCTGCAACACAGAATAACAGACAGATAGTGCTTCAATGTAATTGGATGCTGGTTTTGTAGGCCTTCTATAGATCCTATCCCGTATAAAACATTTGTGAACAAAGCAATGTTTCCATCACGTAGATCCAACAGACAAACTCCCAAATTCCTGATGAACTGGCAGCAAATATCACAACTGGATGTCGCCTTTTTATAAGTAGTTCATATAACAATGACCTGCGCCTCCTGCACTGATGAAATCCTGTAAAAGCAGCATTCGGAGGCGGATGTAAAAAAAATTATTTGACCAAGGTGCGCCTGTCATGCACCTTAAGCTCAAATTCATAGTTAACATGACAGTCACAGACATTGACAGTGTTCAAAATGCACAATTTATTGTAATGGCAGTGGCGCACCTTGTTAATATATGTTATCTTTGGCCTTTCCCATTGAGCGCTAGTGTTTGCAGTGTTTAACAGGCACCACAAGTTTGTCTGTTTACTTCCATTACAGCAATCGCAAGTTAGCATTATGTTATTTACATAATTTACATAAAGTACTCTGATGCGCAAAACCTCATCAAGAAGCTTATTTTACTGGCATTTCGATGAAGACTAAAATCTAGAACTGCTGTGAGCTGCCAGTGTAAATCTTTACATTTATTCAATACACCAGGAATTTGTACATGTTGATTTTTGCTTGAGGGGAATAAAATAAGTAAAGTAAAATGTACTTTTACATATACATTTAGTGAATTTAAGGGAGCACTAAGCGATCTATCTTACAGGAGCAATAATACAATAGGTGCTAATACAAAGTTACTAGTTTCAACGAAAGCAAGAACAATACCTGTTGAGAGAGAGAGGGTTAGTGTTTAGTTCATTTGCCTGTAAAGTATTCACAGAAGAGATGTGTTTTAAGTAAAATAAAGAGAGTGGTCAATAAAGTATGTTTTTCTGCTTAACTTTTACTGTTCCTGTCTAATAAGCGAATAGAATAATGTAAAAACACTTTTTTGTGCCAAGCCACATCAGAACTGAACCGAACCGAAAACCGCGGGTAAAAAAATTATGTACGTATTGAACTGTGGGTGAGCTGTATTGTTGCAACTCTAGTGTTAACTGATATTAAAGTATAATTTAGTTAACATGAATTGCTTGTCAGTACATTGAGCAGATACTATGTTATGCAATCTGGATGGTGAGCTCCGCCATCTCATGATAACAATGTTTTAAAAAATGCTGTAGTTCACAGATGACTGGCAGTAAATGATCATTAATATACCTTTATTCTACATGTTATGTGGTTTATTTTGAGAGGTGAACTGTATTTGTAGTGTCAAGAGAGGGAAGTTCCCCCTAAGAAATGTTTTGTTCTGAGAACATTCTCAGAACATCTCTGCTGGTGTCGAATACATTCCCAGAATGTTCCGATACGGTCACGATGTGGAGTTTTTTAAAGGGGGTGGGAACCTCATTTGGTGGACCTTCATAGAACATTCAGGACGTTCTCTGAACATATAAGGGACCCTCAGAAAGCAAGCTTAAATGCACAAACCATTGAGTCAATGTTAAAAATGGTTGATTTGTGAATGTTAATTAATGCTATAAATGTTTAATTTCAACAAACCACCATTATTGTGATCAGTGTTTGCTTTACTTGAGCTCTTGACTCTGAATTTTCAAGTTTCAATTTAATTTCCTCTTCCAATGCTTGCGATTTGTTTCTTTAGGCATTTGTGCGTGTTGTCAAAGGATACAGTGAAAAAAGTTGGCAATATTTGCTGTTTTTGGTATGTGCAATAGCTAAATTAAGATGCTTTAAGTAATACTGATTACTTGTTTCATAATTAATGCAATATTTTTTAAGAGGATGGAAAGTATTGTGTCAAAATAAATTCAAATAGTACTTACACACTTAGACAACAACAATCATCACACCAAACTCGACAATGGTGACAATCAACAACAAAATAATCTTCATGCTGAAATGCATGCTGGGTAACATTATAATACAAAACTCATTCATGTCTCCCATCGTGCATTGCATTATCTGAATTAGTTTGATGATTGTCACCATTGTTGAGGTTTGTATGATGAGTGTTGATGTCTGAGTGTATCAGCGCATGTTTTTCTATTGTGTCGTTCGTTGTTGCTGTAAATTTTCATTAATCACAATGAAAGTCAAGAGAGAAGAGCTCAACTTAAGCAAACACTGCTCATAATAATGGTGGTTTGATAACATTTCTTTCATTTTTTTACATTAATTGCAGGTGTAAAAGTGATTTTGATTGTCAACTTATCATTTAAAAATAATAAAATGCCTGGGACATGAGTTACATTGCCAGGTGGTATGTCATACAATTTCCAAAAAGGACAAATACAAAACATGACTGGTTGACAATTGTTGCCAGGACATTGTACATTTTAGTTTGGTCCCCTGAAGGTCCTGCAAATGTTGCAAAAGAATGTCCTATAGTAAAGGTCCTCTATACTTTCAGAAAATGTCCTGAATGTTCTGTGAAGGTCCACCCAATATCGTCCCTACACCCTCTAAAAAACTCCACATCATGACCATATCGGAACGTTCTGGGAATGTGTTTGACACCAGCAGGGACATCTCAGGACAAAACATTTATTAGGGGCTTATGATCAATTTTTTAAAGAAAGATAATTTTGCCAAGATATTCTCAAGATGTGAGAAAAACGCCCGTGAAATGAACAGTGAAATTCTGTAGTTTTTTTTTAACTCCACCGACACTATTATCACCTTCACTTCCAGACACCACTGTCACTTTATTTCTGTTGCACGTCTACAAAGGTTCTTATTGAGAATGAACACAAGTTTATAAGTTGATGGTTTTTGTTGAGTCTCCATTATGGTGATGAGTGTTTGCTTTGGTTGGGATCTTGACCCTTTACCGCTTGAGTTAAATTTTTCCCTTGTTTTAATAACTATGTGTTGAAACAGAGATCAACCGTGTGGAAAAAAACTCAGTTTTTTGACCTCCTCATTGATGATATTGTATAAAGTTAAATTATATACTGAAGGTGTTTAACAGCACGTCTTTCACATGGACTTAGCAGACATCAGGAATAAAACAGTTTGTCTCAACAATGGTGACAAGCAAAATTACCTCTTAAGATAAACACTATGCATTCTGGGTACCATCTAAGCAGAAAACTCATCCATGACTCCCAACATGCATTGCAGCTGTAACCTTTTCATGTGTTGGTCACCACTGTTGAGATTCATTCACAGATTCTTGATGTCTGAGTCAAAGATCAAATACAAAAATGTGGATCTCAAACGCAAGCTCATTCAGACTGTTGATACAAAAACACCAGAAATAAGCTTGTAAACGGATCTTAACAAATTTTCTTTTGATGTTATTTGCTACAAAACTATGTTTTATACAAAACACTTTATAGCAGTCTAAAGAAAGGATGAAAGAGCACAACTAAAGCAAACACTGATCACAATAAAGGTGACTTTAAACAACAATAAGACAGCAAGTCATGGACGTTATGCTGCAGTCCCTGTAAAGCAGAAGTGGTGATCGTCTTCAGTATTCTGACATATTTCCAAGATGAATAGTGGGTGTGGCTTATGGTTTCCACTGTGAATTGATTGGATTAATAAAAACAGTAGTTCTCTGGCAACCACAGCTGCCTGTATTTTTCCGTAAAAATTACAGAACAATTTTCACAGTGTAGGAAACATAGAGGAACTAAATGAAGTTCTCAAACTCTTTACAGTATTTAATGCTAAATTCAAAATTAAATACAGAATTAAAGCTTCAAAACACATTGGGTTCCTCTTTTCTTTTGTTCTTTGATTGACATTAGTGACAGGAGTCACAGAAGCAGGTTTAAGAACGCGGTATTTTTAAGAGCCGTCTCTCTCTACCCAGATCTGACGCCTCTCCCATTTTCACAACTCTTTGAATTCATTTCAGGTTTTATTTTACACGTTGAAGTCTGTGCTCACGAAAATGCTACACAATGGGCTTTCTGCCATAAGCTTGTGTGGTTTTGTTCATTCAAGCACGGAAGAAGGTAATACTGTCTTACAGATTCTGACAGAGATTTACTGACCCAGCCTTTATCGTGACTGTTATACACCAGACCAGATCGCTGTCCCGTTGCATTTTGCCACATCCCACAGCTAGAAGCTGTCTATCTACAATGAACGCGTCAAAGCAGCTGTTTCAAATTGCACTCGAGTGCTTTAAAAGCCTTTACACGAATAAGAGCGTGATTATATAATGTAACGCTAGACAAAGGATGAGAAAACAAACAGATGCGAGTTCATCTGAAAATAATGAATCGCATGCGTTAACTTTGACAGCCTTTAACATAATATGTATGATCATTACACTTTAAAACATATTTTTAAGCACACTTTTTTCATAGGGTGATATGTTTTATTAATATTACTGTTTATTGTTCTGATATTTTAGAGTGTATTTGTTGAAACCCTAATAAATCAATGCAATTTCATTGTAAATCAGATGTTCTTTCTTTAACTTCCCTGTTTCTCAATATATTTTTGAATGTGTTTGATTTCAATCTATAATCATTATTCTTGTGAACACTGTGTGTCAGATGTAATATTGCCATACACATAAGTGGTCAATATTAAAAGCTTACTTACCTGGTAAGTGTTCAGTACAGCGCTGGATCTGATGATGAGCTCTTCAGTCTGAGAGAGAGAGAGAGAGATACACTCATCTACCAGACCAGCTTTAAATAGAACTCCAAAGAGGGCTGGGTGAAAAAACCTCAAAACACGCCCACAAAACAAGATCACAGATGTTCAAGGTGTGTTGCTAGATGAACATATGCATTTCATGCACTTAAACTTGACACTAAATCAGAGTTGAATCTACAGTTTGGTGTGATAAATAGAGAATTGTTCATTATGTTAATAAATCATAAAATCACAATGGCGAAAAATGAAAACGATTAGTGTCTATCACACATGCAACACTTGTTCTACAAAGCTCAACAGTGGTGGAACTTCTGCTGCCTTTATGTGAGTTCGGAAATTTGATTATTCCAGAAGTAACATCTGGATATAGTAACATTAAAAGTATTTAATAACATTAAAACACTACAAGTATCTTCTAACATTAAAAGAGACTATTCCATAAATTATTTCTGTGGGAATTGTCATATTTCCGAGAGCATGTGAAGTCAGCTAAAATATATACAGTAAATACTTATGCTGCAATGCATGCTGGGTGTCATTGTTGAGATTGACTAGACTTGACACTATGCTGATGCCCAACACGCAGTTAATGTTTTGTTCATTGTCATCATTGCTAAGATTTGATGTCTTGTTTTTGAAGACTTCACAGATTTTTCTGGAAACATCTCAGTATCAAATCAGGTAACCTCAGAAGAAGCACACTTTCTTCTTTTGAACCATTGCATAAAATGTGTCTGATAAAAATCTTTCAGTGACTTTATGAAAAATGAACTCTTAAATTAAGTGAGTTCACCCAAAAATGATAACAGAGAGATTGGTCGCTGGTTTCCAATGTTCTTTCACAGTGAAATCATCTGTGCTGTTTGATGATTGATGATCCGTTGACAATATCTTCATGTTGTTCCCGTGAGCTTGAGTTAACTTTGGCTTATTTTCAGGAGGCTGATGAAACTTAACCTTCAAGTTTTCTTTTCAGCTGAAGGAATGTTTGTGTTAAATGTGAAGTATGTACTGTATGTGTAGTAAGTATCTCTGAAAAGCTGTCAGCTTGTAAAGCATTTAATTTTCATTCCTCCCATAGTTTGTATTTTTTCAACAAACTACAGCAACGTGACTAAAAAATGTTTTTCCTTACACTTAATTTAATTCAATTCAAGTTTATTTAAATAGCGCTCTTCACAATGTGCATTGTTCCAAAGCAGCTTTACAGGAGCCAATAAGAAAAACACCAAGGTAAAACACAGCACAGTGCAAAGTGTTTATAGAACAAGCAAGATCATTCTAATAAATCGTAACTAATAAATAAATAAGTAATTAAATAAATGCAGTCTCCCGGTGAGCAAGCCAACACTGCCCTGCTGTGGCGAGGAACCCAAACTCGAATGATTGATGAATGGAGAAAAAAAAGTTTAGTAAGTTTAGCATGAAATACCAAGTATTGTAACTTTAGCATTAATGTGACAAGTAGTTTGTCTTTGCTCTTGGATGTGGATAGAATGGTCTGAGCTGGGATGGTCAGACGGTCGCCTTTCTCTTGGGTGGTAATGGAATTGCCAGAGATGGAGCTGGGATGGTCAGTCAGTCCGCGGGCTCTCGTAGGAGGATGGCACAGGATTTTCAGATGTAGCTGGCCTAATCTCTAGTTGGGGAGGGGGGTATGACGTTCGTCTAGACCTGGCGGAATCTTTCACTACCTCGGATGGGCATCCCGAGGCGGAGGCAGAAAGAGAATAATTAGTGTAGCTGCTGTTCATTTTCTATGCAAAAGTGAAAGCTTGGCTGAAAAAATGTGTCTTTAATATAGATTTAAATTGGGAGAGTGTGCCTGACCCTCGAATAGTATCGGGAAGGCTATTCCAGAGTTTAGGTGCTACGTATGAGAAAGCTCGACCCCCTTTGGTAGATTTAGTTATTCTAGGTGTTATCAAAAGTCCTGAGTTTTGAGATCTTAGAGAGCGTGATGGGTCGTAATGTGATAGAAGCTCTGTTAAGTAGGTGTGGGGCTAAGCTGTTCAAGGCTTTATATGTCATTAAAATAACTTTAAAATCAATACGATACTTAATGGGTAGCCAGTGAAGGAATGATCAAATTGAGGTAATGTGATCGTATTTTCTTGACCTGGTTAGAACTCTGGCAGCTGCATTCTGAACTAACTGTAGTTTTGTTTATTGATGATACAACCACTAAGAAGAGCATTACAGTAGTCAAGTCTTGAGGTCACAAATGCATGAATAAGCTTTTCTGCATCAGCAACACATAGAATATTTAGTAATTTGGCAACATTTCTAAGGTGGAAGAAGGCTGTTTTTGTGACATTTGAGATATGATTTTTAAATGACAGGTTGCTGTCTAATATAACGCCTAGGTCTTTAACTGTATTTGTCGGAGTAACAGTGCAGCCTTCAATTTGCAGGTAATAATCTGAGATATTCTGGCTACGTGTCTTTGGTGCTATAAGTAATATTTCTGTTTTGTTGGAGTTTAAAAGAAGGAAATTACTAGTCATCTAATGTTTTATATCTTCCAATTTGGATACCTTGAAGAAAACATCTGGTCTTGATGAGATATATAGCTGAGTATCATCTGCATACCAGTGGAAGCTAATTCCATGTTTTCTAATAATGTTGCCAAGGGGCAGCATGTATATGGAGAAAAGCAAGGGTCCTAAAACCGATCCCTGAGGTAATCCATAGTTTACTTGCATTAGATTTGATGATTCCACATTTAAATAGACATATTGATATCTGTCAGATAAGTAAGATCGGAACCATTGTAGTGCCTGTCCCTGAATACCGGTAAAATTGTGTAAACAATCTAAAAGTATTTTATGGTCTACAGTATCGAACGCTCTTTACGAAACTATCTTTAGTAGATGAGGTGATTGTTCTACCCTGTTGATAACGAGCTTTACGACTGATTTCTGCAGTGTGCAGTGTACATGTTGTAAGATGATGATCAGTTACATCGTCGCTTTGAGGTATAATATCTATATTGGTTAGATTGGCTCCGTGAGATATAATCTAGACTTATTATAATATAATAAGTCTAGTTTATGATTAAGTCAATGAGTGGGTCTATTGATGTTTTGTGTTACACCAAAAGAGTGTTAATTGCATTGGGTCAATATCAGTTTTCATACCCTCAATTAATGTTGAATGTGGAAACATCAACAAACCAGCATTACTTTGATTAGTGTTTTATTTTAGTTGGGCTATTGAATATTGTGTTTTGATGTTAGTATTCATTGTCTGCTGTGACGGTTTGCTAAAATACATTTATTAAAACAAAGTAAACTAAGATCCATTAGTAGATCACATGACATTGAGCATTTAGCAGTTATTTTAAAAAAAATTGTTATGTCTTGTGGTGTTAGTGTGTGAATCTTGTTTATATTGTAAAGAATGTATGTTTTGCAGTGTGAGATGAACCCAGTGGTACAACTATTATACTTCTATTAGTCAACAAAAGAAAGCTTCATGCTGCAATGCATGCTGGGTAACATCATAGTACAAAACTCACTTATGATTCCCAGCATGCATTGCAGTTTATCTGAATTAGTTTAATCCTTGTCACCATTGTTGCACCAGGTTTGTATGATGAACGTTCAGTTCATTAAAGATCAGTTTCATTACTATTTAGTGTGATTCCCATCTTTGTTTCATCTTGACACACATCACAAATAAATAACTTTAAAACTTCTCATTCATCTTTATTAATGCACAAGTGTTCAAAAAGAACACTACTGTAAACACTAAAATAGAGTATGTCCTTCATAATAAATCCTCATTTTACCATTTTTGCTTGAGTAAAATAAATATTTTGGTTATTATCAAAGTAAAATTTTATTTTTGGACCAACGCAAAACTATGACTAGAGAAAAAGTGTTAAAATTGTCTGTAACAAATTACAGTATTAATTTAAAGTTGGTACAAAGTATTTTTTTAAATCCACAGATTAAGTATTTTATTTAAATTGGTCCAAAGTGTATTTTTTTCAGTAAATCTCGGTTAACACATTAAGTATAAGTGGGTCCCTGCTCCATGCATCTCTCATCTAGGGGTCCTTGCCCCGAAAAGCATTGAAGACCCTTAGTTGAAGACCACGTGTAAAGCGCTGGTTGCGTCACTTTCTACCTCTTTCCAGAGTTTGCTCTCCCAATTTGGCCGCTTTTGATTTAACAAGATTTAAATAACGAACCCAAGTAAACGACCGATTGTAATATTCACCAATGCAAACTACAAAATGCAGAAAATATATTGTTTACGTGTTTAATGTTAAAGTGACGAGGCAAAAACATTACCAGCACTTTACTAGTTCATGCTAAACAGCATGGCTTTATTGACTCAGGTGTGTTTATGGTTAGTCTATTAAAATAACATTATCATTGCAAATATTTCAAATGTATCACTTTTAAAAAACTTCTCAATCTTAAATTCTGTTTTATATTTTTATAATTTTACATATATTAACATATAACAAGTCTCTGCAACTTTTATAATTGATGTATGTCTGAAGGGACAATTCACTCACTTATCACTCGCTTACCTTGTCATTCCAAACCCAAATCATATTTTATGAAGCATAGATTGTTTTTCAACAGAGTAATATTTGTAAAATAAACATGAAAAACAGACGTGGTTTTAGCTTTTGTTATCTATTTTGCACTCGGTATTCCAAAAATGCACATACTATATGTAGATCAAGAAAGTCAACATTTTTCAACTAAAAAGACATCTGTATTTCAAAAATCCTGTGTGCCGTCCTGCTTACACAATGGTAGCAATTACCACAGCAAAAGAACAACATGTACAAGTGTGTCACAACTGAGCAAACCTGCAAATTACAGAGAAAAACATTTTCAGAAGCCCTGCAAGGCCTGTGAACTACAGTAGAAGGAGAAGAAATACTACATGAGATGTGTTGATGCCATGAAATTTAAAACCAACTTATTTTTCCCTTAAAATGATACATTTTCTCAGTTTAAACATTTGATATGTCATCTATGTTGTATTCTGAATAAAATATTGAAATTTGAAAAACTTCCACATCATTGCATTCTGTTTTTATTCACAATTTGTACAGTGTCCCAACTTTTTTGGAATCAGGTTTGTATTTTTATATATTGAAGAATGTTGTTTACAGCCCCATATTCACTTGCCTTGGTTACAATAGAAGTGAATGGGGGGTTACCAACACTTTCAAAATATATTCGTTTGTGTTCTGCAGAAAAAAAAGAAAGACATACAGGTTTAAAATAATGAGAGGACGTGTAAATGATGACTGAATTTTTATTTTCAAGGTGAACTGCTCCTTTAAGTCCGGGCCCACCCCGTTCAGTTCCCTATTCGATTGAAGTGCGATGCACTAAACACAGTAGCATGATGCATGTAGATCACCATCTCGCTTAACCGAAGCCAGTGTGAGAAGGAGGGCAGTTTTTAGCAAGAGAGATTGTAAGTCAGTAGACTTGAGCGGTTCAAACGGCAGTTTAAAACGGCAGAGCTCTTGGGACCACGGGGAGGCCCCAGGGTGGAACTGAACTTGGTCTAGCAGTTTCTGAAACCTCTTGAGAGGGACAAAAGAGCCCATTTTCGCCACAGTCCTTCTGACTGCCAATGTGCGTTCATGCGTCAGCCAGATTTGAACCTGCGCCGAGTCGAGCATCCCCAGCCAGCAAAGACACATGGGGCCAAGATGCGTTTGATCTGGGCTGTCTTCTTGGCCTCAGCTGGTTCCATGTAGGCCCCACATAGGTTAGCCCAGATGAAATGAACACTGTTTAGTGTGCATACTATAGGCTTCTAAATGTAACACTGAATGTTGTAGTTAAAGGTGGGGTGGTTGATTTGGAAAGGTGCTAATTTTAGTCTGCTTTTGGTTATTTGCTCAACTGCAAGACGTCTCTGAGATGTCTGCTGCAGATGTCATATAGACCTCTAGACAGAGGTGGGACCAAGTCATTGTTTTCAAGTCACAAGTAAGTTTTCAACTCACTTCCTAAAGTTATCTCAAGTCCCAAGTCAAGAGAGGCGAGTCCAAGTCAAGTTGCAAGTCTTGAATGTTAATGGAATTTAATCAATATCAGTTTTGTACCCACAAAAATCATCATTATGGACAGGTGCCTTGGTTTCGTCTTCCAAACGCTGGCCGAGGATGGGCAGTCAAGGATTCCTCCAGAGGTAGGAGATTTGCAAAGCCGCGATTGTCAGCGCCGTTTGAGCGTGTGGGTAACAGAGCTGTGGGCATGAGTGGAGTGGGGAGCACACCAGGATTCAGTGAGCTCCTGGTGGACCTCTAGGAAGAAGGGAGCGGGTCTCTGGGATCGAGGCTGCTGATGGTACCCCGGCTGCAAAAAAATGAATGTCCAGAGCAGAAGGCTTTCCTTTGGCTCGACCGGAGAGGACCAATCGAGGCAGAGCTCCGAAACCGCTCTGGTTAGTAGTCAAAGCGAGGACAGGTGTTGCCAGATTATTATGCAATGCAAAGTGACTGTATCCGAAGGGAACTATACTGTTTTTTTTGTGGTGGTTTTACTATAATAACCATTTTTTTTTGTTTTAACTGTTGTAAAACCATGTTTTCTTTTCTGTTCGACACCATGGTTACATTTCATGGAGGATTTTAGTTACAGTGATTCTATTTCCTACTGACACAGCTTTCCTTAATTTTCTGGCTACCTCAGCACTTATTCATTTTGTGTCAGGCTTCATTTTCTGAAAAATAACAGGAATTACAAAAAATGACATTCTTATGAAGCATTTTTGTCTTGTTTTAGTAAAAATATCTAAAACCTCTTAAAGCGATTGAAAAGTGACCTAAGATATTTAGTCTTGTTTAATGACAAATAATGTAAGAATTATGTAAGGTAATGGTCAAAACAAGCAAAAAACTCTATCCATGGTGTGAGAAAGATAAACTACCAAGTTTATTTTTCTCAGCATGAACAGTTTTTGCTTGTTTTGACCATAAATTTAATGCTTACTTATAGGTCACATTTCTTGTCAGGTGATTGTATTTTTTTATTTAAGAACGTTTAGATAGTTGTACTACAAAACAAGACAAAGACACTTGGTAAGAATGTCATTTTGTAAAGTGTAGAATCTCTTGGGCAGCGGAGTTAAACTCCTGGAGACCTCAGTTATTATGAGATTAAATCAAACACACCAGAACCAGTTTTTGACATCTGTGCTTTAGGGCCAGTCCTAATGTCCTATGAACTGTAAAATATATGCCACCTCCTTCGTAACTTGAGTTTGGTAGAGTTTTTTTCACAGAGTTATTATGTATGCTACAACCCGAATACCGGAAAAGTTGGGACGGTTTTTTTTTATTTGAATAAAATGAAAACTAAAAAACTTTAAAATCACATGAGCCAGTATTTTATTCACAATAGAACATAGATAACATAGAAAATGTTTAAGCAGAGAAATGTTACAAATTTTATGCACAAAATGAGCTCTTTTCAAATTAGATTCCTGCTACAGGTCTCAAAATAGTTGGGACGGGGGCATGTTTACCATGGTGTAGCATCTCCTCTTCTTTTCAAAACAGTTTGAAGACGTCTGGGCATGGAGGCTATTGAGTTGCTGGAGTTTTGGTGTTGGAATTTGGTCCCATTCTTGCCTTATATAGGTTTCCAGCTGCTGAAGAGTTTGAGGTCGTCTTTGACGTATTTTTCGGTGAAAGATAGGTGAAAGATCTGGACTGCAGGCCAATTCAGTACCCGGACTCTTCTACGACGAAGCCAGGCTGTTGTAATAGCTGCAGTATGTGGTTTTGCATTGTCCTGCTGAAGTATACAAGGCCTTCCCTGAAATAGACGTTGTTTCGAGGGAAGCATATGTTGCTCTAAAACCTTTATATACCTTTCAGCATTCACAGAGCCTTCCAAAACATGCAAGCTGCCCAAACCGTATGCACTTATGCACCCCCATACCATCAGAGATGCTGGCGTTTGAACTGAACGCTGATAACACGCTGGAAGATCTCCCTTCTCTTTTGCCTGGAGGACACGGCGTCCGTGATTTCCAACAAGAATGTCACATTTGGACTCGTCTGACCATAGAACACTATTCCACTTTGAAATCGTCCATTTTGAATGAGCCTTGGCCCACAGGACACGACGGCACTTCTGGACATGTTCACATATGGCTTCCTTTTTGCATTAAGCTTTAGTTGTCATCTGCTGATGGCACGGCGGATTGTGTTTACCGACAGTGGTATCTGGAAGTTTTCCCGGCCCCATTTATTAATGTCATTGACACAATCATGCCGATGAGTGATGCAGTGTCGTCTGAGGGTCCGATTTACTTCATAAGTCCCAGCTGAATCTTTTCTTTTTCAGCCTGCAACCTTTTCCCTCTGTTACCTCTCGCTTGCCATTGCTTGCCTCCCTTTGCTTCACCCACCGCGGTTATTTATATAACGTCTGTGATTAAACTTCGGCAAGTTGCATGGAAGGGGCAAATTGTTCCTGCTCCCGGTATTCTTTCACTACCGGTATACGTGACTTACTTTCTAGAAAGAAATGTTCTGCCCATTTGGAACCAGTCTTAAAGCTCTGAGTTCTTAAGTCTCACGTAGACATGATCAAAATCAGAATAGTTATTTAGAACAGCAGTTATAGTAGCAGAAAGCTTTCATTTTTTATTTACAAAAGTTTAAAAAACAAAACGCCAGTGTAATTTTTACATATTTTTACCTATTTCAACTTTCCATTTGAAGATTTGTAATAATTGTAATAAGTTGGAGTGAAATATAAAGAGTGAACATACTGTCTATAAAGCTGTAGATGAGTTTATTTGAACTGACATAAACGCAAACAGAAAGTCAACCTTCACAATATTTAATTTCACATCTAGAATATCCGGTCAGAGATTAAAGTATCAAAAACAGGCAGACATTTCTAAAGGAAAAGATGCTTAAGCAATATATAAAACACATCACTGTCATCTGAAAGAGATTCCAAGTGAGAGGGCAGGTAAGCTCAATCCATTCCATCCCCAACCAAGAGCAAAGAACGACTATATTTTACATTAATGCTTAATTTACAACTCTTAGTATTTAATGCTAAACTTACATCACATGACAGCAGTTTGAAGTTATAGCTACACTCAGGTACATTATGCCATTACTATTTCCCTGCTTTAACACTAATTTGTTGTCTGATATCGGTCTCACAATAAGACAATATTAGACCTAAACAGTATCAACAAATGAATTTACCAATACCTCCTCCACGTCAAGAACTGTTTGTGAAAGTGCCCGTTATTAGAAGTCAGGATGAAGGTTAGTTAACCATAACACAATTCCTTGTTGTATTGTGTTTTGGTCATTATTGGCTATGCATCGAGATGCGTATCGCATCAACTTCAGTATAAAGATGCACATCGCTATTGTTCAGATGATCTCTATAATTGCATTGGACCAATCACTTTTACACCTGCAATTAATGTTGAAATTGAATTAAACCATCATTATTATGATCAGTGTTTCCTTTATTCGCGCTCTCAACTCTTATTTTACTAATAATTGGGGTCATTGAATCAATGTGTTAAGATGCATTTACTTTGGCAAAGAAAACGATGGGATCAGCTAGTGAATACTAAATGTTGATGTACAATATATGTTTGAAATGATATGTTCACTAATCGTGAGTGCATTGTTGTGCAAATTTTGGTTTGTCACATCTCTGATTTTACAGGATGTCTTTAAAGCAGTGAGATGCCTGTTAAAGCAATTTTACAATAAATCATAGTACAAAACTCATTCATGATTCCCACCATGCATTGCAGCTGATATGTTTATTTGAAGTATTTTGTTAATTTTTACTATTGTGGAGGTTGGTAAAATGAGTGTTGATGTCAAAGCGTGTCAAGAAACGGATTGAACGTTTGTGTACTATTAGACACAGCATTCACATCAGTCATGAATGCCCCCATTTCATTTTAGTCAAACTTCAACATTTACAACATTTGCAATAACAGAGATCACCTGGACGTCCATATCAGACGTTCGTAAGATGTCATGAAAAGACGTCGTACACTGCAAATATGATGTTCGTACTAAGTTTCAACCTTATACACACCAAAGTGCAATCTACGCTTCTTTTCGAAAAATGATTTTTAGTCTCTTTACAGGAGAAAAATTTAAGAATCAAGTAAGTTTATAGTTAAAAAAGCTAAAGAAATCTGCCAATTGTGACGATCCTGTACTTTCTGTTCTTAGATTTCTTGCCTTGTGGACAGGGTTGTTACAGTACCATGTCTTGTGTGTTTGTTTTATGTGGAGACACGTGGCCGTATGTTTTGATAGTTCGCTGCGTGTCTTCCTTGTAACTCCGCCCCCTTGTTTCTCCGTTAGTCTCCCCCCAGTAAACAATTACCGTCTTTCAACGTTGAAATATGCAGGGCTCTCAAGTTTTGAAGACAGGCAAGAGTGACATTTGTTTTGATGGGACACCTTAGCCATCTCCTCCACTGTGCCTGTCTTCCACCTGGCACTGGCATCATCTTCCACCTGCACTGTGCACCTGCACTGTGCATCATCTTCCACCTGCTGCATCTTCCACCTGTCTGTCTTCCACCTGCACTCTCATCATCTTCCACCTGCACTGCACCTGCACTGTCTCATCATCTTCCACCTGCACTGTCTCATCATCTTCACCTGCATCACACCTGCACTGTCTCTTCATCTTCCACCTGCAGCACCTGCACTGTCTCATCATCTTCCACCTGCACTGCACTGTGCACTGCATCTTCCACCTGCACTGTCTTCATCTTCTGCACTGTCTCTTCCACCTGCTCTCATCACACTGCACTGCACTGTCTTCCACCTGTCTGCACTGTCTCTTCATCTTCCACCTGCACTGTCTCTTCATCCTGCACTGTCTCATCATCTTTGCACCTGCACTCATCATCTTCTGCACTGTGCACTGTCATCTTCCACCTGCACTGTCTCTTCCACCTGCACTGTCTCATCATCTTCCACCTGCACTGTCTCATCATCTTCCACCTGCACTGTCTCATCATCTTCCACCTGCACTGTCTCTTCATCTTCCACCTGCACTGACTCTTCATCTTCCACCTGCAGTGTCTCATCATCTTCCACCTGCACCGTCTCCTCCTCTGTCTCCTCCCCTAATGTGCCTACCATTTTCGCCACCTTCTCTGGGCCAGCATCCTGTAACCTGCTCTTTTTGGGGGGCTTTCCTCTCAGGGTGAATGAAAGGATGCTTAGTTGCCTTTTACCTGACATCTTTGAAAGACAGATGCAATGATTAATGCATCCATGGCCAGGATTATATAATTATAAAATATGACATGATTTTAAAAGTGACCTATAACATCGACTATGCAATGCACTTTAATTAATTTAGTGCTAATAAAATTATTAAGCCTATTGGAGAGATATATATGTATAATGTGACAATATGTCAGTCATCGTGTGAATATGACTAGGCCTAGACTAACGTTACTTGTTTTGAGCAGATGTTGTCAGTGAACAGGCTGTAAAACTGTTGGCTAAGTAACAGACACTCATGAAAAACTGATGCTAATTATCTGGGAAACATTCTCTAACAGCAGTCAAGTTGTCATTGTTTGTGTCAAACAAGTTGTGAATTTGTTGTAACAGGAGATCATTACTTACTTTGTGCTCAAAGTGATGCTCGGAGCTCCAGTGGTTTCCTCTGTGGGTGAACGAGGAAGATGGTAAACAATTCCAGGATGCTTTTTTTTTATTGGTTGTTGCGTTAAATCTTACCCAGATACAATAGTGCTATTTTCTGATTGGCTATTGTGTAGCCTATTTCTTTTTTTTGATTGGCTGATAAGTGGCAGGCTCGATTAAAAACTCCAGGGGAGACGCGCTTGATTCCTGCCAGTTTCCATAGTGAGAGCGGCGCGACCAGATAACTTTTGGGCGCTGCGGCATATTAAATGTATTATAAATATTTTTTCTGCGTGAGAAATACAATGTGTGGCGGGAGTGCGTGACAAAAGACCGAAATGAGTGACTGTCACGCTCAATGCGTGACACTTGAGAGCCCTGAATATGGTTGAAAATAAGTCGGTCCGCCTTGGACTGGTTTACCTTGGAAGTAGTTCAGGCTGGACTGTTTGACTACGTGTTTTCAACTGATCATGTTTTCAACTGATAATCTAAAGACAGCTACATAATCTGTTATACATGCTAAAACAATGGAGAAAACAAATTACCAAACCATGTTCATTATTATCTTAAATAAATGTAAAGAGTTTTACATATTCCGTCAAAGTTATAAAAACATTGAAACTTGAGGTGCAATGAGGATTCATACATTGCAATAATTACCCCACCCCACCAGGTGGCGGAAATGCACCATTAAAGATAGTTGCCAACAGCCATAAAACCGAAAGAAGAAGCGAAGAGGCGCGTGATTGTTGCGCGAAAAAAGCCCAGCCAACCGCCAGATTCCAGAAAGCTCTTCACGACGCGAAACCAGCTGTGTAAAGTAAGTAGCTATGACAAAATAATTAGATATGATAGCAAAATAAATGTAGCGTTATAATCGTTTACCTTATTTCAACCAAACCTGATTTTTTTTTATTGTAAACGTAATTACTGTAGCAGTAGCTATCTAGACATTCTACCACGAGTGTCCACATCCACCACACGGATGGACAGTTGGCTAATAAATTACCCAAATGCGGATATTAATAAGCCATTAAGGTTTAACTGTTTGTGATTATTTTGTAACTTAGTTATGTTATCGAGGTAGATATCCAAAAATTTTAGCTTTGTTTAGATTGAGAATGAGACGTCACGCGTTTCACTCCGCGAAGGCGCCGCCATTTTAGGTGGCTATCCGTCGCCATCAGAGTCCTGCAACGGGTCGGGTAACGCTACGTTACCCTTATAAAAGTGGATAAAACGTGTGGTGACATTCCTAAAATTCACGGGCGAGGATGCGGGCGGATAATGAACTCCTTGCGGGCGGGTAGTAGCAGATGAAAAATATGTGCTTGAAGAGCTCTTTTCCAAAACGCCATAAAAAAAAAAACATTGTCATAAAATTTTTGCTCCATCAACGTGTCATGCCAAATCCTTGTTTAAAATGTATGGCTACTTTTTTTAGCCTAAACGGATAAATCCTCTCGACTAATCAGAATTCGGTGAACTATTAACAGATGTTTGTTCATATAACTTTAATTCCTCAAAATGAGTCAAACAAATCTTATTCTCTCTCTTTTTCTTTTTCTTGTTTTCGGTGCTGATGTAGTGACACGTTCATGTAACCGTAGAAGCTAAAGTAATGATTATGAATATGTAAAATATTGCAATGAGAAATTCATGTCTGTCATGTCTTTAATGGAGAATGGTCACGTAACATTTATTTTCCGTGTTCGCATTAATGAGGAAAAGACAAAAGCCATTTTGTAATAGACAACCCATACATTTTTTGAAAAAACAAATGAATTTATAGCGTTTTTTTTTTTTTTAAAGTATGGATTTATAGCGTTTTGAAAAGAAAAAAAATTAGGCTACTTTGATTTATCATAAACCATATTGTTGTTTAATTTATTAATCATTGTTCAACATGTTCAGACTGAGCCAACAAACAACAACACATTTTAACTGGGTAATTAAATAAAAATAAAGCACTTTAATTGGAAGGATTTTGTATGGGTCAGGTAACGGGCCAAATATTAACGGGTCTGACTCTGGGTGGGTGCGGATTAAATTTTGATATCACGGGTGACGGGTTGGATCTGGTGCTGAACTTTGCGTCGGCGGGTCCAAAAATGGACCTGTGCAGGACTCTGGTCGCCATGGTTGTGACAGAGCAGCTTGATATGCGTTTGCATTTTCTCTACAGTACACACTCTAAAAAAAATATTCAGTGGCTTAGAAAATATCTCAGTAATAATTAACTTTATTAAATTAAGAAAATCTCTGAATATCATTTACTTGATTGTTTGAGTTGAACATATACATTTTTCTAAAATTTAGTTTTATCAAAAAAAATCACTAAAAGAATTTTGTATATTTGACTAACCAATTATTTATACAATTAATATATTTGTGAAATTTCTATCAAAATATTTGAGAATGGAGAATTAAACTGATCTCAAGAACCACAAATATTACTTAATATTATTACAAGAAAGATATCCTTACAAAACGTTGGCAGTCCTTGAGAGAATCCAGGATTACACTATCTAAATTGAAGCAAGCATCATAATGTCTGCACATAAATGTACTCAATTAGCAAACACTATAAAACTTTGTTTATAATGTTTAAAAATCAAATCAATTTCAAAAATGTACAATGTCAACATACACTTATATTACTGTTGCAGATATGACATACTTAAGAAGTTGGAGAAAAAGAAAAGCAGAAGTTAATGCCATTGCTCAGTTGGATAGTGATGACAACCTTGATATTCATTCGCTACCAAGTGATAGAAGTGATGGTGATGGACTTCAAGAAGTTGTACAAGATAACGAATCCGATTATGGATACACAGAGCATGTAGAATCCTCTGACTCTGAGTCTGAAATCCTGAGTTCACACCCTGACAGTGATCCACCAGATATTGGCTGTGATTTAAGGACTTGGTCAACAAGTAATTCAATCACTCAAACTTCATTGAATGAGCTACTAGGCATCCTACGTCGACATGGGCACCAGCTGCCAAAGGATGCACGCACCCTCCTTTCAACCCCCAAAACCGTTGAATGTCTTTCTAGATGTAATGGGCAGTACATTTATTATGGTTTAGAACAAGGCATTAAACTAAAGATTGCACAGTGCCAATCCTTTTCACAAAACCTTGTTGAGTTGTGTGTGAACATTGTTGGCGTACCACTTTTTAAATCAAACAGTGTTCAATTTTGGCCCATATTGGCACAGTTTCACAATTTTGATCCTTTCATTGTTGCACTTTTCTGTGGAACAGCAAAGCCAAGTCCTTTGGATGATTTTGTCAAAGACCTTTTGGAAGAGTTTCAGCATCTCAAAGCTGTTGGGATGGAGTATGAAGGTCAACTTTATGCTATCAGCCATTTTTAAAGTGCATAAAAAACCACAATGGGTACTCCAGCTGTGAAAGGTGTTTGGCCAAAGGATCGTGGGAAGGTAGAGTGGTTTTTAACAGTCATGAGAGCTTTAGAGCAAGAACAGACGAGGAGTTCGGTCAAGTACTGTATGAAGATCACCAGACTATAAAAAGCCCACTTATTGATGGAGGCATACCTTGCGTGAGCTCTTTTGTGTTAGACTATATGCATTTGATTTGTTTAGGAGTAGTAAAACGTGTTCTAGTCTTTTTGTCTCGGGGTCCAAAAGTGTGCCGGCTATCTGCAAGACAAAAAAGATGAGATCTCAGAAAAACTAAACAAGCTGAATGGATCCATGCCAAGTGAGTTTGCAAGGCAGCCCAGGGGTTTGAGGGAACTGGATAGATGGAAAGCCACTGAATTTCGACAGTTTGTTTTATATACTGGACCAAATGTTCTTCGAAATGTAGTTTCACGTGAAGTGTATACTCACTTTTTGACATTGACAGTGGCTCTGTCAATCCTGCTGAGCTCTGATGAGAACACACGACGTTCATATATTGCATATGCTGAGGAGCTTCTAAAATACTTCGTTAAAAGGTGTGATGACCTTTATGGAAAAACATTTTGCAGTCTACAATGTGCACTGCCTGTTGCATCTGCATGAAGATGCTTCTCGCTTCAACTGTTCACTAAATGACATCTCATGTTTCCCATTCGAAAATCATCTGCAAGTAATAAAAAAATTGGTCAAAAATAGCCACAATCCAATCGCTCAAGTAACAAAGCGGAGTGAGATCGAAAATGCAAAGAAAGGCATCAACAAGCCTCAAGAGACAAGGTCATGTTTTTATATATCAACCAAAGATAAAGACCACTGCTTTATGCTTCACAATGAAAATTTTGCATTTGTGAAGGAAAAAAGGCAAGATGGAACTTTGGTATGTGATGTGCTGAGCCAAAAGGACACAAGAGACTTTTTTAAGAAGCCATGTGAGTCAAGGCTATTGAATATAGTCTATGTTCAAAGAAAACGGACAAAGACAAAGTTATTGCAAACCAAAGACCTTTACCGGAAGGTTGCTTGTCTCCCTTGTGAACAAGGGCATGTCCTTTTTCCTCTCCTCCATGGAATGGAGCACAGGAAATGAACACAAATAACGTATGTAATATTTACTATTATTCAAAATAGTAGTGCACTGTTAGCATCATGTAGAAAAGGAAATGTGTAGTTCTAAATTAAATAATCTAATTGTGTTTCAGGCAATGGTATACGCACGGGCTGTTTGGGTGGAGAATGGGAAGCAGATGGAAGGAGTTTTGCCATTGAACTGGATTGACACAGAGACCAAAGTGGTGCGATGGCCTCTAAAAAACGTGTCTGTGGCACATAAGCGCCTTTTACAACCACAAGAGGACTGGTTAAGCTTTGAATTTGTTAAAGTCAAAGTGACATCAGGTGAAAAAAAAATATTTTGAATGTTATTTCTGGCTTTTTTCAATTTTAATTACATTTTTTTAGTAACAATACTATAATACTCAAATACGTATTACTATCATTAGTAGTGTTTGTTTTCATTCTTGATTTTTAGTAAGCCGACAGGAGTGTGAAAAATATAATTACACCTCAGCTCAAACCGAAGAGGAGGACACAGTCAGTCAAAAGAGAATGAAGAAAAGAAGGACATTTGAAGATTATGTTCAAGGTAATTTATTTGGTCCTATTTAAGGACATGCATTAAACAATGAGCGTATAATGTAAACAATCACACATCATAAGTGACAAATATAATATTGGCAGGGTCAGATTTGTTTCCTGAGGAGGATGAGTCCTTGCCAGACAAGAAAAAGGGTGAGTACAGTTTAAGTTGTTTGTGTAAACTGTATTAGTATTCATCGTTATCTTACTGTGATTCATTTCATTGTGCATGTTCTTGTCTAGAGGATACAGTGTTGCTTCCGGTTGCTCCGCCAAAGATTAAGCTCTCACATAAGGGTGAGTAAAATAGCTGGGCTGGTCCAGTGGTATAATTCAGTCATCAAACTTCAGGGAATGGTTGGCAATATGAGTTTTTCTGTCATTCAAGTTGCTGTACTGCTTCTGGTTTTGGAATTTCTTTTAACAACCACAGGACAAAATGCAATGCTGCTCGAGTTACCTGCACCCCCAGAACTGGCTAACACCACCATTAGACAACCAGAGAGTCCTGCATCTTCAGACAGTAAATTCATGTTTTTTATTTATTCTACTTGCTCACAATGCAAATGGAATATAAAGTATTTTTAAGTCTGGGTTCAAAACAAAGTATTTCAACCATTCCTGTTCCTTTTTCAGTTTCTGGATGTTCTTGTCCAACGCATCACCGTTCACCCACAAGGTCTGAATCATCAGAAGCATTTAGTCCAGAGTCAGCCAGTAAGTCAGTAAAAAAAAAATTAAATTGGCTAGTACATTTTTTTTTTTTTCTTTTTTCATGTCCATGATTAATTTCATTCTTCATAGTTGTCAATTCTCCTACCTCACTTATTGACAGTATTGCAGGAGCAGCTGTCTTTAAATGTTAATGAGCTTCATTTTTTTTTTTTCAGGATCTAGGCGTTCTCGCACACCTCAGCGTGGAGTTCAAATGCCATCACAGTCCGAGAGAGGCTTATTCCCCATGTCTCAAGCTAGTACGTCCATGGTCAATATTTATTATTGTATGATTCTTTAATAATCATAAAGTAACAAAACTAAATAAATTAATGTATTTTCTTCCACAGAATACCAGAAGTCAGTGCTTGGAAAGCTAGTTGAACTTCTTGATGAGATAAAAGAGTCGGAAGGCACTATGAGCCGCTGAATTCTGCTGTCCATGTTGCTAGGCTAGAAACCTTTGAAGATTTTGCTGAAGAAGAGGCACACGTCTCAAGGAACGCAAGCTCTGGGAACAAAGGGTATGATTTCTACAGAAATTGGACTAAACTGTCAATAAGACTAGACCTCCAAGTCTCCAAAAAGTCTAAATTATCTATATTGTGCAAAAAATATGCTTTTCACAGCATCTGTTAACATGCACACAGCTTTATAGGATGTATTGTATGGATGAGTCAACATGACTAGTTCCCATTTAAGCTCAATCTGGCAACAATCAGTATATTTACAACACCATTGGTTTATTCATAATGTATTGAGTGGCTTTTCATGTGTCATGTACAGGTGTCCCAGCTCTCAAAGGTGGGAGGGAGGAATAACAAAGACTGCGTCCATAAAGTAATGGACAGGTATTAAACAACTGTCACATGCTCAGAATATAGAATATAATTATGCAGTTTAATTTTTACTCATTGCCTGCTCTGTTTGCCCTCCTCTTAGCACATAGATAGCATAAATGCAGAAAGAGATGATTCATTAGGAATAATGCAAGCATAAATGAATATTTGTAGAATGTAGGCGTTGACCTCACTATGTGATTTTCTGCATGTTTTCTCAGGCTTTTCACCAACAGCCTAATGGCTGCTTTCAACATGAAGGGGCGGGGTCCCAGTGAGAAAAAAGCCTTCCAGGATACCGTTCTTTACTCTGTGGTAAAAGGTAACTGCATTTTTCATGTTTATACAGGTGCTTCTCAAATTAGAATAGTGGAAAAGTCAATTAATTTTAGGAATTCAACTTAAAGGTCCAATATGTAAATTTCTTCGCCGCTAGGGGTTGCTAACCTCTTACAAGACACACGCGACGCGAGTCCCGCGAATATAAAGGAATATTGACAATTCTACCGAAATACACGGAAGTGTTGAATTACTACTCGCAGGTCATTCTATTAGACGAATGAAACTTGCAGCGCTGTTTCACTTGGTCAAACCGTTACACGATCAAACTAAACTTGTGTATTGTAGGTTATAATGTTATTCTATGTGTTAGTTTGTCCGTATGAGACTAGCAGTAATTTCAACATTAGAATAACATACAGATCCTATTCTAACATTTCATCATGTAAACTATATAACATTGATTAGTTTTACGTACATTTTCTTACCTGTCTAATAAAGTACATGTAAGAGCAGCGTCAAGTGGAAGTTAGTCTCGGACGTAGAGCTCTCGACATCTCGAAAACACCGCGCGATGTTCACGCGCTGCCATCTACGGAGAAACAAATTTATTATATAGACTCATTACATGCAAAGTGAGAGATTTCAAGCCTTTATTTGTTATAATTTTGATTATGGCTTATGAAACCCACAAATTCTAAATCTCAGAAAATTTGAATATTACATCAAAATTGATAAAAAACGGGGATTTTAAATCCCGAAATGTTGGCTCTCTGAAAAGTATAATCATGCATATGTACTCAGTACTTGGTTTTTTAAAACGGAATTTATTTTAATTTTATGTATTAGAACAAAACTGTGGTGTCTATATTAAGGCACGCTTATTTTCTAAAAAAAATATTTATTTCCAGTATAATTTTCTGATCCCCCATGGGCCCCTCCTCACTAGTTCTCTTGGTCCCCCCATTTATTAATCGCCCCCGCTGAGTACATATGCATGATTATACTTTTCAGAGGGCCAACATTTCGGGATTGTCAATCTTTTTTTTTTTATGTAATAATCTAATTTTCTGAAATTTTGAAATTGGGGGTTTCATAAGCTGTAAGCCAATAATCATCAAAATTATAACAAAGGCTTGAAATATCTCAGTTTGCATGTAATGAGTCTATATAATATATTAGTTTCACCTGTTAAGTTGAATTCCTGAAATTAACTTTTTCATGACATTCTAATTTGAGAAGCACCTGTATATATATAATTTAGCTTACCAATTGTATTTCTTTTGGGAAGGTATGCAAATCCATGCAATTGTTAATTGATAAAATGTAAATACAATGTGTAGTAGAGGCCTTAATGATGTAAGACGTGGTTTATTCATGCACCATCTAATATATTTTCTTTTGCAGGCGCAGTAATGAAGTGGAGTAAAACAGCCACAGAAGTGGAAATCAGGGCTGCCATGGCTGAGACACTTAAACATGCTCCAGGGAGAGCTGGAGGTGGAGGTCGCAAAGTGTGAACATTTAGTGTACATTTTCTTTCTTAGAGTTGTGTTTTGTTGACTCTTGGAAAGTGAACTGTGTTGGTTACTGGACCATCCCATGTTTATTGCACTGACTCTTATGTGAAATCTGTGTTGGTTACTTGACTGTTTGCACTATTTAAAATGTGCTGTTTTAATAAAGTTATTATAAGCTAACACTTTAAAGCTTTGTTTCATTCATATGTTAATATAAAATGTTATTTGGCATGTTAATGTGGACTTGAGAATTGACAATAGGCATTTAGTAAACGTTAAAGATCGACCTGTTTTCAACGTTGAAAAGTTGGACAAATTTGACGTCTTTTCAATTTTCATTTTCAACCTTCAGTGGACCGTAATTGGACGTTGAAGGTTTACGTCTATTCAACGTCTAATAGACGACTTTTTGCTAGCTGGGCCATTAGTGTTTTATCTCCGTCACCTGTCTCCCCTTAATATTTAGTAGTATCACCTGCCCGTCGCTCTCCCTGTGTGTTTATCCCTCGTTAGTGTTTCCCCTCTTAAGCGCTGTGTTTCCCTAGTCTTGTGTTCGGTTCATTGTGTGTGTTAGATTTCATGGTCGCTGTACGTGCGCTTTTCTCACACTCATAGTGTTCGTGTGGATTACCAGTTCGTGTGGATTACCAGTTCGTGTGGATTACCAGTTCGTGTGGATTACCAGTTCGTGTGGATTACCAGTTCGTGTGGATTACCAGTTCGTGTGGATTACCAGTTCGTGTGGATTACCAGTTCGTGTGGATTACCAGTTCGTGTGGATTACCGTTTCCTCTTTGAACTGTTAATATTTTGTTATTTTCATCCTGTTTGTTTATTAAAGACGTTTGTTATACCGTTCACCTGTCCTGCATTTGGGTTCTGTCTTCACTCACAGCCTCTTTGTGACACCAATGGGGTGAGAAACTGAATTAATTCTTATAATATTTTTCCTAAAACAAGACTAAATATCTTGGGTCACAGGTCACTTTTCCTGTCGAGAAATTGTATATTGATTTAAGAAGTTATAGATGGTTTATATAAAAAATAACAAAAATGCTGCGTAAGAATGTCATATTTCCAGTGTAAAAAATGTCCCTCTGGATCATTAGATCCTATGGCTTTTTGCATAATCTTTAATAAAGACTGATTCTCAAAATGTATTTTTATTTTGCGATTTAAGATTGTTTACTTGTGTGTATTATACATTTAAAATGTAAAAATGGTGTGGTTTAAATATGGATAAACTCCGTGAGGTGGTTTCCCGGATGGGGATTAATACTTGTCCTAGACAAAAAAAATGTAAGAGGTGTCCAAACTGAAAATAACTTGCCCTGACTATCTTAAATACATCAGTGCCACTATATTGTCTCAATGTACACAGTTCATGCTTGTTTGTAAAAACTACCTAAATGTCCTAATTTAACTAAAGCCCAGTCCTGGATTAAATTGACCCCTGTCCGGGAAACCTCCCCTGTGATAATTCTGGCTTTTGGTCTATTAGCCACATAAGGGCCATCAGTCCTTTACTGAACTCAGCCGTACAAGAACAACACCAATGTACACATATGGGCCACGTCATTCTTTATTATATGCTGGGGAAATATCTGGTGGCACTGAAGTTGTGGACCACATTTGGGCTGGTATTCACATTGTTTGTTTGATGTTTATTGTTTAATTCAAAAGAGACAATGAACATTAGTAAACATCCATTTATGTACATTTACCCAAATTAGCCAGAAGGCTAGTTTTCAAATCAATCAATAATCATAGCTATCCACCTAAACATAACACCAAATTCAGTTAACAATAATATATATATATATTTACATATATTATATAGTACACCTACATAACAACTCTATTATTTATGCAATGTTTATCATTTCTTTTTGACCAAGCTTTACTGAACAGAAGCACTTTGTTTTCTTCACACCTGATGTTTTCTCATTCTTCTGCAAATGGCAGCGGGATTTCAGTCGGAGGGTTTGAATGATAATCAATCTTTATATCACGGCAGAACAACCACTTGGTCTTCACCAAGACCCAGCCTGTACTGCCACAGGTAAACATTTGTGAATGGCTGAAGCTCCAGTTTTATTTGTTTTACTTCATTAGCTCCTTCATTGCAGCTTTCCTTCTCAGTGTTCAGATGTAAACCTCCGTATTCTGCAGACAAGGAGAACTGGACCTTCACAATTAACGCTGCCAGTTTTGTAGTATTGACAGGGCATGAGATGTGCACCCTCCAATTTTGCGCGATCTCTCTCATCTTCACCTTATTGTATCCCACCATCCTTTTTATAAAAATCTCCAAGTTCTTTGTTGAGTCCCTTTCATTTTGTTTACACTTTTAATCATCTCCCACCTGCCAAAGGCTGCACCTATAGTCATCAACAGACCACCAGGCAGAAAGTTCATAACATCTTTGTGAACAGAAGCAGAGTTTGCTCTATTGCCGCTGCTTAAGTTAGAGCCTTTGACGCATTCGACTACCAAACTTGAGCTTATCCTCATGATGTAAAAGTGCAATGCCCGGCCCCAATAATACAGACCGTCACTGTAGTCATCACCCAGCGTGTATTGCCGACAATCTGGAGAAGTGAGATTTGATGTTGTTTTGTAAATGTGTTTGTCTTTGAAAATGATGTAGAACTTTCCCATGACTGAGAAGTAGTAGTCTCCACCGTGGTAGTTGGGATGAATATCTTTACATTCAGACCTGCTGTCTGTTGACAGATTTTTGACTTTGCGGTAGGAAGTATCTTTAATGATGTAAAAAGAGTCATTAATATGACCAACATAGTGGTCTCCCTTGCAGGAGTCGTGCAGATCATAAAGCGTGAGGTCAGAAGGCTGTCTTAAATCAGTTGTCTTCATATAGTAGCCGAGATCAGCGCGAATTATGTAACAGTTGTAGCGTACTCCACAGATATCAACACCTTTCATTTTGTTCCCGGGAACGAGGCCTGTCATTGTGCCTAAACCTGCAACACAGAATAACAGACGATTAGTGTGTAAATCAAATCGGATGCTTGTTTTGTAGGCCTTCTAGAGATCCTACTCCCTCTATATACATTCACAGTAAAATCCCCTGTGTTAAATGAACACTGCTCGGTCGCAATGTTTCCATCCAAAGTTACCAATTTAGGCTATGAACAAATTTGAATATCGCATAAAACATTTGCGAACAAAGCACTGATTCCATCAAGTAGATCCAAGAGACAAAAGTCCCAAATTCCTGATGAATTGGCAGCCAATATCAATCTGCAATAGGACAACTGGATGTTGCATTTTTTTTTTTAATTCATATAACAAATTACCTGCACCTCATGCACTGAAGAAATCCTGTAAAAGCTGCTTCCGGAGGCTGATGTAATATAAAATATTAGACCAAGATGCCCGTGTGCTTCTGTCATACACCTTGAGCGCAAATCTATTGTGAACATGACAGTCTGAAGTTTTACTGTCAACACAACTAGATGGTAGAAGTCTCTGCTCCTTACATTCATACAGAAACGGCGCAAATGCGACGACAGCGTACACAACCGTTGCCGAGGCATTTTCCGTCATATTTCTATATTCATCATGGCACCGAATAACCATAAAATGCATCTCACAGCAAATTTGCCAGTGTTAAATGAACACTGCTGGGTGTCTATATGTGTCCACACTATATGGTGTTCAAGTAACACTGTAGCGGTGTTGAATATAATGAGATAATGAAGTGATTTATTAAGTCATGATTGATCATTAATGATGAACACCTGCTGTTAACAATCACTGAAGAAAACATGAACAAGAACAGTTGATTTTGCGGTAACCATTATGGTGAACAGTGTTTGACTCTTGCATGTTGTTGAAAAGCGAGATTAGCTAGAGTTATAAATGAGGTTGATTGAGGAACTTTTATTTGGTAGGTTTCTGTTTAATCACTGAAATGTAAAATGCTTTATATACCCGTAAATAATGCTGCTAAAGGAGAAAGATCACTTAAATCAGTCTGGAGAAACAATTACTTGCCCAAAGAATTAACACTGTCACTAAGATACATCTAAAAATCAACACTCTTTATACAAACCTCAATTGTGGTGACAAGCAAAATATCTTTTTAAATAAACAGATCAACTGCAATGCATGCTGGGAATCAAAGAGGGGTTTGTACTATGATGTTACCCAGAATGCATGGCTATATACAGTTTTTTGTTAATTTTCTCCATTGTTGAGATTCATTCACAGATTCTTGATATCTGTGTGTTTAAATGGATGAAAATGGTTTGTCTCCTTGAACAATAATTGGGTACCTACACCATTGAAACACAGGGTCAAAAGACAAAATAAAGACAATCCAAAATGTTCTTCATGATAATGTTGTTGCTATTTTAATTTAGCTTATTTAGATTTTGCTGTAATAAGTACACTTATAAAGCACAATATTACAACTGGAGAAACGTAAGTTTCTTGAAATCAAGGATCAAGAGCCCAACTCAAGGAAAGAGCAAACACTATCAGGGTTACATATTCTTGATCCTTTTCTTCAGTGATTGTCTTTGTTAACAGTAGGTGTTCATCATTATTGATCAACCAGTCACTTCATTATCTCATTATATTCAACACTGATTCAGTGTTACTTTTAACACTCTATAGTGTCGACACATATAAACACCCACTAGTGCTAACTTAACACTGGCCAATTTGCTGTGTGAGTTGCGTGCTAACGCATTAAATGTGTTAACACGTTAGTTTCACTCGTTTTGTCCCTTATGGCCTTCCATCCCTTTTAGTCCCTCTGCTCTTCGCATTATACATGCTACCTCTAGGCGATATAATAAAGCGACATGGAATTAGCTTTCACTGTTATGCTGATGACACTCAACTTTATATTTCCTCGAAGCCTCATGAAACACAGCAGTTCCATCTTATAGTGGAATGCATAGTCGATAAAAGACTGGATGAGTAACAATTTCTTATAAAAAATTCTTCTTACAAAACAGAAGTATTACTTATTGGACCGAAAACCGCAATACGTAACAACCAAGAATACTGCTTAACTATTGACGGATGGCCCATAAAACCCCCGTCGTCAGCTAAGAATCTTGGCGTTTTATTCGATAGTAATCTGTCATTTGAGAGCCATGTCGCCAACACCTGTAAAATTGCCTTTTTCCATTTTAAGAATGTATCTAAACTACGTCATATGCTGTCACTGTCAGATGCAGAGAAGTTAATTCATGCATTCATGACATCAAGACTAGATTACTGTAATGCACTGTTAGGTGGTTGCCCTGCAGGCTATTACAAAAACTCCAACTGGTTCAAAATGCGGCAGCTCAAGTTCTTACACGTACAAAAAAGTATGAGCATATAACCCCGGTTCTGTCAACCTTGCACTGGTTACCTATAAAGCATCGCATTAACTTTAAGATCTTGCTTATTACCTATAAAGCCCTACATGGTTTAGCTCTGCAGTATTTGAGCGAACTTCTATTGTATTGCAGTCCTCCACGTGCATTACGCTCTCAGGCGTCCTGTCAGTTGGTAATACCTAGAATTTCAAAATCAAGTGCAGGTGGTAGATCTTTTTCTTATCTAGCGCCTAAACTTTGGAATATTCTTCCCTGCACTGTCCGGGAGGCAGACACACTCTGTCAGTTTAAATCTAGACTAAAGACGCATCTTTTTAATCTTGCATACACTACACTTTAATATATACAGTAAATCCTCCGAGGGTTTAGGCTGCTTTATGTAGATAAACCGGAACCAGGAACACGTCCAATAACAACTGATGTACCTGTTGCATCAAAGAGTATAGAACAGTACCCTACTCTCAGCCAGTCTTGTCTCATAGTTCCAAGGTTACCGCAGGATGCAGTTCATGCCCAGACCTGTTGGTAGAGCGGAGAATGGGAAGCGGTCAACTGACAAGAGCTGAGATGATAGAGCTGGATTAAGGACGCGGCGACTTGACACGATTTCACTACAAAATTTTAAATGCTATTAGTTTGTTAATCATAATCTTAAATCTATATGTGGTGGAGTAGGCGGGGCGTGACCGTGAGTCGAGGAGATCACGAAGGAGATCGGGAGCATAAGAGAACGAGCGACCGGACCATCACGGACCGGGCCCGGACACATGTTAAGTTTATATTTATGTTTGTGTTGCCGGCAGTCGTCCGTGAGGGGCTGCCGGCTGTTTATTTACTTTGTTATTCTTTAATTAAATGTTTAAACGTTTGCCGGTTCCTCGACTCACAGTCTCGCCCCACCTACTCCACCACACTATAATTTACCTTATTAGTACGTTTTTTATTTTTTTATTTAGCCTTGTTGTGCAAGCACTGTCGAGCTTGTGCAGAGGCAGCAGCTTTTGCCAGAGGGGAACTGGAATCCCCTGGTTGGGCCTGGGTTCTCCTGAGTTTTTTTTTCTCCATTGGAGTTTTGGGTTCCTCGCCACCATTTGCATACTGTTTTGCACTACTTGCCTGGCTGGGAGGCTGCTTTAGAAATCAGAAGTTTTACATAATAATATTGCATACAGGAATTTATAGTCCATTTAATATTTGACCTGTGTTTCTCTCTCCTTTATCTTAAATGTGTGTATCACTGTGAGTGTGCGAGTGTGTGTGTGTGTGTGTGTGTGTGTGGAGCGTTTGTATGTCTGTCTTTTGTGTTCTCACATTTTTCTTGTTTGTACAGGTATATGACTTTGTATGAGGTTGTTTTACTTGTAGTAAAAATGTCTCATGTACAGCTGCTTTGTAACAATGAAAATTGTAAAAAGCGCTATATAAATAAAGTTGAGTTGAGAGTTGAGTTGAGTAGTCCTTTTGATTTCAATCTATAATCATTATTCTTGTGAACACTGTGTGTCAGATGTAATATTGCCATACACATACTGTAAGTGGTCAATATTAAAAGCTTACTTACCTGGATAAGTGTGGATTACAGCACTGGATCTGATGATGAGCTCTTCAGTCTGAGAGAGAGAGAGAGATACACTCATCTACCAGACCAGCTTTAAATAGAACTCCAAAGAGGGCTGGGTGAAAAAACCTCAAAACACGCCCACACAAAACAAGATCACAGATGTTCAAGGTGTGTTGCTAGATGAACATATGCATTTCATGCACTTAAACTTGACACTGAATCAGAGTTGAATCTACAGTTTGGTGTGATAAATGGAGAATTGTTCATTATGTCAAATAAATCATAAAAATCACAATGGCTAAGAATGAAACAGATAAGAAAATCCTTAGTATCTATCCCACATGAAACACTTGTTCTACAGAAGTGAACAATGGTGGTGGTCCTCTTGCTTTTACGTGCGCTCGGAAATTCAATAATTTGCACTTCAACCCGAAAGTAACAGGATATAGTAACATTAAAACATTACAGGTATCTGCTAACATGAAAAGAGACCATTCCATAAACAATTTCCGTGGGATTTATCGAATATCCGAGAGCACGTGAGGTCACCAATAAAACATAAATATTTATGCTGCAATGCATGTTAATGTTTTGTTCATTGTCATCATTGCTAAGATTTGATGTCTGTGTGACAGTAGACAAATATACATTGTTTGTAAATACATCATAATTTTGTATTACTTCACAGATTTTTCAGGAAACGTATTGAATCAGGTAATATCAGAAGAAGCATACTTTACTCTTTTGAACCATTGCACAACATTTTCTGATAAAAGTCTTGCAGTGACTGTATGAAAAATTATAACTCTTAAATTAAGTTGTAACGGTGGCTACAATCAGGTTTTACATTTAACAAAAATATATATATATAATACTTCACTTTATGTTCGGGCGCCAGACAAAAAGATGTCAAATAGATTTTTCCCAGATAGCTCTGTGGCACCTGTTACATACAAAACAGATATATATATATATACGAAACGAACCAAGTTAAATTATCATATTCATTTAATCATTATGAAGAAATTTCACAAGATTTTCCCAAAAAGAAAGAAAAAAAAAATATATAATAATGAGCAACGGTCAATGCATGTGCCAATAAATCAAGAAATGATTTAGGATACAATTTGAGATTTTCACAGATTTTAACAACATCAAGCAACATTAATCAGAGTTCATGGAAAAATATGGTTGCTAATAAAAGTTCCAGATTCGTCACAGGAAATATTTGGGTTTCTTTCCACAACAGCAGATTCAGACCGTAGGTTTGAGCAGATCGTAACGTCTCTGATGAGTTTTTCGGTTGCAACAATGCGAAGTCATCGGAACCATCCGTTTCCATTGTGCCCACACGCCTGGACTGGCGTTCATGAAATGTCTGCAAACAGTTTCAAACGCCATTTCTTCTCCAGAATTCTCTGGAGCGTGTGGAACCGCAAGCTGTTGGAAAATTACTGTTCAGGCAACTTTTTGTTAAAAATGTAAAGCATGGGCAGCCTACAGAAATATAACAGCCAATGTTCTCTTTAAGCTGCGCACGTGCGCGACCACGTGGACTCAAAACATCCATTCAGGCAGCTGAACGTTACATCTGCATCATTAATGCCGTTAATGTCTTTCTATCAAGACTGTAAGTTTAGAATCCGTGCAATCTCCCTTCTGATAAGATCAGAATACGCATGAAATGAGTTGTGTGCCAATAAAGTGCATTCTCGTATAATTCTGAACTTCTGTTTGACCCAAATGATCTTTCATGAAGCATAGATTGTATTTCAACCTGGTCATTTTTGTAAAATAAACATGAAAAAAACAAACATGGTTTTAGCTTTTGTTATCTACTTTATACTCCAAACATCCTGAAATGCACTTGATCTAATGTATGTAGATCAAGAAAGTCCACATTTTTAAAAAGACCTCGGTATTTCAAAAATCCTGTGTACGGCCCTGCTTACACAATGGAAGCAATTACCACAGCAAAAGAACACAATGTACAAGCAAATCAAAGGTTAAAAAAATATATTTTTTTGTTAAAATTTAATTTCTGAGTGTTCTTCAAACAAGTTTGAAGTTGGTGTTGTTTATTATAATTGTAATAAATTTCACCTGAATTAAGCAGGGACACCTTTGAAGGGCCCTGTGGTCGAATATATTGGATCCTCCAAGAACCTTGCAGTTGCCAAACCCTGAATATTTTTTACACAGATAGTGAACTACAACATGTTAAAAAAAGAAAGAGGTTGCAGACTTTCAAAAGAACTTTGTTGTCGACTAGTGAGGAACACAGTGACCAACATGGTGTGTATCATGAGAGCAGCAAGTACTGACTATATGTATCCATCCAAAAGTGATGGTCTTGCAATGGCAAAGCGACTGGTCGAGTATTATCACATGCTTCGGGATGACTCTGTGAACTGGTTAAGTGTTTAAGTGCTTGTGATTTTTAAAAGTTTTTGAACAAGAAGTCTCTTCTGCTCACCAAGCCTGCTTTTATTTGATCCACAGTATAGCAAAAACAGTCACATTTTCAAATATTTTTCCATTAAGAAACACTGTCTATTTGAATATGTTTTACAATTTGTTATTTCAAAGCTGAATTTTAGCAACATTACTCAAACATTTAGATTTAGTCATTGAGCAGACGCTTTTATCCAAAGTGACTTACAGAGAGTTTATGAGCAATAAGCGATATGTCATACAGGAGCCATAATACATTAAGTGCCAATACAAAGTTACTGGTTTCAACAAAAGCTAGACCACTACCTGTTGAGAGAAAGGGTTAGTGTTTATTATTTTTTTTCATTTGTCTGTCAAGTATTCACAGAGATGGGTTTTAAGTAGTTTTTTAAATGTTGTGTGAGATGTGGTTGAACGGACCGAGTTAGGAAGAATGTTCCACCAGGAAGGAGTTGTGAATGAGAATGAGCGGGCGAGCGATTTACTGCCCTTATGGGAAGACAGTATAAGACGCCGCTGGTTTGCTGAGCGCAGGGATCTTGATGGGTGTAGGAGTGCAGGAGAGTGTGGAAGTGAGCCGGTGCAGATCCAGTGATAGTCCTGTAGGCAAGCATTAGTGAATTTCAACATTGTTATTATAATTATTTTTTATCTATTACATGGAAAACAGCTGAGTAGAATTTTTTCAGGTTTCTTTGATGAATAGAAATGTCAGATGACCCACATAGGTCTGGGGCGGGGCAAGTGTGTTTTAACGTGTTACGTTTAACCGTAATTAATTCATCTAATTAACGCGTTACATTACCAGCTCTAATATTTTTATATATTTACAGCGAAGAATTTTACAGTAACATCTCATTTAAATCAGAACTGTGAAATTCAATAAAATGAATACATTGACACATAATGTACATTTCGCCTGTTCTTTAACTGATTTAATGTGTTACTGGAAAAATGTATTTATTTCCTTTAAATTAGAGTAATTTGTGTTTATTGTTAACTGACATGTCCTTTAAAAAAATGTCATGCTAATTGTGTTAAAATGTTTATTTTTACTGAAAAATCCATTACAATTTCACAGCCATATCACAGTTTTATCATAACTGTAAAAAATATAAAAAAACACGAGTTTAATACGTGATAAAAAAATTAGCTTGCTACTATAGCAAATATGTACATAATAACAGCGTAAACACGAATGAACAATGCGACCATACTGTAGAGACATAGTGTTTCTTGCGTAAAGAAAACCGCTGTACTTATGTAACATTCAGCTTTGCAACTTTAAGCTGCTGTAGAATTGCAGTTCAATCAGTCCAGATAGAGGGGGGTGGAGCCACAAGGTTTTACTGACAGTTTGAGCTGAGATTTTTGGTCACAAGCTTTTTTAATGCCTTTCATTGGCTAAATATTGGTAAAACTTTGGAATCTCAACAATGGTGACAGTCAATAAACGAAAGCTTCGTCCTGCAATGCATGCTGGGTAACATCATAATACAAAACTCATTAATGATTCCCAGCATGCATTGCAGTTGATCTGTTTATCTGAATTAGTCTGTTGATTGCCACCATTGTTGAGATTCATACACTGATTCCTGATGTCTGTGCGCATCTGAACTCTTCTGGAGTTTGAGATTTAATTTGCATTCAGTTTTCACAAATCTTTCTATACGTCAATATGCAAGCAAGTTCCCTTCCACTTCCACGTTCTTTCAGCAGCACAGCATGCAACCTAGATGAGATCAGTGAAACTACAGGATGATGAACATTTGAACAACCAACACCATTCAATAAAATTCTTATTTGCACTGCTATAACAAATATACTTTAAAATCACACAGAGTTTACACCTACTCAAGGAAACACTGATCACCATGATAATGTCTTTTCATAGCTAGGAAATTTAAGGTGGACCAACTTCATTTTTCTAAGTGTTACCAATTGAAGTAATTTTTTAAGTTGATTCAACTGATCATTTTTTACAGTGTTCTGAAGACTGCTTGATTGACTAAACATTTTGTATTGACTCGCCAACCACCATCTGTCCTTTAGGTTGGAACAAATATGGTGGAGTGTCTCCAGCAGGTTGAAGCATCAAGGCCTTACGTTCTTTTGACCTGTTACTTGAAAATGGACAGATTGACTGCCTTGCAGGAGACACTATTCTCTACATGCTTGCAAGTAGATGATATGGGGTTCTTTGAACAAAGAAGTGCTTTGATTCCATGAGTTTTTTGTTAAAAATGTATTTGTTGAAAAAAACTTTTTTACTGATCATTGTTCATGGAATTCATGTTTTTTTTTTATCCTAAAACATTTGGAGTTTTAATTTCATATGGACTTTGATTTAAATAATATGAGATACATTAAAAAAAAAAAAACTTTACTAAACCTTGAGTTTTTTTAACCTTGAAGAGTTTAATATAAGAATATTTAGCTTTGTTTTGCTGTTATAAATGTGCATTATTAACACACTATTACAGCTAACCAAAAATAAAGTAAAGAATTAACAATGATAAGAGCATAACTAAAGGAAACACTAAACACTATTATGGTGACTTTTAATTGTTCAGGTTTTCTTTAGTGATTGTGTTTGTTAACAGCAGGTGTTCATCATTAATGAGATAATGAAGTGATGATTGATGCCTTAACTCAACCTGATTTTACTCATTAACTTGTTCATGTGTTATTTAGAGACACGTCCAAAACATTCAGGGTGGGATGGCACGTGGACTGGAGTGGTCCAAGGAACACATTCTTTGCCTGCTGGGAGGGATTGGTGCATATTAAGTCTTAAATGGATAATGAACAATTTTAGTATAATACTGATTGTAATCTTGGTCTTATTTCTTCTCCTTCTACTGTAGTTCACAGGCCTTGCAGGGCTTCTGAAATGAGTTTTCTCTGTAATTTGCTGGTTTGCTCAGTTGTGACACACTTGTACATGTTGTTCTTTTGTTGTGGTAATTGCTACCATTGTGTGAGCAGGACAGGATTTTTGAAATACCGAGCTTTTTTGTTGTTGTTGAAAAATGTTGACTTTCTTGATCTACATACATTATATGAAGTGCAAATGAGATAACAAAAGCTAAAACCACGCCTGTTTTTCATATTTATTTTACAAATATTACCCTGTTGAAATACAATCTATGCTTCATAAAATATGATTTGGGTTTGGAATGACAAGGTAAGCGAGTGATAAGTGAGTGAATTGTCCCTTCAGATATACATCAATTATGAAAGTTGCAGAGACTTGTTTTTTATATGTTAATATATGTAAAATTATAAAAATATAAAACAGTATTTAAGATTGAGAAGTTTTTTAAAAGTGATACATTTGAAATAAATGTAAATAATAACGTTGTTTTAATAGGCTAAGCACAACCTATAAACACACCTGAGTCAATAAAGCCATGCGGTTTAGCATGAACTAGTGAAGGTCTGGTAATGTTTTTGCCTCGTCACTTTAACATTAAACACGTAAACAATATATTTTCAGCTTTTAGTAGTTTGTATTTGGTGAATATTACAATCTCAGATTTACTCGGGTTCGTTATTTAAATATACGTAAACATTTCTATAAAATGTATTTTTTACATTTGAGCTACTTGCATCTCGCTCTATCACAGTTTAACTGACCTCGGCTTCTATCAATAGCAACTCCCGCCTTCTTTCATTTCATTGGACAGTACAAATTCTTTCAGTAATTTGCTGAAATTTCTATTTCTTTCCTAAATGAATTGCAGGACAAAAGTGGTATTGATTCAATGCAATTAACATGGACAGATTAACTACTTTTAACATTGATTCAATGGTTGCTTGCTATCAGGGTTTGATATTTTAAATTGATGGTTTACATCAGTGCTGAAGTATCTGACTAATATAGAGTTGAGTTAAAGGGATACTCCACCTAAAATAAAAATTCTGTCATCGTTTACTCACCCTCAGATTGTGATAAACCTGTGTACATTTCTTGGTTCTGATAAACACAGAGAAAGATTTTTGGAGGAATGCTAGTAATTTCCAGTTCTGGGACATCATCCACTACCATAGTAGGATCATTTTTATTACATCTTTTTTTAGTTCTGTTAAACACAAAATTAGATATTTTGAAGAATTTAGGAATACAAACTGTTCTGGTGCACCTTTGACTACCATTGAATTTCTCCTACTGTGGTAATCAATGATGTTCAGGAACTGAAAACGACAAACATTCTTCCAAATATCTTTTTCTGTGTTCATCAGAACAAACTCATTTATACAGATGGGAAATTACACGATGGTGAGTAAATGATGACAGAATGTTCATTTATAGGTGAACTGTCCCTTTAAAAGTTGTCAACCCTAAAGGTATTAGGATTTGAATTCACAATAAAGTAAGAGAGGAGATGATCTGTTCTTGGTACGGTAACACTTTAAAATAAGTTGCTATTTGTTAACAGTAGTAAATGCTTTAACTAACAAGAACTAACAGGGAACAATATAACATTTTTCAGCTTTTATTAATTTCTGCTGCATATGCTCATGTTAACAGTGACAATGTTTGAATTTAATAATGTTTTAGTAAATGCTGAAATTAACATGAACTAAGATTAATAAATGCTTTAGAAAAGGGGTCTTCAACGTTTTTCGGGCAAGCGTGGTCTTATTTCCTCTCCTTCTACTGAAGCTCACAGGCCCTGGAGGGCTTCTGAAATGAGTTTTCTCTGTAATTTGCTCAGTTGTGATTTGCTTGTACATTGTGTTCTTTTGCTGTGGTAATTGCTTTCATTGTGTAAGCACGGCCATACACAGGATTTTTTAAATACCGAGGTTGTTTTCTTCTTTTTAATGTTGACTTTCTTGATCTACATACAGTATGTGCATTTTAGGACGTTTGGAGTGCAAATTAGATAACAAAAACTTAAACCATGTCTGTTTTTTCATGTTTATTTTATAAATATTTCCAGGTTGAAATACGATCTACGCTTCATAAAAGATCATTTGGGTTTGGAATGATACAAAGGTAAGCGAGTGATAACAAATTTTCCATTTTTGAGTGAACTGTCCCTCCAGACATATACATCAATTATGAAAGATGCAGATACTTTATGTTATAATATATGTAAAATTGGAATAACATACAAACAGAATGTAAGAGTTTACTTATAAGTGATGCATTTAAAATATTTGCTAATAATATTGTTGTTTTAATAGGCTAACCACAACCTATAAACACACCTGAGTCAATAAAGCCATGCGGTTTAGCATGAACTAGTGAAGGTCTGGTAATGTTTTTGCCTCGTCACATTGACATTAAATGCATTAAACACAATATGATTTCAACATTTTGTAGTTTGCATATTTTTGGGGCAACTTGTTTGACCTGCACCATCATTACACGGTACACATTTAATTGATTTTATACCATGGTCTGTTTGAATACTCGATTCTGATTGGCTGGAGGGTGTGCATTAAAACCCATTAACGCACGGGTAGCTCCAGTCAGTTTGATTATACATTTGACATTACCTTACAAAATAACTGCCATTTTCACCTGTTTGATCTAAAATATCAATAAAAGCTTTAACTTGGCAAATGACCATGGTATAAGCGGGATAATCCACAGCTAGCCATGCGTTAAGGATTTTAATGCACTTCGCGGAGGGGGGTTCCAGGCCTCCATGTCGTGCATTAAAAACGCACGGCTAGCTGTGGATTATCCTTTACTTAAACTCCTCAGATAGTTTTGTCAGAGTTTACAATGCAGAAGCGTGTGGTGTCATTTGCCTGTCAAATTAGCGCTTTACAGCTTTAACAAATTTGAACGGAAGTTCAGAAATATATGAGAATGCACTTTATTGGCCCTTATCAGAAGGGAGACAGAGAATGCATTGATTCTAAACTTACAGTCTTAAAAAAAGACATAGGTACTTATTTGATTTAGGCCCTACCTGTTTTTATGATGCAGATGTAACGTTTCTTCTATAGCTTCTGCTGCCTGAATGGATGTTTTTGTCCGCACGCAGGTTAAAATTGAAATGTGTTCAATGAGACTATGCGGCCGCGCACGTGCGCAGCTTAAAGAGAACATTGTCTGTAATATTTCTGTAGGCTACGCATGCTTTACATTTTTAACAAAAAGTTGCCTGTGAGTGAATAAGCGGACCCCTTGCAGTTCCGGCGGGAACCCCCGTTGAAGACCCATGCTTTAGAAGTATTGTTCACTGTTAGTTCATGTCAGTTAATGCATAAACTAACTGTTAACAAATAGCACCTTATTGTAGTGTTAACCATGGTATGTTAAATTTAAAAATGTGTCATGGAAAATACACAACAAATGTTATAAAGGTTGTTAAATTGGATAAAGTTTCATTGTTTAGACAAGAACAGTGATGGATCCCTTGGAGAGGAAAGGTCAGCCGTGCAGCTGTGGGTAGATTTTATGAATGTATTCCAAACCAATGAACCCCGGTAGACAGAAACCATTGAATTAAAATTTAAAAAAGTTTTTAATTCAACAAACCACCATTATTGTGATCAGTGGTATAATTACAATATTGAATGATGAAGATTTAAAAGTAAGGAAAATACATTTTTAAAGTCACCCTGCAACGGTGTATCATTCATTCTGACTTCTTAATAATGTTAAACGTGCTGTCCTCTCGTGCTTAACATGGTCAACTTTGGTCGAGTTTGGCGTATTACGTAGTATTTCTGTGCTCGATACACTCCCACAGCGATCGTACAGGTAACAAACGTTTTGTTCGAACAAATAAAACTGTTTCGTAACAATTTTTCTCAGTCCCTTATTGGACAATTCTCCCGGAAAAGCACGCGGCCGCGAGGAGAGCAGGAGAAGGAGCATGCGCAGACGTCACTTTCACTTGTGTGCTGGAGAGAGAGAGAACATACGTTCGTGAAGTTCAGGTGTTTGTTTGTTTACCGCATTTGGATGATGAATGTTATATAAACTGTGGGTATAACCCTGGATTAGGAGATCTATCTTTTAGAAATGTGATCAAACTAAATACCATTCGAAGATACGAAGTATGCAATACTATTATACTCAAGATTAATATGAGATTGGCAGAAACCACGTGTGTTATGCCCACTTTAAGTAACGTTGCTCTAGTTGGTTGAAGAAATGCAAACTATGGGAGGAATGAAAATGATACGCTTTACAAGCTGACAGCATGTCAGAGATACTTATATACATACTTCACATTTGACACTAACATTCCCTCAACTAAAAAGAAAAGGTTTCGTCACAATTCAAACAGATTTACAATTAAATTGCATTGATTTATTGGGGTTTCAACAAATACACTCTAAAATATCAGAATAATAAATAGCAATATTAATAAAACCTGTAAATATCCCCCTGTGAAAAAAGTGCACTTAAAAATATGTTTTAAAGTGTATTTATCATACAAATTATATTAAATTAAAGGCTGTCAACGTTAACACTTGCGTACATTTTTTTTCAGATGAACGCAGCATCTGTTTGTTTTGTCATCCTTTGTCTAGCGTTACATTACACTGTAAAAAAAAACTGTTGTTTTTACAGGAAAAACCTGGCAGCTGTGGTTACCAGAGGATTCCTGTAAAAAATACAGCAGCACAGTAAATAACTTTTCCGACAAAATATGTAAATTGATTTACAGTGAATAAAATCACGGCTGAATCACATTATAAAACTGTTAAGTCTACAATTTTTTTTGTTAATTTCACATAACTGTGTTGTATATAAATAGACCATTTCCTGTATTTTTTACATGTAATAATTGCTTATTGTGCATCAATAAATTATAAAATTAACAGGGAAATATAAAACAAAAAACTAATTTTAACTGCTAAAACAACAGTAAAACTTTGCATTTTAAATGGAGATGTTCTGTATATTATTCAAAATCTATTCATAATATGCTGTATTTTTGTGTTTTAATAATTAAGTTATTTTGGTAAATCTCAAATACATCTTGAGAAAAGACAAGAGAGGAAAAGTTCACTTGAGAAATTTATTTAACAGTCATCATCAATATTTGTAAACAATTGGATGCATTTTTTTCCAACAAAGTTTTGAACAAAGTTTGTGTGCCAGGCACACAACAACACCACCCCACACTCTCCTTGTCTGGAATGTTACACAGTATGGCATAAATCTTATCCATGTAGACAATCAGGTGATGCCAACAGGCCAAGTTACAGGTTAGATCTGAACATTACCGCAAAGCAAGAACATCTTCACGAAACAAGCAGGTGGCAGACTCTCTATCAGAAAACATTAGTGCACCTTTAAGACTTTAAAACAATTACAACTAACAGTACCTCTTCTACAACAGTCAGAGTCCACAGAAAGAGTCCATATATAGGCTTAACGCCACTCGTGATCGGAGAGTTCCTGTATCAGGGTGAGGACTCGAGGGTTCACGTTGAGACGACGCTTGGAGTTCTTATTCTCTACTTTCGTTCCTTTTTCTGGGTTTATCGAGAAAAAACACCTGTAGAATAAAAGCATGTTAAGGATTAATTGATCATTTAAAAAAAATGTATACAAGTTTTTTTTTAAGCGTCAAAGAAACAATATATACACACTACCAGTCAAAAATTTGGAAAGTGTACTATTTTTGAAAGAAGTCTCTTCTGCTCACCAAGGCTGCATTTATTTAATCCAAATATAAACAGCAAAAACAGTATTATTGTGAAATATTTTAACAATTTAAATTAACTTTTCTATTTGAATATGTTAAAATGCAATTTATTCCTGTGATCAAAGCTGAATTTTCAGTAGCCATTACACTCAGTAGTCACATGATCATTCAGAAATCATTCTAATATGCCGATTTGCTGCTCAAAAAATATATTATTATTATTATTATTATCAATGTTGAAAACAGTTGTGTAAAATTTTTCAGGATTGTTCAAAAGAACAGCATTTATCTGAATTATTAAGCTTTTACCACATTATAAATGTCTATACGGTTACTTGATCAATTTAATGCATCCTTGCTGAATAAATGTATACATTTCTTTAAGTTCTTTATCTCTTATTATTTTCATCAAAAAAAAAAAAATCTTACCAACCCAAAACTTTTTAACATTAGCACAATGTTACAAAAGCTTTCTATTTCAGATAAATACTGTTCTTTTGAATTTTCTATTCAAAGTATCACACACAACACTGATAATAATAAATCATCAAGCCATCATATTAGAATGATTTCTGAAGGATCATGTTACTAAAGACTGGAGTAGTGATGCTCAAAATTCAGCTTTACTTAACGCAGAAAACAGTTTTTGTGTATTTTACAGCTTTTGTGTATTTTTAATAACAAATGCAGGCCTTGGTGAGCAGAAGAGACGTCTTTCAAAAATAGTACACAAACACACACGTCTGAGCCCGGCCGAGAGTCAGAGCCGGACCAAGACGGAGACTCAGGCCACACCCAGAGGCAAGGCCAAGAGTCAGACCCAGACTAAGACCGGGCTTGAGTCCGGCTCTTAGTCTGGGTCTGACTCTCGGTCTTGAGTCCCGGCCTTAGTTAAGGTACGGATTAAGACCGGGACCTTGGAGACAGACTCCAGATCCCAGTTCTGAGAAATGAGTAAGCCATGTTTACTCACCTTTGAAGAAACTCCAGAGTTGAAGCCAGCTCAGATGGATAATGAATATTAAAACAGTAGTAGCTTCCGAACATGAGGCACAATGCAGAAATGAAGGAGGAGATGTTTGTGTTGATAAGGTTCTGATCCAGACTCAGCATGTACCTTGTGGAGGAATAGCAGGACTGTCCTATGAGCAAATTATTTAACAGGTTATATTAATAAGCGCTGCACTCACATGACAAATTCTATAAACCGTGCAATTAAAAAAAGAGAGATATGAAGACTTACCACAGACAATAACAACGGGTGTCAGAGGCACTTGCTCCAGTTGGACCTCTTCTGCCAGACATGTATCTTCTACATGGAAGAACATGGACTCCTCCTTCTCATCAAAGTAGCTGAGCAGAAGCAGGATCATCTCTATCACATCACCTGAGCAGACACTCTGCAGTCCACGCACCCTCTGAAGTCTTGCATAATTCTGAAGGAACTTCTTGCTCTTGTTGACACAAACTGTGGTCATGTAGTCGAGAAGCCTTTTCCCCTTCAAATCCAAATTTCGTGTGAATGTCTCTTTGAGGTCAATCCCAGTGAGTTCAATAAAGTGGACTGACATGCCAAGTTCATCAAACCAAAACGGCCACTCCTCTCTAAGGCATTTGATACTTTTTCCCTGGTTGACAAGTTGACGCTGTGTGTAAAACGTGGACTTCATTAGACATTTTACCTCCTCTGGATTGGCATCAGAGTGTTGGAACATCTCCTTGAGTTTTTCCATCTTTTGCTGCTGGGTCTCTTGAGTTTCTTCAAGGGGCAGAAATTTTACATTCCATTTAATGCATCCATAAGTGTCCTGCATTGCTGCTCTCTCTTCTGATGGGATCTCGTCTGTGTTTGAGTCATCAGTCTGATGTTTTCTTTTTCTTATTTTGGGTGTTGAAGTACGCCTCACATTTTCAATTCTGTTTTGCAACTGTTTGACAAGAGAATGGTAGCCTGTTCCAACAATATCGCCCTCTATAACATCTTGGAGAGAATTGGGATATTTTGCCACCATTTTTGTTGCAACGTCCGTTGAATGCTTTTTACCTACATGAGGGCATTTTTCCATCATCTCAGTCACAACAATCCGGACCATTTGCCTCCTTAGTTTTGGGCCTGGCCTTTTCCCCCTCTCTAAAGACTGCATCACTTCCTCAGGAAATTTACTCCATGGAATTTCAAAGTTGTCGTCCCACTGTGTGTCAAGTCCTGGGCTGCTGGAGGAGGTTGACAATGAACTTTGCGGTGAAACCGAGAGAAATGACAGCGATTGGGTAGGTGAGGCTTCCACAGATGATAGTGAGCTGTTCTCGGGAGTGTGGTCTTTAAATTACAAAAAAATAAGATTTTGATTCACACAGTACAATATTACACAATGCCCATGTCTGGGTTTGATTTTAAATAGTCGTGAGTAGTGTTTTTACTTACATTTCCGTTTCCAAACAGAAAGAAGCTTTCTGGCTTCTACAGGTCTTAATGCTGTCATCAAATCAGCCTCCGTTACAAAGCGTAGATCATCATACGTCTCTACTCCAATGGACTGCAAGTGCTCTTCCAGGATGTTTTTGTTAATTGCTTGAAGTTGTGGTAGGGCTTCCATGATGGCGACATCTAGGAAGGTTCGCCCTGAGTCGGTCATATTTGCACTGAAGAAAAAAAATTCCACCTTCAGACAGAAGAGAAAAAAAATTACATACACTTAACAGAGCTGGGAAATGCATCAGGTAACACTTGTTAATGTCAAACTGTTTACAGTAAGAATTGAGCTTTAATTGGACTATTTTGCCACAATACTGTGTTTTAGTGGAATGACTTGGTATCCATCAAGAATGTATGATACCATAAAGGATAGAAATCGGGCAGTTCATTAATGTTGATACACTGTTACCCAAGACTGTCCTTTGCCACAGAATACAGATGGTATTCTGAGAGGAAGGTGCCTTTGTGGATATCCATCAAAACATACACAGATGTGTCATTATGAATCAAGATGAGTAGAAGTTCACCAAACTCTATATCCTCATCATTTCTGTAAACAAGAAAATTTCCTTTTTTATATGCAGTGCCCTTGTACTGAATGTCTGTGGTAACTGTGGTATTGCTTTCTGAAAAGGCTAACTCCCTGATTGCATGTTTAATAGTGTTACTGTATAGGCTGGCATAAAACGCACAGCTGTCCTTCACTTGCAGTAGTTTACTGCATTCTTCCCCGAATAAAAGATATATGCCTGATACATCTGATGACGCTCTGACAAAGTTTGACATATGTTTTTCAAGTTTTTCAAGTGTCTGGCACATCTTTTAAAATAACTGTGTTTACTTTCAAACCTTAGCGTCCATAACCTAATCAATGGACCAAATTTCAAGATCAGTGCTGAATAATGCCGCAAATAGTGGTGCTTGGGTTTTAGTTGAATTTCAGGAAACAACATCTTTCTCAACTCCAAATATTCTTGGATCAAAATGTCAAGATATGCTATCTGAGACAAGGAAATGTTCTGAGCACAAATAAGATCCACAATGTCTTTTAGCTGGAGAGCTAACTGCCATACTTCATCCTCATGGTTTTGCACTTTGTCACCAATCAAAACTGGTAGCAATCTCAAAAGGTTCCAGTTTTGAATGGCTTGCCCTGATAACTTGGCTCCGTCCGGGTTGACAGCACATGGCTTTGTGAGTGCTTCAGATCCTTTGTACTTTAACTGTTTGATGCGCCTGTTTAAGAGTGAGTATGTGAACCATTTTTTCTTTTTTATAAAGTTCTTCAGGTACAGTGCTAGATCATATGACAAGACTCCTTCAAAGAGGTCATGACCTAAACAGGGCGGGAGTCCAGGCTGGGATACGTGAAAAGACTCAAGGGCATTAAAGATAGAGTTTACCTTTATTCCTCTGACGCCTTGGATGTTTTCAGCCTGGAGACCAGCAACAGCTGCGTCATATGTCTCTGGGGTGCGTGGAGGACCACAGACATTCGGATCAGCCACAAACTCACTTCTTGTGATTTCTTGTGAAGTTCTCTGTAAACCCACCTATGAAATGAGAACCCAAGTTATCCCCAGCAATACAGTAAAGACCTCCTTTTACTGTTTCTCCATCTACATATATTCCATCCGTCTCCAAGGATTTCAGATCTGCCAACAACTCTGAGAAAACTTTGGCTACTCCAAAACGCTTAAGGTCATTCTCAACACACAACAAGACTAAAAACATATTATCAGTATTTGAACGCAAATGAATGGGTAAATTTGCTACTGAAAGATAGACTGCAAGAACTTTGTGCGTTTTTAGCAGAACCCAGGGGATTCACAATTTCAAATGAGTCTTGGTACAAAATCAGTTTGAGGCTTTCAGGGTTTTCATTGAAGAACTGGTGACATTTGAAATTTGGCCATCATATATATCCGTAAAAACCTCTACATCAGGATTTCCAAACTGCTGTGACTGTGTAGTCCTCCCTAAATGTGACTGTAAAAAGCTCTTCAGAGTTTGTGCCACTGGTATGTAGTAAGCAAATTTTTGTGTCATGTTCTCATCCGTTCCCAATGCCACTTTTTGGGGTTCCGTGTATTTAAACAGTTTTGTGAATGTCTGATTTCTGGAGTATGTTGTTCCTTATTGTCCCTGATGACAGGCAGAGAACAAATCTGACTCTTTAATGCAGTCACATATTTTAGAGACTGCTTCATCTGATAGGCTCATATCATTTTTTAAAAAAGAACTTACTTTAGTTATTGTATAGGCTTGACCTAACTCGTGCACATTTTGCATTTCCTCAACAATAGTCTGTATAGTAGAGGCAGGAATAAGCAGCTGTCCTTGCAGTTTAAGGTAAAAGAGACACATGTTTCTGAGATAAGACTGATTATCATTCTCTGGCATATCACTGGCTGCACTAGCTGTTGGCATGGCTTCATGTGCGTTTTCTGAATCATCTGTACTGGCAATGACATCTGGGGGCTGAGGGCGAGTTTCCCTGTACATGTTATCGATACCATCTGGGGAGCACGCTTTATGCTTCCTACACATGTGAGAAGTAAATGACGACTTTTTTGTAAACACGTGCTTACAACCACTTACTGGACATGATACAGACCTGCCCTCTCCAATATGATCATTTAAGTGAGACACTAGCTCTTTCACCGTGTGAAAATGGCGGGCACATAATGAAACTGCGCATTTTAAATCCGCAACAACAGCTATAGGAGCAGCTTGCGGTACATTGTGCACACGATTAAAATGGCCCTTGAAAGCTGAATAAGTGGTAAACGTTTGACTACAGTTGGTGCCAACACATTTAAAAAGACAACGGGGCTCATTCCTATGCACTCTGCAATGTAGTACATAGCCTTTTAATGTATCCAATTTCTTTTTACAAAAGACACAAGCGATCATTTTTAGGATTTCAAGTGTTTTCCTGTGCTTTTCAGCTGAACGAAGTTATCACGCATTGATTTAGCTAGCTACTGGTCTTTATCAACTGGTGCTAGCTTACACCATGTGCTTTCAGCACTAAATGTGACGCTTACCGTGCTAACTTCAAATTTTCCGATTGAACAGCAGCAGACCCTCTAGAAACTTAAAATTGTAGATTTGTACAAAAAACTTTTAAAATGAAATAAATGTTCCGAAGACTTCTGCCTCAGTTATAAGCTACTCTTGCTCGCTCGGTATTGACGTCAACCGCAGCAGTGAACGAAGAGCTCGTGCGTCTCCCGCACCTCACGTCATTATCCAATCAGAGACGAGTTTATCTGCGCACTATGAAATTAAAAATTAGGCGGACTCAGTGCACAATGAGAAAAGACAAGTCTGTGGTTAGAGGAGGCAAAACAATGCTCAAATAATTTTTAAAAATAGAGAACCAGTAGTCTAAGTATTACATTAAAGTTAGAAAGTTAGTTTAAAGACTAAAAGAAACATACGAAATACAAGGATTAGGACTGAACAGTATTACTTTGCATATCAATAATTGTAATTTACACTCTACAATATGCTACAAATTACTGAATTATATAATCAATGTTATTATAATTGTTGCCTATATATATATATATATACAGAATTTATTGTGAAAACATTTTTATTACCTCAATTTGCATTGTTACATCAATCATGTTAAAAGTACATCATACACTTGTTAAGTGACTTACATACTTTATTTGTATTTTTAAGAACAACTGACTTACAATATGTGCATGTCAAATGAACTAAATTGTTTTGTTTTGAGTATTACAGTATTTCTATGTTTTTAATACCAATATTTGTATTTTAACAAATACATTTGATAATAATCACATATTGTTGTTGTAAATATAACAAAAAATCTGTTTAATAGTTTACAAAAGTTCCCTGTGAATTAAACAAAAAATATATGTTTTTGGGTTTACAATTCTTTTCTGTAGGGATTTTACAAAGTTTTTCTGTAAATCTCACGGTCATTTTTTACAGTGTATATAATCAAGCTCTAATTCATGTAAAGGCTTTTAAACCACTCGAGCGTGATTTGAAACAGTCGCTTTGACGCATTCATTGTCATTCATTGGGCCGGCTCGGGCTTGCGTGGTAAATGAGCGGTCATGTGAAGGGTTTTGATTAGCACAAGAAATATGCGAAAATGGATGCTGAGGAGGTGAAACGGAGGCTTGCCTCTGGCTATTATGTTTTGGTTGCACCAGCAACTAAAGCAAAGTCTGAGGTGTGGAAAAGTTTTGACCTTCAGTACTATGCATCCGGGCCAGTAGCAGCAGCAGTGAAAGGGTGTTCAGTGCTGCTGGACGCACCATCAGTGAGCGCACTGTAGATGGCGCTAAAGCCATCTACAGTGGATTCAATAATTTTCCTCCACAAAAACATGTAGCCTAATCTTGGTGAGTAAAGGTTTTTTCAAATTACAACTAAATATTAATTGAGTCTTAAATGCAAAATATATACAGAGTATATAGGCTAATGTTGGCATTATTCTTTTATTTAAATTTCAGCTGTGCTATTCACTGTTGCGTTGAGGCCAGACTGTGGATAGAAGTGGTGAAGCAAATCCCGCGGAGCCTATATCTTAATTTCGTTATCGCCAAATACCCATCTTAATTTAGAATTTATCTTATTTTAATTTGTTAAGAAAAACTAATTTTTAGTGCTGAGATGTTACGATGTTAGAGGACTTATTTTATTTCTTTGTTCTAACTTCCAAGTGGCCTATAGGCTATGTTATTCATTAATAAATTATGTTAAAACATGTATAAATGACTCGTTCTTGAAAAAAGCGTGCGCACCGCACATTTGAGTAATGTCGGGCTGTAAACGGGTTCGGGCTTTTAAAAAGCTGTCAATACAAAATGTACTTGTCTGGCTCGTGCCGAATTCTGCCGGGCTCGGGCACTGTCGGGCCTAACTTTTAAAGCCCGATTACAGCTCTACCCTCTACTCCCGACAGTTACAGACCGGTCTCTCTCCTCCCATTTATTGCAAAAACACTTGAAAAGGGCAGCTTTCAACCAGGAGTCTTCCTACCTATCCCAGAACAAACTTCTGGATGACAGCAGTCTGGCTTCAAAACAAACCACTCCACTGAGACTGCACTGCGGCTAGCCAAGGCAGAATGTAAATCCTCGGTCCTGATTCTGCTAGACCTATCTGCAGCGTTTGACACTGTCAATCACCAGATACTGCGAACAACCCTGTCATCGCTAGGAATCACAGGCTCTCCTCTCCGCTGGTTCAAATCCTACCTCTCCGACAGATCCTTCAGGATGTCATGGAGGGGCTGGCTGTCCACTGCTCACCACATGATCACTGGGGTCCCTCAGGGATCGGTGCTTATACCGCTGCTTTTTTCCATCTACACGAAATCCTTGTGACCCATCATACGGGCACATGGCTTCTAGTATCACTGTTATGCTGACGACACCCAGATCTACATCTCGTTTCACCCAGACGATACCACTGTAGCAGCTCGCATTACAGCCTGCCTCGAGGATGTCTCAGCTTGGATGAAAGGGCATCACCTCCAGCTGAACCCTGCCAAGACGATCTCAACATCCATCTCGGCAATACCACAATCACCCATTCCAAAACAGCCAGGAACCTCGGAGTCATACTTCAATGATCACATTACAAAGACAACACGATCATGCCGATACGCCCAATTCAACATTAGAAAGGTCAGACCCTATCTCACTGAGCATGCAGCACAACTCCTTGTCCAGGCCCTGGTGATCTCAAGGTTGGACTACTGCAATGCCCTCCTTGCTGGTCTTCCTGCAAAGGCTATCAAACCGTTCCAGCTTGTTCAGAACACAGCAGCACGCCTCGTCTTCCAACAGCCCAAAAGGGCTCACTTGACTCCACTTTTCATCTCTCTCCACTGGCTACCGGTTGACGCCCGTATCAGATTCAAGTCACTAATGCTTGCCTACAGGACTATCACTGGATCTGCACCGGCTTACTTTCACACCCTCCTGCACTCCTACACCCCATCAAGATCCCTGCGTTCAGCAAACCAGCGGCGTCTTGTATTGCCTTCCCATAAGGGCAGTCAATGGCATTCTCATTCAACTCGGTCCGGTCAACCACATCTCTCCTGAACTCTTTGTAAGTCGCTTTGGATAAAAGCGTCTGCTTAATGACTAAATGTAAATGTAATACTTACAATTGTGAAATCAAATGGAGCCTCCATGACAACATACCAGGCGTACTGTAAATATAGGCAAACATTAGTTTGTAAAATGAATGTGTGTGTGCGCATGTGAACTCAGCAAGCTAAATGAAAAGAAAAAAAGAGGATACTCTATTGCAACATAATGACTCCCATTACATTTACAAAAAACTGCTTGAGGGGGAACTAAGAAGAGAAACAACTAAAGCCGTCACAGAGCCCTAACATTATTTGGCCCTTACTCCACTTACACATAAGCACAATGCCAATAAATGAAATAAAAAAGCTGCATGTGTGAAGAGAGCTATAGACACTGTTAATAGACATTCTGTGAGAGATAATGATCCAAAAATGTGTGTTTTATTTTACTGGAAAACTGCACACCATTATCATGAAGATTCCACAGTTAATGCCGCAATGTTGTTGAGGGACCCCTTTAATAAAGTTCAAAAGCTTAACAATTTAGAGATGCGTGTTAATGTGTCTTGCTTTGTGGTTTGTAGGGTGTAATTGTAAAGGTGAAACAAGAAATAGTTAATGAAGTAATAGCCCAAGTTGTGACACAAACCACAAAATATTAATTATAATAATTCATAAAAAAGTTCTCATTTTGTTTTTACATTCCCTAATACCAAAACGCACACAGAGCAAAGGATTATTTTACCTTAACATCCAGGCCTGTAAATTCTGTCAATGGTCCCTAGACAATGTGCTGTGCAACAGACCTGATAAAAGCAAAAATGGCATCAGTAACTTCAAGAAGTACGGGAACACACTGTTGAGGAGTTTTTGTGCAGCAGAACATGTCAGTCTTAGGAACACGACTGGCAAACAGCAGTATTTCAAACAAACTGTGCAAGTCTGGAGAACACAATTAACAGTAGTTCAACCAGTTTGAGGAAGTCTGGGGAACACGACCTCCAGCAAACATCTTCCTTTGAAACCTTAAGATGTTTCAATAAGACTCATGTGTAAAGCCTTGTCCTCTGCCCTGAATATAGGGAATACAGGAACAGAATCTCCCTTTAAATGACTTTATAACCTACAGGGGAAACAAGTCAACATGTCTTCATCATTACACATTAGATCAAGTCAATGGCAGGATTACAAAATTAAAAAAAAAAACATTCTCTCTGAACGAGTATGATTTTGCTATTAACAAATACTAAAAATTCACTTGCACACAGCAGAAAGTGCCCAGCGGCGGTCCATAGGGGGAAAATCAGGGCATCTTTTTTTGTGAGTCCAACTTAAACAAGAAATCATTACAAATAAGTATTAAAGCTAAAGTTTGTAAACTCCACCGCTGAGGGCCATCAATCAGATGGGAACGAGAAATCATGTTAGCGGATGAGGTAAAGTTTTATAGATGTTGCATATAATTGTGGTCCATAAATAAGTGACCGCTCGAAACAAGCTAGTGGCTAACTAGACGCTAGACACTACTTCAGCATTTGTCCACAACACTGTTGTCATGCGGTTTCTACGTCAGTAACAAAGGGTAATGCGGATATGACGCTATTGACAGGCAACTGCACAGCCCCGTGTAACTGTTGAGAATGAAGATTTTCTCACGATTTACAAGTAGTTGGAAACATTTGAGATATTGCAAATAGGGCAATTCCAACGTTATGGACGTGTCATAAAAATGCTCAGAGAATGAATTTATTAAAAAATATAGAACCATCGGTTTATATTTTACTAAACCCGTGTTGATAGAGTTTAAACATAAAAAAGTCAGTCCATGATAAAATGTTCTATTTATATCTATAAAAAAGGAAACATGTCAGGGCTTGGTTTTGAACTTGAGTCTCCGGTGTGAGAAACAGAGACTTTGTAAACTGAGCAACTGGGAGTCCGCAGAACCCAGAAGATGAGGCAGACACAGTAGCACTAGAGACGATGTTAATTAATATAGAAAGCAAAGTTCTCCAGGCAAAAATATAAAATCCACAACATCAAAAGTAATTCCAAGAGATGAAAGGCTAATCCACAAAGTCAAAAAGTAATTCCACAAGGTAAGTAGGTACAACTGAAAAAGCCTAAAAAAATATTCAAAAAACAAACAAATTACCAAAAGATACTCCAACTGGAGCAACCAACGCTTCACTGACACTGGGTGCTAACATTCTAAAAACTTTCTGAAAACTAGGGGTTTAAATACACTCAAGGGAAACGAGGCACATGTGCGAACAATAACTGAAAACAAAGGATCAAACCAAGGCACAATGGGGGCCTCTAATGGTTAAAACCGGAATAAAACATGTTCATGTGTCCATTTATGAGAAGTATGTAGCATTATGGATGGGACAATCCTGAAAATGGCACTTACCTGACTATGAAAAATCACGCACTAAAAATAAAACAAATACTTTACAAATTTGAAGAGATATCTCACATGGGTTTTTGAACCACAATGTTCATATCTGTGCTGTTACCATAGTAAAAAACGTTGGTAAAAACTTTCTTTTTTTCATGGTAAGGTTGACATTTTCATGGAATTGCCCAGTACTCAGCTGAACAAAATATATAACACTGGCGTAGTGGTTTTGGAATATTTTACTGCAAAATTGTAACAAACTGTAGCTTTAAGGCATTTTTTCAACAGCCTGAGAAAGCTAACGATACTTTTTCATCCTTGAAGTCACTTCTTAACACATGCTTTTGAAAACAATTACATTACCATTGAATCCATTTCCCTTCTAAGTCCCAGGGATACAAAGCTCTTGTGAGGCACATCTGACCATCCTTTATGATCAATTCATTCATAGGTCTACTCTCATCCAGTACTCAATTCACCTACACACATGACACATATTACAAGAAATGCAAGCATGGTCAAGCAAAAAGATACTTCGAAACCTGAAAAGTTGTGTTGGAGAAAATGCGTAAACTGTATTGAATTACTGTACATGAATTTAAAACTGCTCTCCTCTATACCTGAAATCAGCATGGTGCCAGATTATTTAAGGCCATGTTCCCCACGATCACATTTTTCAACCTTTAGTTAGTGTGTAATGTTGCTGTTAGAGCATAAACAATATCTTCAAAATGATAAAGCTCAAAGTTCAGTGCCAAGTGAGATATTGTCTTTAACAGAATTAGCTTTTCAAGGACTACAGAAAACGTTTGGAATCAGACTACAGCCCTCTACTTCCCGGGAACATGATGTCACTATTCCGAGGGCTTTTGAGCACCTCCGCCCAAAGAAATATGCCAAAAAGGGGCGATGCCTTCCTTATAGAGAGGAAGAGCTGCTGGAGTAGTGTTTGGCTATCAGAGATTGTAAACATCTGACTGAGCTACATGCTAAACTACTTTCACAGTCCTACAACCACATACCAATTGCTCTTGGAGGGGATGATTTAGTCCTAGTGTCCATGAGGTGCGACAGGGCCTGAGGTTTGATTTCATAGTCAAGAGCCTCACACTGCTCCCTAGAATGGTCTGCCATGTCCATGTCTGTAGAGACATCCTCATGCACTGCAAGACAAGGACAGTTTTGAGCATTTGGAAGTGATAAGGCATATAAAAATTATACAGGAAAATGTATTAACATGAGTTAAGTATAAATACCCAAAATGGCTTTTCCATGTGCATCAAGGATGATATATCCATGAGAAACTTGTTTAAAGTCCTCCAGTGCCTGCTGGTTAACTCTCTCATTGTGGTGATGTAAAATGTTATGCATGAGGCAGATGTGGCTTGCTGGGGAGAGAGAGTTCATGAAATAGTTGTTTTTTTCGCATGCCAGAGAACAGCTGCTCTGCTGCCTGGGAGTTGACCGACCCACATAGCTCAGACACAAGACCGATTACTCTCAAAGCATCCTTTTCATCTCTTGTGTTGCACTGATGAAAAGTATCATACAATGCATCGTGCTCTGCAGACCCAGTTGCAGGATGGCCATTAAGATCAGGTGGGTCTTTTTTCAACTGCAACCATGGAAAATAATTTGTAGCTCCCCTCTCTTGGCAGATGCAATATTTTCTGGGGTAGGTGCAGCCAATCTTCCTTCATATGGACTGAGGGGCAGTCTCTCTGGTTCCCGTAGGTTGGTATGAGTTGCTAATCCCCGTGAAAAATCGTAGATGACGATGTTTGAGAAATGTTGGAATGACAGCAACATATCTGCATAATCACGTGCGCTTTCAGCTCTCATGTTGAATTTGACTGAGTTTACAATACCACAATGACACATGATAACTGCCCAACCCCCTTGAAACAGAAATACATATGATTAGCGTGGCCATAGACCCTTTTCACATGACGTCAAGCATCTCCGATCTGCCGCGAAGCAGTGTATCGTCACTTCCGCTAGCCAATTCAGAAGTTGGCGATAATGCGCCTATAAACTGGTTAGCCAACCGCCAGTAAAACTCAAGAAGAAGAAGTTACTTCCGCTAGCGCCTCAGAATGTAGTTTCCCAAGTCCCTTGCACATCTGCCACAAAATACTGCTAGATGATAGGGTTTGAACTATAAAAGTCATTAAACGTATTCCTGTTTAATGTGGCACTCCTTCTCCAAAACTTTGTTGCAACACAGTTTCGAATTTAGTTGTTGATGACAGTGAGAGGTCGATGTCACAGATCTATGAGGAAAAATGAGGAAGCTCATCACCTTCAGGTTTCTCAGAATAGTTGTGTTTTGTTTTGCTGTGGTTGCAGAGACTTTACAGCAGAGGTTTCCAAACCTGTCCTGGAGGACCCTTGTACTACACATTTTGTGTGCCTCCCTTATCTGACAGATTTTACAGGCTGGTGTGTCAGATGAGGGAGACATAAAACATGTGCAGTACAAGGGGTCCAGAACAGGTTTGGGAACCTCTGCTTTACAGTATCCCACAAAGTTCCATTTGTGGTTCAGTGTGTTTCTTAGTCTGATGTCAATGGTGTAGTGTCATTTAACTCTTTCCCCGCCAGAGAGTTATCTGGTCATTTAAAAAAAAGACTTTCCCCACCAGAGACGAGTTATTACGGCAATCAGTGTTTTCACTGTTGTACAGTAGGTGGCGCTGTTACACACCTTTGGGAAAAAGTACAGAATCCCAGAACCTAGAACGTATATATTTTATCGGTTTTTAATCATTGTTCTGAGTGTAATCTGGGCGGAATCTTTGACAAAAAAAATTACAAAAAAAATTAATTATCTCAGTTGTTTAATCAAAGTGTTGCATTTATGAAGAAACCTACCCACATCTAAGGAGTGATAAAAAGAACAAATGAAGATAGAAGAATATGTTTTTTTTTGTTTAAAAGCAGAGACTCTGTTCTTTCGTTTGACATATTGTTTGTCCATATATTCTTTACACAAAATGTACTGTGAGCCATTAAAATTTGGTGAGAATGTTAAAAAACGCTGGGGTAGGCTGGCAACTTAAAAAAAAAAGGCGTTAAGAGTTAAGGAGGGGCTTCTGGCATGATTCTGCCGCATCATGTCATGTTTCTCTTGGCCTAGTGGCGGGATCATGACAGAACCCTATGTTTTATGTGGAGAGAGACTATTTTTGGGACTTAAGGCTCGCCATACTCTCTCTCCGGTCTTGTCATTGTTCCTGCCCTCTTGTTGCCTCGTTAGTGCTCATAATTAGTTCATGCCCCGCACCTGTCCCCTCTTGATTTTGATCCCTTATAAAATGCCCTTGTGTCTTCTGTCCTGTGCTGGTTCGTTGTCACTCATTGCTTGTGGTGAGTTCCTGTCTTGTCAGTGTAGTCTAGTCTTTTGTAGTTATGTCATACGTTATCTTTAGTCTTGTTAGGTTTAGTTAGTCCGTGTTGCTGTTACCTGTCATGTTATACCCTTGTTTGTTCACTCAACTGGTCCAGGTTTACAGTGTACTGTTCATTAAAAGCAAGTGTCCAAATACTTTTGTCCCTATAGTGTATTTACTGGCTCCACTGTAGGATAGTTATATTTGCAAAAAAAATATCAAGTGTAACTGTAAACTATAATTCAAGTTTATTTTAAAGCACACCAGCTTAATTAACAAGCTAATGAAGTAAAATTACCTTGCCATGTGATGTAGATGCTGGAAGAGAGTGTGTTATCAAAGGACTTTGTATATACATGGGAGGAGAGTCAGGAAGCCTTGTTCAAGAATATTTAGTATGTATGGATCAGTGTTTAGTTTTTCCTTCCCTCACTCATGTTCTCTTACCGGATCCCTTGAGAGAAAATTATTAATTGATTAGTAATTATAGTGTTTATCATTCCTGCTTTAGTGTGGGGTATGCAGTGTTTCCCATTCATTAATAAACTGTGGCAGCTGCCATGGTCTATTTGTTTCCGCCATAGTTTCAAAACGAACCAAAAAAAATGAATACGTCTCATAACAACATATCATTGTGTTGTCCATTTCCCATATTGATATATTTGTCGCGGCCTGCCACACTATCAATGCTGGCCGCCACTAATACGATTTTTCATGATTCTCATTTACATTTTTATTTTATAAACAGCTTAATTCATTGTTGATTTGCGAGTGCTCGCTCTCTCTCGCATTTTTCCTGCAGCGCCTCACTTCACCTCTCACGAATTCAAATGTGAGTTTCAGTATGCGTTCCTCCGTACTTGCCTATACTTGTAAACGTCACCAGTGACAGATGTTACTGCCAGAGACGACGGCTGATCGAGTTTATCATGACTTAACGAAAGGTTAGCAGAGTTTCCAGCACACGCTTTCTGTATGTGCTTGGTGTGAGTCTCCCTCGACAGTGCATGGGCCCGTGTGTTCTGTAGTTGTAACTCTTATGTTCTCTAATATTTCTGAATTTGTGCCGAATTGACTACGCTATAGAAAACTATCACTCACATTTGAAATAAAAAGCGTTCATAACACAACAACACATTGATGAGAGTAATGGCAGTAAAGGCTGTGCCCTGCATGAGACAAAATGAATGGGATGAACTCTTCGGTGTAAATGAATGGTGAGCCGAGAGTGAAGAACTTTGATACCGTTTTATCATACTGTTTTATAATACATTTTAAAAGTGTATGAGGAACGAAATGTATTAATTTTAGGTCAGAGGTAGTATGCGTTTCCTTTGTGCCAATTGCAGCGAGCTCAGAAAACACCACTTGACAGACGAGTTGTGGGGGGTTTTGAAGAACAAGAATGAACTGTTGAATGAACATGTTTTGGAATTCAGCAAACTTATTACTAAACTACTAAATGACAACAACAAAAACAGGTGTGACTGCTGCTCAAGCTTATCTTCAATGACACTTTCATTAAATATAAACTTTTAACATTGACAGTTTATTTTTCTAATTTGTTTTTACTTAACATTAACTCTCTAATTGTTTACTCATATTTGTATGTGTTGGCCATGGATGAAGTCAGCGTCAGCAAAGCAATTGAAGACACCACTATAGGAGTTTGTGTTCTCAAAAGACATGCGATGGGCCAGAGGATGTTGGCGTTGTCTTTGAAAGCATCAAGGTGTTGCAGTGTCTTGATAATGTGTCTTTAGCTGTTGCAATAGTGTTTGGGCTGATGTGCCTTAAACCTCAGCTACCCCGCTGACCTCCGCTATACCTTTAAGGTAATCCAAAAGATTCTCATAATACTGGATGAAGATAAACTTTCAAATAAAGTACTGACTTTAAAGAACAGGCTCTTTAAGTGAAAGGGTCAGAGGTGACTGTGACTTTTTAGGGTTTTTTTAGTGACTCGAGAAATGCACTGATAACACTGTTGAGTATCTCTGTTGTCCTTAATCCACTTGACACTAGATAGCACTAGATGTATTCATGCCTATTGTTCTTAATTCACATTTGAGATGCATTTGACGGTTTTTGTTCTCTACTGGGACAACTGTACTATATTCATAAATGCCTGTTGTTCTTAATCCAAATTTGAGATTCATTTTATTGTGATTTTAAGTGATTTGTATTTGCAGTATGTATGGATGAATATATGTTCGTATTCTATTGTGATTTATGATTTTTAGTGATTTGCATTTGCAGGATAAATAGATTAATGAATTTATTTTACAAGTGCTGTTATACTGATACTGCATTTACAGTGTCTGTTTAAAACTCACTCAAAAACAACTCAATACAACCAGACTTCTTTATAAACATTGCCTCCAATGTCAATGGCAATGTATTTGAATGATTTAAACAGAGTAGCAAGAAGAAATGGTGTTACAGTTACTTAATACAATCATATTACCATTCAAAATTCCAAATTCCAGTTGAAAATCTGGTATCTATGACATGCAAACAGTTACTTAAACATTTCTAAATTAATTTTGTTGCATTAATGAGAAATAACACCTTGAATCAACATGATTGTTTTAAGTATTCTAATATATATGAAATGTTTTGGTCTGACACACAAAAATCTATAAAGGAAATTAAGTTGGCTCAACACAATCTGATCATGTGGGACCGATTTACACATTAAAATGTTTGTTTCAGTGTACCGTTAAAAGGAATAGGCTTCACCTTCACTAAAAGATGTACACAGACAAAAATGATATGTTTGATTAAGATAAATATCCACACCGACAGCGCTATTAGTAATCTTTACCTGAGAATTTCAAATTAAAGATACAGATAATTGTGTTTGACTTTTATGTGAAAGCTTTATTCAAGTAAATCGTACGTAAAACACCTGATTCAACTCATTGGCTTGTTAGTGTGTTCATTAGAGAGTTATTTGTAATAGCATAAAAGAGATTCATCATCATTGTTAGTTTTTTATTTTTGTTGTTGAATCATTGGGCAAATTTGCATATTAGTCCCATCTGAACTTATGTACTTGGCACACAAACTGCACATACCAGACATGTACTCTCATGCACAGTTTCTACCCTTGTTGCAACATTACCAATACATTTCCCTGATAGCAATAGAGAAGGTTAAAACCATTGAATCAATGTTAAAATGAGTTGATTTGTCAATGCTAATGGGATTGAATCAATATCATGTTTGCACTGGAAATTAAAGTTGAAAACATTTGCACACTTAAATGCAAAAAGCATGCCAAACCAACAGGTGGCGATATCCATTTACATACATACATTTATGCATTTGGCAGACGCTTGTATCCAAAGCGACTTGCATTGCATTATACTAAAGAAAAATTCTAAGTATGTGCAATCCATGACCTTGGCATTGCTAAGACATGCTCTAACCACTGAGCTACAGGAAAATCGATATAACCCTAACCATAAAGCCCTGTTGGCCAATCAGAAGCCTGGAATCTGACGTCAAACAAAGAGATAGCAGCACGCATTCTAATCTCCGGTTTCACCGTCTACACCAGTGTTTCCCAACCCAGTCCTACAGAGCACCTCTGACAGAATATTTTAGATGTCTCTGTCATGGTTCTGCCTCACTTTGTCAGGTATGTTTTGGTCTTGAGGCAGAATCGGAACAGGATCCCTTGTTTTCATGTGGATAGAGGCTTTTTGGCGCTATTGGCTTGCCATACTCTCTCTCGTATGGCAGTCTGCGACTGTGTTTCCCGCCCTTTCATCTCGTTATTGTTTGTTAATTAGTTCATGCCCCGCACCTGTCCCTTCTTGATTTCCTGCCCTTTAAATAGTCCTCATGCTTCACTGTCCCGTGCTGGTTCATTGTTTGTGTCATCCGTGGTAAGTTCCTGTGTCTTGTATAGTCTAGTTTATTGTCAGTGTCAGTCTAGTTAATGTCAGTCTAGTTAATCCTTGTTCCTGTTTCCATGTTTTGTTATGTTACCCCCTCGTGGATGGGTGTTTGTTTTTTATTTATTGTTTATTAAAGTCTTGTTTAATTGTCTAATTAATAACCTTCCTGTCTGCACTTGGGTCCTCTGTCCGTGTCCTCACCATCCACTTCCATGACAGTCTCCCTATTAAACACAGAAATAAGTTAATGAGATAATGAAGTGATGATTGAGTCATTAATGATGAACACCTGCTGGTAGTAAACAAAATCACTAAAGAACACATCAACAAAAAGAAGTCACCATAATAGTGTTTATTGGTTACTTTAGTCTGGATCTCATCCTTGATTTACTATGTTGAGTTTTCTGTCCGTTGTTATTGCACATTGCTGAAGGCTCCACCTGATTTTGCTAAGTGGTTGATGTCATCAGGACAACATATTTATAAATAAAACCTAAACCCCAACCATAACTTACCCCTAAAATCAGAGGGAAATGATAAGTGAAAAACAATGGTCTAGAAGCACCTAATCCTGCTCCGGAGCAGGTTAGCCATGCAGCGTAAATGACCATGGCGATGAACACTGATTAATGCTGAGTTACTTTCATGGTACCTAAAACTAGGGGCGGTTCTGGGGGGGGCAGAGGGAGCCAGAGCCCCCGTGTCAGCACACTTGGCCACCGCCCCGGGCCCCCCTAAATCTGGAATGATAATTCACCAAAACAGAGCAATTTTGAGCTGAACTTGTTTCCAAATGAAAAATGATTGGGAAATAATCATGACAACAAATGTTACTGTGCCCCCTAAAAGCATAAGTGGCCCCTGCCTGCCCCCCAGTAACAGTAGTCTAGAACCGCCCTGCCTAAAACCCAGGGTTGGCGCAAACGTATCCTAAACTTGCCTAGCTAAACCTAAACCGGCTTCATGGTACAGGCCACTGGTGTTTTATATACTTAAAACAATTTGAAGTATGATTTACTTGAATAAAGATTTCACATAGAAGTCAAACACAATTATCTGTATATTTAATTAGATATTCTCAGGTAAAGATTACTTTGATATGTCTAGTATCTTTAACGCACTCTTTTGTAACCCTGACAGTAAACAACCACCATCATAAACCACCATTACTGTGAACAGTGTTTGATTTACATTTACATGCATGCATTTGACAGACGCTGTTATCCAAAGCAACTTCCAGTTCATTAGTCTATACATGTCTTTTTTTTATCAGCGTGTGTTTTCAGGGATTGAACCCACACACTTGCGTTGTTAGCGCAATGGTCTGCTAAGAGAGAGTTCATTTGATGTGTGAAAGAAACCTAGAGACCGTTAGCCTTTCTGAATAGTTGAAGTAATAATGGGGTTTATGAATCAGCGCGCTTTAATATTCTGTGTAACTAATAAATAAGATAATATGAGACGATATCGCTGTGGTGAATCATTTTTACAAATACAAATACTAATAAAAATACTCATTTTCGATCTCCAACCCGTCCTGCAGACTGAAGCTCTAGCCCTGTTCCAACACACATGTTTGTATTCATCGAGCATCTGTGTGAATACACTGTAAAAAAAAGTTTGACAACCCTTAAATGTGTGTCTCATGACAAGTCTTATATTTTAAACAAAGTTGTGTGAACACAATAACTGATATTATTCATTCCTCGTTCATTCTTGTTCTGTTAATTCACCTGTAAGGGAACATTTAAAATATGATTTTGTTCTCAATGTAAGAATTAATTATGAAATGATGGAATGAAGTATTGAAAACGTTTTTATCATTTAATGTGGTTTGATACATTTGTATTGTAAATGTGGATGTACTTTGCATATGCGTGTAGGATTTGTAACCGGAACTCACAAACTTTTTCGTTGAAATTGTCCTATAATCTAGTCTAGTAAGATGGCGGGTGCACAGGGATGTTAGATGCCGAATGCTTGAGCCTACATCGTGTTTTAATGTAGATTTAAAGTTTGCAACGCTTGGAGAGCATAGCGAGGTACGTTGATCGTAATAAAGACTTGTAGGAGTTTAATGTTTGTTGTGCAATGTAATCTCGAGGTGATTCAATATGTGTGAGTTTGTTGAATTATGATGGGTTTTTGTATTTGTATTTGTGTTGAATATAGTTTTCACGATGTTGTGGGGAGCATTGAGTCGATGCATCATGAACAGAATAAAGACGCTTTTCAAATACATCATGTTGTCTCGCATCATGAGTTTAAGGAAACTTCACGCATCACTTGAGGCTCTCGTTCATACAGGAGTCGTAGGTGCTTGGCACAGATCCTGTACACACATACCACTACATGTACTCTCATGCCCAAGTTCTACCCTTTAAAACAAACATCTGCACATTACCAATAACTCAAGGTTTCTGGGTGTGTTTTGTGTGTTTGCAGTTGTATTTAAAGCAGCAGACGAGTCTCTCTCTGTCAGACTGATCGAGACGTCCATCAGATCCACTGCTGTCATCCACACTTCTCCACGTGAGTACAATTACACACAAACAGTTGTTCAAATAAAAGTTATGAGCAGAAATATGAGCCAGTGGACAAAGCAGAGGTGAAATATTTCATCATGATTCCAGTGAAGGACTCAACATATTCTGTATGTCATGTGGTCTCGTGTTAAGACCACATACATGACAGAACAACCTACAGCGCTGAATTAATTATATTGTACCGTATGGAAGGTGTTTGGGGGAATAAACAAATATTACTCATACAGTGTTTATGTGTTTATAACCACAGTGCATAAATCGCATGTTCACTTGACGTGCTTGTTTTCAATGTTGTTGATGGTTATATGAGAACGGTTTGCAGAGGTGGGAACAAGTCGCTGTTTTGCAAGTCATAAGTCTCGAGTCTTTGCATTCAAGTGTTCAGTCAAAGTCGATTTGGACTCGCCTCTCCTTGACAACCCTTGAATCAGTGTTCAAAATTGTAGATTCTTTGATTTATTTCTACTAGACAATTGTTTAAACTGTTTTAAAGCATCTGCCTTTATTAATGCACAAATGTTCTTTATAAAACACTACGACACACCTAATTATTTGAATTTAAGGGATGTAAAGGATAAGGAGCACAACTAAAGCAAACACTGATGACAATAATGGTGTTTTTCCAATTTAATAACCACATTGTGGGGTTATCTAAATAATTGCTCAGGAGTGTGTTTTTGATTTTCAATGTGAGATTATATCACTGCAATCAAATACCAATATGAACAATAGAATATACTAGGGATGCACGATATTATCGGCAGATAATGGCTTATAAATTATTTATATATGTTTTACATGTTCTTGATAAGAAAAAAAAGCATATAGGCTAGGTTTATTTATCTCTGGTGAAAGTCTGTTTAACCACCCGACAGTTAACAAGCCGATAGCGGAGAAGCCGCGCTGATCTTCTCCAACTCCCGGTAACAAAACCCAGATCTGACAAGAATATCTGACTTTATTGTTTATAATGTTGTTAATAAATCAAGTAAACAGGCTTGATATCTCCAAGCCGACTGTTAAGATCCTGAAAAAGCAACTAAGATCGGTCAATTATAGTGCTATAGATGTTTTTCTTATCAGCACAACATATTGTTTTCTTTGTCGTTAAGTGTCTTACTTGTTTAGCTTTACATTGGATTTGCATCAATAAATCAGGTAGGCCTTTTTATTTCAACTAAGGTAAGGAATCACTGCGCATTTTAAAATAAACAAAAAAAGACATCCGTGCAAATTTATTTACAGGCTGTAACTTGAAGGCGACGACCATATTTGAACTTCTAGAAGGAAATCTCAGGCTTTGGAAACAGGTGCCAGTCTTATGTTAAGGCCAAATTCATTAACATTAGTTGCAGTGAAATGTAGCCTACACTCAAAAAAAATGTTTTTGATGCTGTTCACTTTATGTGAACAAATCACTTTCATTTAACACAACTTTATAGGTTTCTAGCTCAAACTTGCAGTAAATGAAGAAGCTCTTTGGTTTAACATAATTGAATCATGGACACATGTTTGAGTCATGTTTTCTAAACATCAAATTAGTAGAGAGAACATGAATGAAACATGTAAACTCAACATGAAATTAACATATTAAGTGAACATGACTGAATCAAGTAAACCCAACAAGATCCTCTTCTGCACAACTCCTAAAACTCCTTTTTTAATGTTGAAACAATTAAATTTCATCAAACCATTGTTGTGATCAGTGTTTGCTTTAGTTGGGACCTTGATGCTTGACATTATTAAATCAGCTCCTCCATTTCTCTTTCAATGCTTGTGAATGTGTTTAATGAAGCATATGAAAGCATGAAGAAAGTGAACTGTCACAACTGGACAGTTATAGTTGTTTGGGTTTTTTAGATGTGTTATAAAAAGGAAGCAGTATTAAATTTGTGGTAAATGATTTGTGTTTAATGAGTGATTGATATGTTCTGGTCACAAAAATGCAAAAAATAAAGTTTTTTCGACACGTTTAAACATCAACACTCATCACACAAACCTCAACAATGGTGACAATCATCAAACTTCAGATAAACAGATCAACTGCAATGCATGCTGGGAGTCATGACTGATTTTTGTTCTATAATGTTACCCAGGATCATGATTCTCTTCGCCGCAACAGATGTGTTTTAACTCACATCGACAGCTAAAGAAAACTTAACATTAAAACTCAGTCAAGAGCCCAACTAAAGCAAACACTGATCACAATAATGGTGATTTGATCGTCTACGTGTTCATTTCATGTTGAGGTTACTTGATTCATTTATGTTCTTGCTACATGTTAATTTCATGTTAAGAACACTTGACTCAAACATGTGGAACCACTGAGATGATTGATGTTGAAAAAAACCATTTTTTGAGTGAACATTTTCATGTTTCAAGTTGTTCAAGAACGAATATGAATTTACTATGAACAACCGCTACGAACAAGTTATGGTAACAAATTAATTATTGTAAATCATTTAATATCACGCTGGTATTTTTATACCTAATGTTAGTAATGTTAACAAATTCTGTGGCTCACAAGTTTTTAAGCATTTTAGTATGGTGATGTGAGCCAAGCGTAACACGCGATCAGGGCATCCGATGTGTAAACCTAAAATAATGAAACTATTTCACAATCTGAGTGAACAAAGACTTAGGAACACATACAAATTAATATTTATATTTTATAATGAAACTATTTCACAATCTGAGTGAACAAAGACTTAAGAACACATTCAAATTAATATAAAATTTGTATGTGTATTTGTATTTGTATTTGTAAATATTAATTTGTATGTGTTCTTAAGTCTTTGTTCACTCAGATTGTGAAATAGTATTATTCTTATGAAAAATAAAAATTAAAAATATTAAAACATTTGTGCACATCCCTAGAAAATGGGCCGATGCCATCCGAGGCTGAGGCAGTATAGTACATAGCTGATAGTCTCGCTCTGCTCTGTCATTGTGCGGCTCTTGCGGCACTCCGTCGTGCCCCGGTATTGTTGTCACGTTTAGGTTTTATTTTTACATAGCCTAAATTTTATGAAACCTTACTACGCATATGGAATAACCGTTTTATAAAAGCAAGAAGGCCTGTGAAGCAGTGGGTTACAGTGGGGTTTTAATGACCCCGCTTCACGTAATGCCACAACACCATTAGCTGTTATAGACTGCACTATAACACTGCTTCACACGGCTTATTGTTTTATTAAACACCTTCTGTAAAGTCCAACTGAAATGCATGCGCTGCTTTTAAACACTTTCCTGTGGCATGTTGCGCATTTCATTGCTTAAAGGTGTGATGAACTGGGCTTGTTTATTGTTTTATACTGTTGTATGAGGTCTACTTATGACGTTCGCGGGATTTTTACATTCAAAAACATCAAAACCAATATTTTCTACCTGGGTTTTGAGGCCAGCAATACAAAGCTCGGTTTAATGTTTTAAAATCAACAAGGGCCTTGACCGGTAAAAAAATGGAGAGAAGCAAGAACAGGAGTGATGTGTTGATACTTATAAGTTCCAGTCAAAAACCTGGCTGCTGCATTTTGAACCATCTGCAACCGATTTACATCTGAATTAGTTAAACCCAGGTATGAGGAATTACAAAAGTCTAACTTTGAGGTGATAAATGCATGAATAACGGTTTCAAGGTCTTTCATAGAAAGCATCGTCTCAATTTTGGCAATAGATCTTAGCTTTTAACAAAAGTCAGATTGTAATCTAAAACTAATCTAAACACCAAGATTTTTAACACGGTCATGAACATTTGGAGATAAAGAACCATTATTGGGGATTGAGAACCCCTGAGGTAAACCACTGACTTGAGTTGACTTGAGACTTGACTTGCTCCCACCTCTGATTAACTACCATGTTCTTGAGTGTAAAATAAGGCTGAAACCACAACTGATAGTGTTATTACAGCCTGTCCTTATACTGCTGCCTCTTACTCTTCACTTCATTCACAGGAAGAATGGAATATCACACGTCTCTTGTTTTGCTCATTCTCATCTCTTCGCCGTGGCTAAGTGCTGGGAATGATTACTGTGGGGGCATTGGACCTGAAGAGTGCACTTACACCACCTCTCAATATCGCATAAGAAGAGAACTGACAGAGATATGCACAGTGGTCAACGAACCTACCAAGAAAACAACCTTCAGTGTTGAAGAAGCTCTTAATGACATCACTGAGGTCGACCAAAATCTGAAAAAGGAGGCACAAAATTTAATCCGTGAATGGGAAAATGGAAAGCTAGTGGACCAGGCACGTTCTGGACTGATCAAGTCTAAGAATTTACGTATCGACATGCAGGGCATAGTCAAACGCCACAATCAGCGCTACTATAACTTGCAGGTCCAACTGAATACGAATCGAGGTCATAAACAAAGCACTACCGTGTCTCAGGTCATCGTACCTAAAGACATTCCAGATCGCTACATCCGCAGAGCTTTTTGTGAGAGCTTGAACCGCCGAGCTCGGGTTTTTGTTGATGTTTTACACACTGTAAAAAACGTAAGAAAATCGTGAAATAACGGTACACCCTGAACTGAGGTAACATATTTTATCTGTGAACATAAGAAAACGTGTGTCTACCATACAATAAAATAACATGTTTTCACTGTACTATGAAATGATTTGTCTGTTAAATAAAAAAATGAATTCAATTAAAATTGTTGAATTTATAAATTGGTAAAATGAAAAAAAAAACGTATAAAATTTTCAAAAGCACATTGACAAAGTTTTATGTGAAGTTTTATTACTTTTAACCAAGTATGTTGATTAAGTTGTTTATACAATCGCTAATATTATTCTACTTGGTTTAATTGTGAACAAAGCGATCAAAGACCATAAGGCAGGGGTCTCAAACTCAGTTTACCTAGGGGCCGCTGGAGGTAGAGTCTGGGTCATGCTGGGCCGCATTAAGTCTTCCACAAAAAAAGGGTTTCAATTATTCCAAAAAAGAGGAGCACAACTTATCCAGTCTTCTCAATCTTTACAGTTTTCTCAAGCTTTATTATTAACAGTTCCTCAACATGAATGTTTCTACTCATGACATATTGAGAAAGCAAGAGAGAATAAGAGTAAATAAATAAATAGCGTATGATGTGAAATCAAATGTGTGTATGGTTAGCCGTTCTCACAATCTGAACATGTTGCCAGATCTTCATAGATAAAAACAACCAACAAAGACTAACGAAAAAAAACCTAAAAAATCCAAGTAGGTTATATTTAAAAAAAAGTGCTGACATTTATGAGCTAAAGACCAAATATCAAGCATAAAAAGCACTTAAAAATAAATGAACATGGCAACACTTCAAAGGACGCTCTGTGAGACAGCCTTCCGAGCATAAACAAAACAAAGCTCGCCTGTCAGCGGTCATTTACTTTTATTAAATTTACTTAAATTAAAGTCTTTAGCCGAAAAGTAGCAGGATTATATTCTTATTTACAACTGCAAAGCGCTAGAACAGCGATACCAATGTGTCAATCATCACTTAATGCAGGAGTGACTATACATGTTCCGTACACACATGGAAGGATCATTTATCACCAGTATTCACAGTTAATGGGATTGTCACTTCTGAAACTGCAGTGTGTGCATGAAAGTCACCAGGCTTACTGGACTTCCAGTAATGAACATTCAACCTGAGATTAAAATGAACTACGAGTAGGTTCTTAAACAGTTGTGGCATTTCTTGAGTATTTGGTTTTTGCGTGTGTGAGAGCTTTATATTGGGTGGGGATTCTGTGCGTATACCTGAGATAAAATCCTGCGGACGCCCGTGACTTCAGTCATACAGAAAGTGAAAGTAAAAAAAAAAACTGACAGAGTTTTCTAACGCTGCATTAACAGCGCATAGGCTAAAAAAAGGTTGGAGACCCCTGCCATAAGAGATAAAAAAGGGTGCGTTTGAGAACAACGTGCGGGCCGCACTCACACTACACTTTGATGTGAATTAGGGGGCCACAAAATATCATCCCTCGGCTAAAACAAATATATGCAAATACTATGGGATGTCTGTCAATTTAAATATGACATGTTGTGTGAGTTAAACAGGGAATTGTGGGAAAGTCCTTTACAGTTTTTCACAGTATATGTGAAGGTTATTTACTGTTTAAATCTACAGAGATGTCTGTGTAAAGAGATAGTGAACTGCATGACAGCACAGGGTGCCAAACATTTACCATCAACAGAAATAACGTCTGTACACTGAACTGAACTGAAGTGACGTGATCTGAACAAACTGTCTGTGAAATGAACAGAGAAATTCTGTAGTAGAAGTGTTTTGGCAACCAGTGTTTTCTATAAAACATCACCATTAAACTCTACAAACACCATCACCACCTTCACTTATTACAACACCACTGTCACTTTATTTCTGTTGTGTGTTTATATAAGATCTTATTGACAATGAACACAAGTTTAGATGTTGACGGTTGTTGTTTAATCACCATTATGGTGGTCAGTGTTTGCTTTACTTGGGCTCTTGACTCTTTGCTTTTACACTTAGCTAATCTTTAGTTTTTCTGGGTGTAAAAAAGCAAAGAGAAAGTTCTTTGTTGTTATTTCTGATGGTGAGAGTCATCATCTATTGGTCTGTTTCCATTAGCTAATTCACTGGTTTAAAGTGCTTTTGTTATGAAAACCTCTAAAACACATCATGCACATTAAAATAAAACAAAACAATGAGAGACACGGAGACATAGAATCAGCCTAGAGGCGGTGTTGTCCCGAAAACACACTCCCTGCCAGAATCGCATTGACTTCACGCACTGACGTCACTCGATGCCACTGCTGGTTCACAAAGGTGATTCTGGTCTGTAACTCGCGTTTTTCAGTAATCGTTACGAAAATGTCACATTCTTAGAAAATGTTTTCAATACAGGAATATTTATTATATATAATTATTATATAATACCAAGTGAAAAAACAACGTGAAATAAGACATTATTACATACAGTAATATTCAACCAAAAATATAAAAAATACGCCTGTAAATACACTGGATTTAGAGAGCGCATGCGGCGTTATCAAGGTAACATTTGACCAGTCATTCTCGTTGTGAATGGAGCTCTAACGCATACACGAGAGACAGTAATGCCCTGCACGCTTCAAAGAGTTCACTTCAAGCACTCAGCACTTGAAATGAGTAGGGCATAAGGATGCTTACTTCTGTTTGGAAAATGCCCACACTGTGCAGAGCTGCGGCCCACCAGGAATTAATTTTTACACCCCTGTCCAAACATACAGTTGTTATGGTACAATCAGAGATTGCAGCTGATACAAAGATGTGAAGTTTATTATTGATCATTAGTCTAAGTAAAAACATACTATGCACATATATAAATATTGGTGTTGAGTATATAACTGATTTCTTATTCATTGAGTGGAGAATGTGGTCAGCGCATTAAACACTAGACTTTGAGAAATTATTTTGCTATTCATTATGAACATTCCAATAACGGTCCTTTAATCAGTAATCCTGCCAGTTTCTAACTTTTAGGACAAAGGAGCCACAGGAAGTTCCATCCTGTTGGCAGGGGTGTGGCACTGCGTCACATGCCCATCTTGACACATTAATCCCTTTCTGTCTCATGATTGAGCTGTAATACATGGAAATAGCTTAGAAATCTATTTACAGTTTTACTTTTGCCCTATCGTAAGCGACAATTTTAAATGGTTGTGGTGCTATAGACTTAGATTTAGAGATAAATCTGCAAATTTGTAAGACTAAAATATTACTATCAGAGTCGAGTGATGACAGTGATTGATGATTCCAAGGATATATTTGTATAGCATTGGATCCATCTGAAATTTCAAGAGTTATTTCTATATTTGACATATAGCTCTTGAAAGTGTACAAGCATCAAATGCACAGAAATCATGCATCAGAAGTCATCCACAAACCTTTCCTTTTGCTCTTTTCCCAATCTATATATTGGTCATCTCATACGAATTGACATTCCTCAACATCAAATTGCAAAGGCTTTGCAAATCTCATCATCTACAGTGCATAACATCATCAAAAGATTAGATTGAGAAAAACTGGAGAAATCTCTGTGTGTAAGGGACAAGGCCGGAGACCTTTATTGGATGCCCGTGGTCTTCGGGCCCTCAGACGACACTGCATCACTCATCGGCATGATTGTGTCAATGACATTACTAAATGGGCCCGGGAATACTTCCAGAAACCACTGTGGGTAAACACAATCAGCCATGCCATCAGCAGATGCCAACTAAAGTTCTATCATGCAAAATGGACTATTTCAAAGTGGAATAGTGTTCTATGGTCAGACGATTCCAAATTTGAAATTCTTGTTGGAAATCACGGACGCCGTGTGTGTTAGACCTTCCAGCGTGTTATCAGCATTCAGTTCAAAAGCCAGCATCTCTGATGGTATGGGGGTGCATAAGTGCATACGGTTTGGGCAGCTTGCATGTTTTGGAAGGCTCTGTGAATGCTGAAAGGTATATAAAGGTTTTAGAGCAACATATGCTTCCCTCCAAACGATGTCTATTTCAGGGAAGGCCTTGTATACTTCAGCAGGACAATGCAAAACCACATACTGCAGCTATTACAACAGCATGGCTTCGTCGTAGAAGAGTCCGGGTAGTGAATTGGCCTGCCTGCAGTCCAGATCTTTCACCTATAGAGAACACTTGGCAGATCATTAAACGAATAACACGTCAAAGACGACCTCAAACTCTTCAGCAGCTGGAAACCTATATAAGGCAAGAATGGGACCAAATTCCAACACCAAAACTCCAGCAACTCATAGCATCAATGCCCAGACATCTTCAAACTGTTTTGAAATGAAAAGGAGATTCTACACCAGGGTAAACATGCCCCCGTCCCAACTATTTGAGACCTGTAGCAGGAATCAAATTTTAAATGAGCTCATTTTGTGCACAAAATTGTAACATTTCTCAGTTTAAACATTTGCTATGTTATCTATTTTTTATTGTGAATAAAATACTGGCTCATGTGATTTGAAAGCCTTTTTGCCACGCAGGACGTGGTCTGATACCGGGTTTACGCGGAGGTTGTAAAACCCTCGTGAAGGTGATAGGCGTAGCCCAACCCGCAGCTCTGCAGATGTCTGCCAGAGAGGCGCCCCTGGCCAGTGCCCAGGAAGTGGCTATACCCCTCGTGGAGTGAGCCTTCACCAACGGGCACGGGCGGTCTTGTAATCGGTATGCCATAGTAATGTCATCCACGATCCAGTGCGCCAGTCTCTGTTTGGAGACAGCCCTCCCCTTATGCTGTCCTCCGAAACAGAGAAAGAGCTAGCCAGAGCTCCTGAAACTCTGTGTTCGGTCTATGTAGAGGCGCAGTGCGCGTACTGGACACAACACGGATGGGGTTGGGTCTTCCTCCCCAAGGGGGAGCGCCTGCAAGTTCACCACTTGGTCCCGAAAGGGAGTAGTGGAAACTTTGGGCACGTATCTGGGCCAATCCGGGGACACCGAGAATGCTTGTAGGTCCCCTACCCTCTTGAAGGAAGCGAGCGCCAGCAAGAGGGCCGTCTTACTCTAGAGGTGAGGAAGATCGGAACCTCCGAGGGGCTCGAAGGGGGGGCCAGAAAGGCCCGCCAGGACCACACTAAGGTCCCAAGAGGGTACGGAGGGGAGACGAGGCGGATTCCGCCTTCTTGCGCCCCTTAAGAACCTGATGATCAGGTCATGCTGTCCTAGAGACTGTCCATCAACTGAATCGTGATGAGCGGCAAAAGCGGCTACATACACTTTCAGCGTGGAGGGGGAGATGTTAGTCTCCAGTCTCTCCTGTAAAAAGGACAGCACGATCCCGATCAAGCACCTCCGTGGGTCTTCTCGTCGTGAGAGACACCAGGAAGAGAAGAGGCGCCACTTATAGGCGTAAAGCCGCCTAGTAGATGGGGCCCTAGCCTGAGTGATAGTCTCCACCACAGAGGGGGTAGCCCAATCAGGATCTCCTCGTCCCGTCCAGGGACCAGACATGGAGGTTCCAGAGGTCTGGCCTGGGATGCCAGAACGTGCCCTTCCCCTGAGAGAGCATGTCTTCTGTCAGGGAAATCGGCCAGGGGGGGTCGTGGTCAGAAGCATTAGCTCTGAAAACCAAGTGCGGTTGGGCCAATACGGCGCAACACTTGGTGCCCCTCTTCCGTGACCTTGCACAGTGTCTGTGCAATGAGACTCACTGGGGGAAAGGCGTACTTCCGCTTGTCCCGCGGCCAGCTGTGCGCAAGGGCATCCATGCCGAGGGGGGCCTCGGACAGGGCGTACCAAAGGGGGCAATGGGTGGTGTCCCGGGAGGGAAACAGGTCTACCTGGGCCTGCCCAAACAACATCCAAATGAGCTGGACTGCGAGGGGGTGGAGTTGCCACTCTCCGCGAGGCGTCGACTGACGAGAAAGCGCATCGGCTGTCTGGTTCAGGTCGCCAAGGATGTGTGTGGCCCGCAGGGAGTGGATCACCTGCTGACTCCACAGGAGGAGGCGTCGGGCAAGTCATGTTAGCTGTCTATTGATGTACGCTACGGCTGTTGTGCTGTCCAGGCGGACCAGCACATGCTTGTCCTGCACGAGAGGCCATAGCCTCTTCAGTGCAAGTAGCACGGCACACAACTCTAGGCAGTTGATATGCCAGCGCAGGCGGGGGCCCGTCCAACGCCCCGCTACTGCGTGCCCGTTGCACACTGCACCCCACCCCTGCAGGGAGGCATCGTCACCACAACATACCTTGTCACCTGCCCAAGAGGGACCCCAGTCCAGAGAAAGGCCATGGAAGACCAAGGGGTTAGGGTATGTCGGCAGAGAGGCGTTATCACCATCTGCCTGCTGCCAGTGTGCCACGCTCTCCTCGGAACTCGACTCTGTAGCCAGTGTTGGAGCGGTCGCATGTGCATCAACCCGAGGGGTATTACCCCCGCCAAGGACGCCATGTGTCCCAGGAGCCTCTGAAATTGTTTCAGTGGGACAGCTGGCTGCCTGAATTTCTTCAGGCAGGTCAACACCGACTGGGCGCGTTCTGCAGACAGTCGCGCCGTCATGGTGACAGAGTTGAGTTCCATACCGAGAAAGAGGATGCTCTGTACAGGGGAGAGCTTGCTTTTGTCTCGGTTGACCTGAAGTCCCAATCGATCTAGGTGCCGGTGCACCAGGTCTCGCTGTGTACACACCAGATCTCACGAGTGTGCCAAGATAAGCCAGTCGTCGAGATAGTTGAGTACCCGCACGCCTCTCTCCCAGAGGGGAGTGAGCGCGGCTTCCACGATCTTCGCATCCTGAACGGCAACTTGTGAAGGTGCTTGTTCAGGGTACGCAGATCTAAGATAAGGCGCAACCCTCCGCCTTACTTGGGAACGATGAAGTACGGGCTGTAAAACCCGGTGAACATCTTGGCTTGAGGGACGAACTCGATGGCCTGTTTCGTCAGAAGGGTGGCGATCTCTGCCCGAAGTACGGGGGCGTCCCTGCCTCTGACTGAGGTGTAGAGGACCCCTCGAAACTTGAGAGGGTTTCTGGCGAACTGGATCGAGTAGCCAAGACGGACCGTCCTCCGTAGCCACGAGACAGTGTGGGCAGCTCTTGCCAAGCTCCCATGGACTGTGACAGGGGGATCAGAGGGACGGTCTGCTTCGTCGTTCCCGCGGGGGTGGTTCGTCGGCTGGCGGAGCCTCCCTCTCCTCGCCAGGGGATGGGCCCTGGAGAAGAGTTTGGCTCCGCCGACTTACCTGCCTGGCGGAGCAGCTGCACGCACTGTCGTGGTGAGAGTGGTGGTGGCTGCCATGTATATCTGAACTTGCGTCTCGCCAGGACGCCCGGTTGGGTTGCCGAGCACAGTCCAGTGGAGTGTGCGAGTGGCTGTGAACAACACCCAGGGAGAATGGAAACTCTTTTATCAAGTGAGTGGGCGTCAGGCCCTGACAAGAGCCCGGCTGTTGGGACGGGGCAGGGACCGTCCCTGACCGACTGCTCAGAGACGTAGCTGTGATAGTTGTCAGATGTTGTCCTCCCTGGGGTCTTCCCGTCAGGGGCGCTTCCTCTAGGAAGACGTGACGGCGGGATTGAGGAGATCCTCGAAGTATTCCTTCCACCGCCCGATGATATCCCCAGTCGAGGTCAACAGCTGCCCCCCTCCACTGTAAACAGCGTTGGTAGGGCACTGCTTCCCCCTCCTGAGGCGCCGGACGGTTTGCCATAATCTCTTCGAGGCCGACCGATAATCCTTCTCCATGGCCTCACCGAACTCCTCCCAGGCCCGAGTTTTTGCCTCCTCAACCACCCGGGCTGCAGTCCGCTTGACCTGTCGGTACCCGTCAGCTGCCTCGGGAGTCCCACAAGCCAGCCAGGCCCGATAGGACTCCTTCTTCAGCTTGACGGCATCCCTTACTTCCGGTGTCCACCACCGGGTTCGGGGATTGCCGCCTCGACAGGCACCGGAGACCTTACGGCCACAGCTCCGAGTGGCGACGTTGACAATGGAGGTGGAGAACATGGTCCACTCGGACTCAATATCTCCAGACTCCCTCGGGATCTGGTCGAAGCTCTGCCGGAGGTGGAAGTTAAAGATCTCTCTGACAGGGGATTCGGCCAAACGTTCCCAACAGACCCTCACAGTACGTTTGGGTCTGCCAAGTCTGTCCAGCTTCCTTCCCCGCCATCGGATCCAACTCACCACCAGGTGGTGATCAGTTGACAGCTCCGCCCCTCTCTTCACCCAAGTGTCCAAGACATACGGCCGGAGGTCAGATGAAACGACCACAAAGTCGATCATCGACCTCCGGCCTAGGCTGTCCTGGTGCCATGTGCACTGATGGACACCCTTATGCTTGAACATGGTGTTCGTTATGGACAGGCTGTAACTAGCACAGAAGTCCAATAACAGAACACCACTAGGGTTCAGATCAGGGGGGCCGTTCCTCCCAATCACGCCCCTCCAGGTGTCACTGTCGCTGCCCACGTGGGCATTGAAGTCCCCAGTAGAACGACGGAGTCCCCAGTCGGAGCACTTTCCAGCACCCCTCCCAGAGTCTCCAAGAAGGCCGGGTACTCTACACTGCCATTTGGCCCATAGGCGCACACGACAGTGAGAGACCTATCCCCGACCCAAAGGCGCAGGGAAGCGACCCTCTCGTTCACCGGGGTGAACTCCAACATATGGCGGCTGAGCTGGGGGGCTATAAGCAAACCCACACCAGCCCGCCGCCTCTCACCATGGGCAACTCCAGAGTGGTGAAGAGTCCATCCTCTCTCGAGGAGTGTGGTTCCAGAGAGCCCAAGCTGTGCGTAGAGGTGATCCCAACTACCTCTAGTCGGAATCTCTGAACCTCACGCACAATCTCAGGCTCCTTCCCCACCAGAGAGGTGACGTTCCATGTCCCTAGATCTAGATTCCGCCCCCGCCTCCGACTGCCGCCCGATCCACTAAGCACCGGCCCCTTACGGTCCCTCCTGCAGGTGGTGGGTCCACGGGAGGGTGGCCCCACGTCACTCCTTCGGGCTGAGCCCTTCCGGACCCCATGGGGGGAGGCCCGACCACCAGGCGCTCGCATACGAGCCCCAACCCCAGGTCTGGCTCCAGGGTGGGGCTGCGCCATGCCGGGCGACGTCACGGTCCTCAAATTTATAGGCATCATAAGGTTTTTTTTTTAACTGCTCTTAGTCTGACCCGTCACCTAGGATCTGTTTGCCTTGGGAGACCCTACCAGGGGCATATAGCCCCAGACAACATAGCTCCTAGGGTCTTTCGGGTACTCAAACCCCTCAACCACGGTAAGGTGGCAGTTCAAGGAGAGGGGATTGAAATCATTTATGCATATCCAGCAGCCTCCATGATCACCAATCAGGATGTCTCAAACTCATTTCAACTTTTCCGTGGTACACAACAGGGATGCCCCTTATCCCCCTTTTTATTTGTAATTTCTATGGAACCATTAGCCACTATTATCGGGCCACATCCTATTATTAATTACTATTTTAAATACTTATGTATAATTGTAACTAAGTACCCTGACATGCTATTAAAATTAAATTGGTAAAAGAAAATTGAACTTCAAGACGACATTATTTATTGGAATACTCTCCCTATGTCTATGGTAGGCAGAATTAATGCCATTAAAACAGTGGTACTTTACATTTACATTTAGTCATTTAGCAGACGCTTTTATCCAAAGCGACTTACAAAGAGTTTAGGAGCAATGAATTTCATAAAGGAGCCATAATACAGTAGGTGCCAATACAAAGTTACTGGTTTCAACAAAAGCTAGACCACTACCTGTTGAGAGAAAGGGTTAGTGTTTAATTTTTTTTCATTGGTCAAGTATTCACAGAAGAGATGGGTTTTAAGTAGTTTTTTGAATGTTGTGAGAGATGTGGTTGACGGACCGAGTTAGGAAGAATGTTCCACCAGGAAGGAGTTGTGAATGAGAGCAAGCGGGAAAGCGATTTACTGCCTTTACGGGAAGGCAATACAAGACACAAGTGCAGTTTGGTTTTTGATTTGGTCCAGGAAGGGGCCTTCTTTGTGATCCTTCCTGAGATTTCTTTCGTTTTTACTTTGTTTTTTGGGAGATTTTTTTTCTTTCTTGCGATGAGGTTTTAAGTCAGGGGATTCCATCCTGTTTTGCTTGTTATAAACATCTGGGCCTGTTAAAGTCATAGTTCACCCAATAATAAGAATTCTGTCTACATTTACTCACCCTTTTGTCATTTTAAACCTGTGTGACTTTCTTTCTTTTGCAGAACACAAAATATATTTTGAAGAATGTTGGTAACTGGCACCCATTCGCTTGCATTGGTTTTGTATCCTAACAATAGAAGTGAATGGGTGACAGCGCTCTTCGGTTCAAAATATCTTCTATTGTGTTCTTTGGAAGGAGGGAAGTCATACAGGTTTGATATGACAAGAGGGTGAGTAAATGATGACAGAATTTTCATTTTTGGTTGAACTATCCCAGGGGTCGGCAACCTTTACAACTAAAAGAGCCATTTTGGGCCCTCTCCAACCACACAAATTTTTTCTGGAGCTGTAAAATATATGTAACCTTTAAATTACTATATCACAGGTTGTTTTGCATGTAAGGTAGTAGTTACCCAGTTACACCACTAGGTGGCAATATAGTATGATTTTTATTGTATTTAGATGTTAGCAATTTATACATTTTTGTCCCTAGCAAGAAATGGGAGTGTTGCGATAGGAGAGTAGCGTTGCGGTGTTGCGCGCGCTGCTTTAGTTAGACTTCAGCTTTTTTCTGTGAACTGTTGTTTTGGCTTTTGTTTTTGCAGCATTTGATGAACAGCCACAAGAGACCGACGGACATCATGCGTAAACATTATGAGAAGCACGCTGTAGTGGAGTAGGCAGGGCGAGACCGTGAGTCGAGGCCGGTGAGTGAGTGTTAATGAGCGTCAGCTGTGCACGCACCGGTCTCGTATCACGAAGGAGAGCGGGAGCATAAGAGAACGAGCGACCGGACCATCACTGAAAGAGGACCGGGCCCGGACACATGTTAAGTTTATATTTATGTTGCCGGCAGTCGTCCGTGAGGGTCTGCCGGCTGTTTATTTATTAAAACTTTATTTAAATGTTTGCCGGTTCCTGCCTCCTTCCTTCCTTTTATTGAACCTTATTACATTGGTGCCGAAACCCGGGAGGAAGGAGAGACATGCTGTCGGAGAGTCCTTGCCGCCGAGTGGCCTCGCGGTGCCGGATGTTCCGGTGGTTCTGGAGAAGAGGAGGAGCCATCGTGGGCCGCCAAAGCTTCGGTGGGACGGCGACCTTTGTTGCCACGCCCCTGTGTCGAGGTGGGGTGGCTATCGTCCAAGCGGGAGCGGGGGAGTTGCCACCGTCCGCCAGAGGCCGCAGCCTGCGTCCGTGCCCAAGGGAGAGGAGCAGGGGGCGGAAGTGCCAAGAACGGCCACCGCCTGCCAGAGGCCGGAGCCTGAGTCCGTCTGCCCAAGGGGGAGGAGCAGGAGATGGGGAACTCGCCGCCAACTTCCCGCAAAAGGGGTAGCCACCGCCGGCCGCCAGGGGGCGGACGGTCGAGCCGTTCACCGAGCGCCCAGGGCCACCGCAAGGCACCGCGAAGGAGAGAACCCCTGCTGTTGGAGGACCGAGCGGCAGCATGTCGGGGAACCGGACTTATTTTTTTTCTTCCAATCTCCCCTCTCTCTTTCCGGTCGCTCTGAGGGCTCCCGTCTCCGTTGTCTCGTCTCGTCGCTACATGCCCCCAGGGGAAAGGCACTCCGAGACTTTCAGACCCCCCCGAGGAAGGGAGCAAGCACAGTCTCGGGGTTACCCCCCGGCCTGTGTGGGGCGATGGAGATATGTAGTGGAGTAGGCGGGGCGGGACCGTGAGTCGAGGCCGGTGAGTGAGTGTTAATTAGCGTCAGCTGTGCACGCACAGGTCTCGTATCACGAAGGAGATCGGGAGCATAAGAGAACGGGCGACCGGACCGTCGAAGAGAGAGGACCGGGCCCGGACACGTTAAGTTGATTTATGTTTGTGTTGCCAGCAGTCGTCCGTGAGGGGCTGCCGGCTGTTTATTTACTTCCTGTTATTGTTTGTTTATTTATTAAAACTTTATTTAAATGTTTTACCGGTTCCTGCCTCCTTCCTTCCTTTTTCCAAGTCGCATCTTTGGACTTTTCCTCTCACCTCCCCCTTCCGGGAGAAGGAACAATCGACTCTGCTGCCTCGCACACCTCGACGAGCCATGTGGCCGGTCACGAGGACCGAGGCAACAAGGCACGCAACTTTAAGCAAGACTGCATTCTGAAATCATCTGAACATTTCCATCACTCCCAAGCGTACACGAGGACATCCCGCACAGAGCTTTGCAAGTATTCCGTTTCTATAGGATAGCTGCGTTAAGTTTGTGCCTCTTTGTTAAAGATGATTTTAATGATGTTCAGAAGTGGTTGCCATGCCCTCTCTCTCTCTCTCTCTCTCTCTCTCTCTCTCTATCTCTATATCTTTCTCTCTCCGCGCTCCCTAGCGCATATGTGTTTCATGTATTTGTTTGTGTCGTCATTATGTTTACCATGTAGAGTAGTGTTTTAATAAACAGACATATATTCATTTGTGATGGGTTTTCTGTGCTCACGCTCACAAACTTGGTCACTTAAACCGTGTCGATCTAGGCTACCTTTGCTCTAAATCCTGTTTGAGAAAGTAACGTTACTTATGGCCATGAGATAACGTAAAGTTTTATAACATCATTGATTCAACCGCTGGACGAATGCATACAAATATTGTTATACTTTATATTACAAATCAGACACCGGAAAATTTGTATATATATTATTATACGTATTTACCTTTGAGCTAAACTAATTCCTTGACTGAAATTGATGTTTTAAATAACTCATTTCATGAATGTGATCTTTAAAGATCTGGTGGAGAATCATATTTGGTGAGCTAAACTCATCCTTATTTTAACATACAGCTAAAATCGCTACAGTCCATACAGTACTTGATGTAGGCCAATACCGCCTCAGTGTGAACAGCCAGGTCATGATGTTTAAAGACTTCCCAGTCAGTATGTGTAAAACAATCCTAGAGCTGAGAGTGCATTTTCGGGCCATGTAGAAACAGTCTTTGTGAGTGGTATTGTTCTTCTTATGAGGGAAATATATGCTGGAGTAAGAAGCAGAGAGAGGTGTTCTGACAGGTGAGGGAGAGGAATAGCTCTATATGCATGTTTAATGTTAGTATACACACGGTCGAGTGTGTTATCCCCTCTGGTCGGGCATTTAACATGCTGGAAGAAGTGTGGAAGTACTGTTTTCAAATCTGCCTGGTTAAAATCTCCAGCTATACTGTGTACTCCGTTGGGATGAGCACGTAGCTGTTTATTTATGGCATCTAGCAAGAGAGTGAGAGCTGTGCTAACATTACCGTCAGGTGGTATGTAAACAGCGGTGCCATTCACTACTGTTAGCTCTCGCGGTAAAAAGAGGGATCTGCATTTAACAGTCATGAATTCCAGGTCCTGAGAGCAGTGGCTATCTATGATTATACTGTCGTTTGACCAGTCATTGTTCATATATAGACACACCACCCCCTCTGCTCTTACAAGAGTCATTGTTCCTGTCCCAGCGATGTAAAGTGTGACTCGCCAGCTGCACTGCTGCGTCTGGGATCATTGGGGGAAGCCAGGTCTCCGATACTATCATAATGCAGCAGTCGCGGATGTAGTGGTTCCCGGCGTGTAAAGCTCTAGTTCGTCCATTTTGTGAGCCATGGATCTTGCATTGGTAAGAAACATACTTGGTAGAGGATTTTTCTGAGTCTTCCCGCTTTTGTTCTGCGTCATCTATGATGAGAGCCATGTGTGACCAAAATCCATGTTTAGGACGGCCGCTGGTCCGCCGGCCAATGGGGGGACCACTAATCTATATATCGGGATATTGTGTGTGCGATAAAAGTCATGTGTGACTATGATCAATCCGAATCCTGTAATTATGCTTCACAGAAACCAGAACGAAAAACAAAAAAAACAAACAAAGTGGACCAAAGTCAGGAGCTGTAAGCCGCTGTGTCTGCACTCGACGCCATAGTTTTAATACCGTGTGTTATATCCTTACAAATACCACACAAACTGATATATGTCATCTATGGGAACAATTTGGGATTAAATGGGTTAAACTCCCAAAAAAGTTTTTTCAGGATATTCACTTTTTTCCGCATTCAAATGTGATTTGCATTAGATGTGAATGTGGTACTGCTCGTCCTTCTAGCTGGCTGTATTAACTACTAATGTTAACTATACCTTCTGAAACAGGTCTACATTCACAATAATATAACGCTTATGCGATTGAGTATAATTTGAAGATGCAGGGAAGGAGAATTATACGTGCGGCAGGATTAGTATAAAAACCCGACGCATGTATACTTCCATAGTATAAAAAACTTGCACATGTACAGTATTTATGTGAAACATTTGTATAGTTTAAATATTTTAGTCTATAGGTTAACATTTATATATAGTATATTTATAGACAATCTGTCAGTAGGTTAGTTGTGTATAGTTTTTTATTTTGTATTTTACTTAAATGTTGTATGTCTGTACTATGTAGCACCGTGGTCCTGTGAGGCATGACATTTCGTCCCATTGTATGTCCCCACATGTAGCGGAATGACAATAAAGCTCAACTTGACTTGACTTGAAACGAGAAGGTATATTGAGAAGCACCCTTTGAACGACTCGCTGAATAATTTACTCGTTCAAAACACTGATTCACTTAGATACAAAACACCACTGTGTTGTTCAGAAAAACGCGACAATTCTGCTTTGTTTAGAAGTTTTGTAATTGCAGAAGTAGTTCACAAACTGTCATCAATATGACAATGGCATCAATCACTGCTGCACAGCAAAATCCCCAGAGTTACTCTTCTCAGAGAACATTTGGTACCACTCTAGAGAGTGTTAAAGTAACTCTGAATCAGAGTTAAAGTGAATGAGATAATAAGGTGACTAATGAAGTGATGATTGAGCATTAGGGATGAACACCTGATGATAATGAGCAGAATCACTGAAGGAAAGAGAAACACAAGAACTACAACTGACTTTAGCCACAGACTTACAGGAGGTAAGATAAAAAAACACATTGTACTGCAAATATCCACTTCAGATCAACCATAGATACAGAGATGAAGGGGAAGAACAGCAGGAAGGAGACGAAGTGATGATGGAATAAAATGAGTTTATTGAATAACCCTCATCTGACTAGAAACAGATTCAAAAGCTTATTACTGTATACCAACAATGACAGTGGAAAATGACTGCTTTACAAATACAGCACTCAATATAAGATTAAACAACATTGAAAGGAAAATGTTTAATACACATTGCTCAGAATGAATCAACACCTTTTATTCAACACTTTTTACAACCTCTTTTTTGGTGAAGACTGAGGTGTTGTTTTTCGAGCTTCGCTGGGTGTTTCACTATGGAAATTGCTTTAGGCGTGACCAACTGCAGAAGCTCTTATGACATCACGTCTGTCTTTGACATCACAGTTTGATATTGAACGTGTCATTCGTGCTTTCTTCCCGTGGGAGACTACAGCAGCTCTCTCAGCTCGTACTGACTCTGATAAAGTGTTCAACAGGTGGACCGTCATTGGAATCCACCACCGAACGCCACGTCTGTGTTTTATGTGTCAAGGCAGATCTGGTGAGTTAGGGTTAGGATCAACATCCCTGGTGAGTCGGTACAGTCAGCAGCTGCCAACGCCGAACCACGGGCGGCGGTTAACTAACCCGGAAAACTCAGCTTGTCTGAGCCTGGGCGCGTGGAACCCCTGGTGGAGGAATTCCACCAAAAACGGGTCTTTTGACCTTCCACTGCAACCAGGACCATCTCCAGTCGTCTTGACTACGTCTTGCCACTGGGTACAGATGTGGCTGGTCGAGAGAGTGAGGTTGAATGCTGCGCAAATCACCCTCACTTAAATCCAAGTTCTTTGCGCAAGTCATGGCACTTCTTTACCATCGTCATTATCCAAGTCCTGTGGCGATGGGTGAGCGACGAAGCAGCAGGCACGGATATGCTGGAAGCTGTAGCCGCAAACCTGCACGCAGGCGGCTCAGGATATTGGTCGTTCCCTCACTGGACCGAAGCAGCAGTGAAGTCCGGCAGCACCCTGAGTGACTGAGCAGCCCTATTCAGGATCACACTGCTCACCTCCGTAGTGAGGAAGGGGTTAGAAAAGGTACCCTAAACATTGTCTGCTTCAAAACATCCTGGCCAGCCTACCGCAGCTGGCGGGATCCCATACTTGCGGTCGAAAAATAAAAACAAATAAAATGAAAAAGACAAAAGTGATACCACTCACTGTTGGCGCCTGGAATGTGCGCACCTTGATGGACACATTTGGATCAAAAAGACCTGAGAGGCGCACCGCCCTCGTGGGCAGAGAGCTAGCCAGATATAATGTGGATGTTGCTGCCCTTAGTGAGACCCGACTGGCCGATACTGGACAAGTGACTGAAGTGGGTGCAGGTTACACATTCTTCTGGAGCGGACGAGGCCAGGAGGAGAGGCGTGATGCTGGTGTTGGTTTTGCAGTAAAAAATCACCTGGTCAACCAACTGGCAAGCCAACCCAAGGGGATAAATGATCGTTTAATGACCTTACAGCTCCACCTATTTGGTAAAAAGGCGGCCACCATCATCAGTGCCTATGCCCCTACCATGACCAACTCTGACGAGATCAAAACCAAGTTTTATAATGACCTGGAAGTCATTATTGCTGCCACAGCCAGCTCGGACAAACTCCTGATACTGGGTGATTTCAACGCCAGAGTTGGAAGTGACCATCAAGCATGGAATGGAATCATAGGTACACATGGCATTGGAAAATGTAACAGCAACGGTCTTCTACTCTTGCAAACATGCTCTGAATTTGACCTGCTCATTACCAACACGATATTCCAACTACCAAAGCGTAAGAGAACTTCATGGATGCATCCTCGTTCACACCACTGGCACTTGATTGACTACGTCATCGTGAGGAGGAGCGACCGGCACGATGTCAGGGTGACCAAGGCAATGTGTGGTGCTGAATGTTGGACTGACCATCGTCTCATCATCTCGAAACTTAACATCCGGATTAAGCCTAGCAGACGCCCACAAGGACAAAGACGTGTCAAGCGTCTTAACATCACTCGCCTACAACAGGAACACACCAGACTGGCCTTTGTTGAGGCTTTAGACCATCACCTGGAGTCTCTAAACTTCGAGCACACAGATGCTGAGGCAGACTGGACTGCTCTCAAGACCGTGCTGCACTCTACAGCTCTTGAATCACTTGGTGTCCCATTACGTACACATCAAGACTGGTTTGATGAGAACGATGCAGAAATCCGAGCACTCCTTGACGAAAAACATCGTCTGCATAAATTATATCTGAATGACAGCAGCTCAAGTTTAAAGAAAACTGCCTTTCTCAACATTCGCAGGATTGTTCAGCAGAGACTCAGAGTCATGCAAGACGCCTGGCTGTGCGCAAAAGCTGAGGAGATTCAATCCTACGCTGACAGTAACAACACCAAGTGCTTCTATTATGCACTCAAGCAGGTCTATGGTCCGCAACAATCAGGAACCTCACCTCTCCTGAACTTAGATGGAACAACACTCCTCACGGAGAAGGACAAAATACTTGAAAGGTGGGTCGAACACTACAGCGCGGTCCTCAATCAGCCATCATGCATAAATGAGGAGTCAATTGCGAGACTGCCTCAAGTTGAAATAAACCAGTCTCTGGCTGTTCTACCATCCACTGAGGAAACCAGCAAAGCCATAACACTTCTCTCATCAGGCAAAGCTCCAGGGTCCGATGCCATTCCAGCAGAAATCTACAAGGCGGGAGGGCCTCGCTTAGTCGAGAAACTGACCGACCTCTTCCAGGCTATGTGGAAATTAGAAGCCGTTCCCAAGGAGTTCAAGGATATTACTATAATCAATCTATATAAAAGGAAAGGCAAGCGGCAGGACTGCAACAACCATAGAGGAATCTCCATACTATCAGTCGCTGGCAAAATTTTGGCAAGAATCCTTCTGAGCCGCCTAATTGTCCATCTAGACCAGGGTCTGCTACCTGAGAGCCAGTGTGGTTTCAGAAAAAACCGCGGAACCACTGACATGGTATTTACTGCCCGGCAGTTACAGGAGAAATGCCAAGAACAAAATGTAGATCTATATATGGCTTTCGTTGATCTAACAAAAGCATTCGACACAGTCAGCCGGGAGGGCCTATGGAAAATCATGGCCAAGTATGGGTGTCCAGACAAGTTCATTGGCATTGTGCGCAATCTTCATGATGGCATGATGGCCAGCGTCAGAGACCAGCAAGAACTCTCTGATCCGTTCCCAATCACAAACGGGGTAAAGCAAGGCTGCGTTTTAGCGCCAACGCTCTTCAGCATGGTGTTTTCTGCCATGCTGCAAGACTCATTCCAGAATTACAACTCTGGGATTAATTTCATCTACCGTTTTGACGGTGGGCTATTCAATCTGCGGAGGATGCAAGCCAAAACTAGAGTGGAGGAAGTGACTGTTCGAGAACTTTTGTTTGCTGATGACTGTGCTCTGGTTGCTGGCTCGAATAAAGATCTGCAGGACAGTATGGACCACCTCTCCTCAGCTTGCAACAACTTCAGCCTAACAATCAGCACAAAGAAGACTGAAGTCCTTTACCAACCTGCTCCTGGGAAACCATACACTGAGCCAACCATTTTAATAAATGGGCAAAAGCTTTCAGCCGTGGACAAGTGTATTTACCTTGGTAGCACACTGTCTCGTGCTGTGCACATAGATGATGAAGTTAACATCAGGATTGTCAAGGCCAGTGCAGCCTTTGGACGTCTACGTGACCTGGTATGGGAAAGGACTGGCATCAAGCAGGAGACAAAACTGAAGGTCTACCGGGCTGTTGTCTTGCCAACTCTTTTGTATGGGTGTGAAGCCTGGACAGTTTACCAGCGCCATGCCAAAAAATTGAATCATTTCCACTTGAGCTGTCTGAGGAAACTATTGAGAATCAAGTGGCAGGACAGAATCCCTGACACGGAAGTCCTCAGCAAGGCAAATATCCCCAGCATCTACACCTTGCTTGCGAAGGAGCAGCTTAGATGGACTGGCCACGTGACCAGAATGCCTGATGTGAGACTTCCAAAACAAGTCTTCTTTGGCGAGCTGAAAAATGGCAAACGAGCACAAGGTGGCCCCAAAAAGCGCTACAAGGACGCCCTTAAAACTTCCTTGAAGAGCTTTGGACTCGACCTGAAAAGCTGGGAATCCCTAGCACAAGACCGACCTGCCTGGAGGAAAAAAGTCCAGGACGGTGCAGTCCTCTGTGAGAGCAGGAGAAGCTCCTGTGCTATCTTGAAAAGGCAGCAGCGCAAATCTACCAAGGAAGGATATGTGGCTGCACCTCAGAGCTCTACATCCTCCCTGATCTGTCCAGTGTGCCACAGGGAATTCCGGGCTCGGATTGGCCTCTTCAGCCATCTGCGCACTCATCAAAACCCAACAAAATGACAAATCTGCCATGGTCATCATCAACTTTGATGGACGAACAAGAGAGAGAAGGCAGATCTCACAGTTACAACAGACTCAAGTGCTCATCCGGGAAGACAAGAGGGCAGAGGTCGAGAGGTGATGGCAACCACCGAGGATAACTGAGTGAGAGAACAAGGGGGAGGGGCACACACACACACTCACACACAAACACACACACTCACGCACACACACCTACATACACACACAAAGACTTGCACACAGACACAGACACAGAGCTAGTTATAGCTGCATCAGTTATTCGGTTGGTCTGTGATGCCCTATACTGTAGCAGTAACAATGGACATGTTATTTACTTCATAGCCCAAACATTGGAAAAGTAATTTTATACTTAAATGCCAATGGGATCAAATACTGCAGTTTAAATGGGTTGTGACGTTGTTGTACTTGATGGCCGAAGTGTAACATTTGTGGGAAGCTAGTTAAAAAATATATTCAAATTACTATACATAAAGACACACTTTTGCTAAATGCTGTTTGCATTACCTCAGTTAATTGTTCATTCGATAGCTCCTGATGGTATGAACAAAGAATAGACTTTACAAAGGCTTTCTTACAAAGAATCGGATTTTGTGAGTAAGAAAAACCTTAATTTAACATTATTTTTCCTACCCTATTGACAGATTTCTTGTTTTAAGTACAAATTCACTGAAATTTTGTACTTTTTTTTTAACATTCTAAAAACAAGACTTATTTTCTTGGGTCATTTTGTGTATCAAGAAAGTGCATCTGATTCAAGAATTTTCAGACATTTGAACTGGAAAACAAGACAAAAATACTAAGTAAGGAAGTCATGTTTTGCATTGCATCATGGGTAATCTGCTGATCTGTGGTTTGGAAGAAGTGTGAAGATGACCTCACTCATGTCCTGCTTGTGTGTGTGTGCAGATAGAAGAAGAACGGAGGTGTGATCAGCTTTAATGAAGGCTGGGCGTCTGCTCTGCTCGGGCAGGGAAAGTCATGTGTTGAATGAGTTTGGAGAAAACCTTCCTCAGGTGAACTCTGTTAAAGTCTCTGACAACTAAAGTAATAACTGAGCACTGAGTCCAGTTATTTTAAGACCACAGAAGTCATTTATAAATATCAGCACTAAACTACAGAATGTGTTATAGTCTGTTATAGTGTCATGACTCAGTCGAGGAGAAAAGAGGAAAGAGAAACAACAGGAGCTACAAATGATCTCACGATGAACTAGAAGTAGATGATGAGAAGAGAATCAGTAAGAGAAGCACAACATGACTGAGAAGAGTGATATATGTCTGCTGGGACTGATCCTTCTCTCTTCACTATTCACAGGTAAACTATACAAGACATTTATTTCATTTCATGACTCTCACTGACATTCTGACAAACATGTTCAGTTTCATCTCATGTCACATTTATCATAGAGTTCATGTGTCTTATTCTCACATGCAAACGTCTGATGTCAAGAGTCAATGACGGAGGAACTCGATGACATTATTTACTGTCAAATCTTCTGGTTTATGTGATGTTAAAATAATAAACATCTGTCTGTCATTGAGAGATAAATATTAAAGTGTTTGAATATATTGTGATGTATTAATATGAATGATGTCATCTGGTGTTTCAGGTGTGAGTGGAGCAGAAGAGACTCATGTGTTCATCAGTTCTGGTGAAAGTGTGTCTCTGCCCTGTAAAGATGCTCTTCATCGATGCTCCTCAACTACATGGATCTACAGTAATGATAGAACATCATCTGCAGTAGAAGTGATTACTTTAGGAATAGAGAAGAAGAACACAGAGAGATCTGAGAGACTGAGTCTGACATCTGACTGCTCTCTCCACATCTATAACACAACACAACATGATGGTGGACGTTACACCTGCAGACAATATGTGAATGAACATCATCATGGACCTGATTCAGATGTTTCTCTACATGTTCTTCATGATCAGTGTTTCTCTTCATTTATATGAACACATGTTGAACTCAAGATCACAGTTCTCTTCATCTCTTGTGTTTTCACTGAAGCTCATGAGTACTGAGAGTGTGTTGTGTGATTTGTGTTTCAGTGTCTTCATCATCATCATCATCACAGACTGAGATAAGAGCAAACACACCTGTCACTCTCTCCTGTCAGCTGTTTTCATATGACTGTGATTATGTGGTCATTGATGGATCTCAGCTGGTGTGGAGGAATCAGACTGATGTTGATACAGACAGACTCCAGATATCAGATTAGATCAGATGGACTCTGTCTCATCTCTCTGACTACAACACTCATGAATGAAGACGACGACACAGAGTTGAGATGTGAGCTCAAACACAAGAATGACATCAAGACCTCAGTCACATATCCGGTCAGATTTACAGGTAAGACATCACTCTGACAGGAGCGTCCTGAACTCAAAGTGACTTCAGTCATTAAACTCTGTAGTGATGATGAAGAAATGACATTTACATGAAACATGATTGTGATGATCTACAGTTTGATGTCTCTCAACATTCATCATCTTCTACAGATTCAGACAAGATTCTAGTGACCACCACAAACCCTGAGAGATTCTCAACTCTTAACACACCAGAAACTACACAACAACAACAACAAGGTACGTCATCACCGTCTGTCTCACTTCAGTGTGTGTGTTGTGTGTGTGTGTGTGTGTTTCACATTATGACTCATCTAAACTAAACTGTGTTTTTTATAGCATCAACTACAACATCAATAATAATCAGAGGTATGAAGTGTTGTTACAGCACAACATTGTGATCCATGTCAGCTGAACATAAGTACATGACTGAACTCTGACTGAACTCATCTTGTGTTTGTTTCTCATGTGTAGTGTTTGAGAGTTTGATGGATTTAATGGTGTTCTTGTGTCTTCTAGTGATTCTAGTGATTGTTGAGGTGTCAGTGTTTGCTGCTCCTACTGTCATTCTTCTTCAGATCATCTGTGCAGGAAGAGCGCGTGAGTCTTCATCTTCATCATCATCATCATCACCTGAAACAATCCAGAAAACAAACACCAGAACTTCATCACTTTTATTGACTTTTATCTTCTCAGAAAACAGAAGAAGGACTCAGAACGCTCATCCAGAAGACACAGTGACGTCAGCAGTTGTGGAATAAAATCCTCTCTTTATGACTAACAGAGTAATTACAGCGAGCTTTATTTGATCAGATTTGATACATATGTGCGTAATGCTTTTAAACGATGCTTATTGTCACGTCTGTATTACACTGAGAGTTCATCCCAAAATGAAACATCTGTCAACACTTACTCACCTTCAAATGGCTCTTAACCTGTATTTTATTTCTGTTGACACAAGAGAAGATATTTTGAAGAGTGTGGGAAAGTAAAAAGTATTTTGTTTGGTTACAGACAACACACAGAGTCTGACGCTTGTGTTAATGTATTTGTGTAACGTAGCTGAATTTTGTGTTGATTTATACAGTATCTGTTCATTCCGGCTTAAACATGTTTTGATTTTGCATAATTGCTGAATAAAATGTCTGATGTTGAGCTCTGTCACGGACTCAGACGCTCTGTTAGTCACTTTTCTATTGCGACCTACTTTCACGAGAATTCAGAGGACACTTGAAGTGTATCCCTAGTTGTTAGAGATAACCCACAATGCTTTGCGTCGGCCAACGTATATCAAATAAACGTGTGCTGAATAAACGGCAGCAGCTGCACATTCAATCAAATATGTGGTGTTTAAATGTGGACAGTTTACAATTTGTGTCACGTTTTTGTCGGAAATGACTGTGAGAGGTCAATGTCTAGATGTCCATTCCATCTGGAAACCGTCGCGGGGGAATTTGCTCATATGAATTACGTCGTATAGACATCCGTATCGGACGTTTGACAGACATACACCCGATATATAGCAGACGTGACAGTAAGAGTCTTACATCTGTGGGACATCTGGTTTATGTTTTATATATATATTTATTTGGCGAGTTTAGACAATTGATAAAGCTGCCGTGCTAATATGTCTGAAAGAGGCAAAGGAGGAAAGGGACTCGGGAAAGGAGGAGTTAAGCGTCACCGCGCAAAGTTCTGCGCAATAACATCCATGGCATCACTGAACCCGCCATAGGTCGCAGTGGAATGAAGTGAAATGTATATCAGGTCTCATCTACGAGGAGACTCGCGGTGTATGGCGTCCCATTCGGTCCAAAAAAATGACTAACCAGCACACACACGTCTCACTGAACGCGACGTCTGCGTCTGCCTGAACGTACAACCAGTTTAATGTGTTTATATTGACAATGCCTTTAAACAGTTATTAACTGAAAGTAAACGTATTCTTTCTTTTTGGAATAGTAAATTAAAGTTTGAGTATGTTGTATTCATTTGACTGATCTCACATTTTTTTAAATGAGCAATTACAGTACTTTTTACCTTGGTTATTCATGTGAGATTGGTCAACGTGGTAAATTTATTTACACAAATTATCCTGTCCTTTAGGAATTGGTTTTTATGGCATTCCTTCTTATGGACATATCCAACAGGAAGAAATAGCACTAATGGATTTAAATATACAGAATGTACTTTTCACCACTAGGTGTCTCTTAGTCACCAAAATAAGAATCTTGATTGATGCTTGTAAGTAACAATCATTGAATAAAATGAAGAATGTATTGTAATTTAAACATTCAAAGTGACAGTACTTACTATTATTACAATTTTCAATTAGTAATATTTGTGTAATAGTTTTTTAATAGCTGCATAGTTGCCATTTGTGGACAGCGGTTGGGAAGAGCTCACATTTGATGGGAAACCAAATGATGTTTACCTGCAAGACCACCACAGTCCTCCAGAAAAGAAGGGAATCATGTACAGTTAATGAAAAAACACGACACAGTAGTTTTTTTTCGGTTTTCTTTAGTATTTTTCATGTTCAGTAAAGGAATGCAATACACATTCATGGCATGATGAACCACTGCATGTTACTTTTTGCCCATGTAATACTGACTGAACCTTCTGAAATCTAGTTACTCTTAGAATTTGTTGTCAGATGCAGATACATTTCTCTGTTCACCATTCAGTTTTAGGGCGGGCATAGTGGCTCTATATGAATATATTTCTTAATCTTGGACGAGAACCTCCGCCCCTCAACTAGAACACTCAAGATGGGTCGTGGATCGGCCTTCAACATGACAGAGACCTAAAACATATCGCTGAGACCACCAAGGACTGGCTCAAAGAGAAGCACAATGAAATACAAATCAATGTCTAAACCAGTTCTACATTCTTCCACCGATGCACCTTTCATGCAGTTTAATTAGAACTAAACAAATAAGTACTAATTCAAGTAATTAACTAAATTAACAATATGATATTTGGCTGAGATCTGAAATCAGAGGGTGCCCAAAAATTGTACTACTTATTTACATAATAATAAATTCAGTACTGTGACAAATGTTAGGTTGAGAATCAGAATAAGTATAGTTTCGAAGTGTGTGTTTAAAAGGAGAGCTTTGACTTGTTCAATGCCTTGCACCACCAGTTTTGTCATTTTATCAGATGGCAGAAGCAGCCTTTGCATTTGTTTTGCATTCTATTATGGTTGAACTGTTAAATATGTCTATTATACATCATGCATACAGTAGTTTTAATAATGTTGGCATACATACGTATATAAACAATAGTTTTTAGCCAAACTGTAGATGCAGTAGTGGCTGATGATTGGCAAATGTTATATTTTGGTGTATTTTTAAGGAAACGGATCCTGCTGTAGACAGAAATAGAAAGCATAGCACTGAGAGTGACAAACATGAAGAACAAAGCAACAGAAATTAAGAACAAAATGAAAACAATGAAGAACAGAGTAGATCTGAAGATGTTCTGGACTTTGAAGTCCCAGAATGAGAATATTGTGTTATATTCATTTCTGCTTTAGCAGATCTGGAGGAAATCTGCTGCTTCAGTTTTTTTTTACACTGCCAGAATTTTCTTGGCATCACAAAAAGGTAAAAATAAAAAAACAAAACAAATAAAATAAAATGGACCTGTTGTATATTTGTTGTTTTTGACTTGTGTAACATTAATAAGGTTAAATATAAAAAAGCTTTAAAATATTATATTGTTTAAATAAGTCAAGTAAACTGCACTAAACTTTTGTGATAATGCGGCTCTGCAGACCAATTTTATTTATGTCCCCACCAATGTCAAAATCTAACTTTCGCCCTTGCCTATAACAATAATCACAGACTACTATTTAATGTGATCTTCACCGTTCTTCGAGTCTTGTGTAGGTTGCATTAACTGCTTAGACTGATCTTACAAGTTAGTCATCAATTTGTTTCTGTAACTTACATTTACGCATTGGGCAGACTCTTTCATCCAAAGTGACATGCAAGCTATTCATCTTATCGTATATCTAAGTCAGTTACATAAAAAAGGCAGATTGGTCTAATTGAAATCTCAAGACTGATTAGTCCTAACTAAATGCTAGTCAGTAAAACTAAGACACAGTCTTAACTTAGCGGCTATATTCATGCAATGTATGCAAACGTTGTGTTTGACTATTGTGATAGCAAAAGGTCTTAATAGAGCTTGTTAAAACTCTTTTGTTTCTTTTCTGCCACCTGCTGACCATATCACGTTATATTTTCCATGACTCTCTTATGGACGATATGACCATTGTAAAATAGTTATATTCAACACTGTATATACAATAAACACAAATACAATAATATGACATTGTCCAGTAAACTAGTAAACCTTGCAAATAAATACACACTAAACAACAAGTAAAATAATGTTTGATAAAATAAAGATGCTAAAGCTGAGCTTTGCAGAAAAAAACAAATGCTAAGAACAAAACAACTGCATGTAAACAAATGAAACAAATCAAAAGTGGTTTATTTATATCTTATACTGATATTATTATCATAGTTCTTATGTGTCTGCATGTAATTGTATGTTTTACATGTAAAATAATACCAGAGAAATGCAAAGCTTAACATTATTCATGATTTATTTTATTGTTTATTTCCTTAATTTTGTAAGTCACTTTGGAATAAAACATCTGCTTAATAACTAAATGTAAATGATCTTTAAAAAACGTTGTCATGTCCTGTTATGCTCTTTATATATATAAGGCTTTTAACTTTAGATTATTTAACATTAAAAATATATGGCTTGACAAACCATTATTTAATTTGCATTTATGTCACCTTCTGGAATAGAGTGAAACACAGATCAAATAAATGCAAGCGTTGATTTATTTATAAAGCACAAAAAGCACCAATAAGCTGTACATAGCAGTGGTCACAACATTTTAACGTGGTGTGTATTTGTTATGTTTATGTTATGGTACAAACACCGAAACTACACCAACAAAAAAACATACTGCTATTAAAATGCAACATAATTTCAACATAACAAATAATCTGTCATCCCCAGCCTGTAATGTATTGCTTTCATTAGGCATGACTGCAACCATAACATATCAAACTTCTGCAAATAAACAAACAAAACACATCAAAATATAAGATTTTAATAGTCTTGAATATGCACCTGCTGTGTCTTTGTGACATTGTATGGTCTACAGAATGAATTGAATAATTACAAATCGTTGAAAAGTGTCATTTCACTAAAACACTCCTCAGATAAATCAGTATATATGTTAGTATTCTAACTCACAAAGGATTAAACAATAACACAGTAGTGCGCTGAATAATCTTGCTGTAAGCAATTCCATAATTCCATAGGAATGCAACGCTACAGCATGGACAATGATGACAAACGCGGCAGCAATATCGATCGCATCACAACAATATAAACATCAGAAAGCAGTAATAACATGCACAACATAATGATATAAAATGGTTCTGGACTTAAATGTATTTCACGAACACTTTACACAAAGCATTACAAACTGCATAAACTAAGATTGACAGCTGGTCCTAACCAGTGTGTAACACAATTAACAGAATGTCAAGTAAACACAGATGATCATTAGTTCCTAAAACAGACACAGACGTCACGTTCATTGAGAGGAATGAGTGAAGTGAAAGTTAACAAAGTTAACCATACTTTGTGTATGGTGCCATGGATTATGAGAGGTGGATAGTGCCATGGATTACCTACCGAAGGAGACAGTCGTGTACTTCGACGTGAGCAGAGGGGTACGTCGCCTCAACTGACAATTATATTAAACAAAAATCTCATCAAATTTTTCCGAAAACCATCAAACCAATAATTTTTATTAATTTAATTTTACCCTCTTCCTTGTCAATTTGTCTTTTTTTATCTATGTGTCTTTTCCAGCTCTATATTCGTTGACTCGTTTCCAAATTCCATCACTTGAGGGTGCTGTTTGTACTCTGCTTGCCTAATTGATTATTGTGGGGTAGATTCAAGACTGCAAACATATATATTAATAAATAACGATACAAAAAAATCTACAGAAAACGTTTTATCTGTCAGCTGCTACATGGACATGCTGCAAGTCTCACCTACTCCTAAGAGAAGATAGTCAGAGAGATAAAAAATCTGTTCAGCTATATCATTTCAATTTCAAAGTTTAATGAAACATTTTAATGATACTAGAAGTAGGAGGAGACTCCTGACCAATATTTATCAACAACTAGAAGTGCAAATGCGTGAATATAAATATATGTGTATATACAGCAAAGACATATAGGCCCGGTTTCACAGACACATTTTATCTTAAAACCTCTTATCAATGCACGGCCGTCATGGGGCGTTTTTTATTGCCTTTGTTTTACATTCATTTACGATCAACTGTCATAAACTATGCGTCATTTTGAACCTAAAACACACAAGATTCATGTTCTGAATCAAAACATCAGAGAGGAAAGGGTTGAATCAAATGCTGAAGGACCGGCCTTTCTAACTAAATCTAAATAAACGGCACTCAAAGAACAATTCATTGGTTGAACTCAATTTAATTGAGGGCAGGATTTCCACCCAATACCTATGGTTTGGTCCTACTCATAAAAACAGACTCGTTCAATAAAATAAAATTGAGGTTGTCCAACTCAATCTTAATGAATACAGTTTAGATAAAACTTACAGACTTATACAATGCAATGTAATTGGGTTGACCCAACTTGATTCGATAGAGTTAAAATGAACTGTATGTTTATGTATGATCTTTATCCTTGTCAAACTCACATAAAACACTAGAAATGTAAAAATATTTTGTATTTTTACTGTTCCACTTTAGAGACAATTCTTTAAATTAGAGAAAATTATCTTTCTGTAACAGCATAAAAGAGATATTTTAAGAAATGTTTAAATGCTCGTCTGGCTATTTTTTAAATCGGTAAATCTTAAACTGTACAATATTTTACAAAGGTAGCTTTGAAAGGACACATTGTAACCATTTTCAATTGCATGTCAGTAAATTAAAGTCAAGTTGAACAATTCATAAAACAGGTGTACAAGTTAAACTGTACAATGTATTAAGTAGCTATGAAAGTACACTTTCCAAATGCATGTTTGAAAAAACTATTGATAAAATATCTTCTGCCCTTTAACTCCTCCTCTGCTCTGTAAGATCTGCATCAGTTGGTCTGAAAAGCCGTCCAGTGGCTTAGTAGTGATCCGCATAAACTCAGCATTCACCGTAAAAAGGTCAAACCCAGAAATGTGTTGTGGTTATTAATGTTACAGCCATAAAAAGCCACTAGCTCAAACATTTCATAGCACATTTACTTCACTCTGCTGAAAGAGAGCAGGCCATTGATTCTTGAACTCCTCTATCATGGGCCTTTGCTATGCGATCTGCTGACGCCTGTAGGAGAACAGCTTGTTAAAATACGATCTGTGTTCATGTTTAACGTTAAATATACAAACAGTCGATAACAGTCACGCTGTTTTGTCACTTAACAGCTTGTTAAAATACGATCTGTGTTCATGTTTAACGTTAAATATACAAACAGTCGATAACAGTCACATGTTTTGTACTCTTTTCACGTGTCCGCCACTGTTAGGTAAACTGGTCATTTACATCTTCATACCGCTCGCGGCACAGAGTTAGACCCAGAGAAAGAGATCCGTGCGGCGGGAAAGCGAAACCTCGCTCTCGCGGGCAGTACTGTATACAATTTCCCACTAAATGAAGGCCGGGGTTTATCCCAAAACACGCTAGCTTGTTGCAATGCGCTTCTTCCGATGAAATGTGGCTATATCGGTAAAATAATATATTTTTAAATACATTTCAAATATACAAAAAATCAAAAAATTTATTGTTAAATATATATTTCAAATATATTTAAACAATATATTTCCCCACAATATATTTTTGAATATTTTGAAATATATTTAAAAAATATATTTATATTTTCAAAGCATTTATCAAATATACTTTGCTCTTCATATTATTTCAACCCAAGAAAATATATTTGCACGTCACATTTAAAGAACAAACTTTATTTGTTGTATAACACTTGTAACCATATAACACATACAAGTTTAAAAAAATTACAACATTATTTATTTACAAATTACAAATATTTCTTTTTTTCAAGCAGTCTCAATTCCCCCAATTTAGAATTAACTGCAATCCCCAAAGCTCCTTTGGATACATTTGGAAATATCTTCTTGACTGCGACTGCAAGACATAAAAATCACTTTGAATATAACTGTTCTAGTAAAAGTTCCTTCAAGTCTTGACTTACTATATATGGCTGCCATGGTATCCTTGTCAAGGGCACTTCTTCTCTCTGCAACACTGTCTGTTTTACTCTTACCTCCTACAAAAAAACAGTAAAAAAATAATTATAGCTATTTTGAATATTAAAGATTAAGTTCATTGGCAAGAATGTATAGTATAGAAACTGTTGTTAAAGAAGTGAAATTTTGTCTTTTTTTACACTTCTGCATTGCACTTGATCATTTCATTCGGAGATGGCCAGAGAAAAAATCCCACTTGTAGTAATTTGCCAGTAAAACAGCAGCAATTTATTCTGGAATAAAGGCGGATTTACTAAACAAGGCAAATCAGAATCACCTGCCTTTCTAATACAAGTGCCATTGGCAGTGGAAAGTTCTGTGGGAAGAAGCTGACCTGGTGTTTGTAACAGTTTACCTTTCAGGTTGCTGTGGATGAGCACTTCTAGTGGGAAGACAGCCATTAAAAGAGCACGAACCATTGATGTGGCCGTCTGTGTTTGTAGGGCACAAGTCCATTGATGCTTCAATATCTTTATCCCTGTTCCATGTGCTATCTCCACCTGTGGTTGTGACCACATGAAAAGATGCACGACATATATTTATCTTTTTACTCTTACTCTTTTACTTTAAATAAAAATAAGAAAATTATACTTTTCTACTCCTTAAAGTACTTTGAACAAAATCAGCATCAGTGGAACACTAAAAACAAGTCAACATAGTCATTACAGAATGTTGTTGAAGGTAAACCATAATTAAAGCAGAGCTTAACCTTTGTGTGGTGTCCAGGTCTGTTTGATATGTTTTCATTGTTTAAGAAAAAAGATATACCCTTTTCAACATTCAATTTAGCATATATGGAAGCTTTTTCACGTTTTCTATTATATCATATGATTTTTTGTGGTACTTAAAAATACACTTTTTTTGTTTGAGGATATGCCGATCCGAGTCCCGATCCGATAACGTTACTTGTATTTTTCTAGTGCTAGCACACTCCAGGTATATTAAGGTTATTAAAATACTGTTTAGCAGTTCAGCTTAAAGGGCTAGTTCCCCGATCCCGATCTTTGTGATCAGCAAACAACAATCTCCTAGTACAACAATTAGCCATATATGCTTTAAATGTTACTTGTAATTGTATTGATTTGACAACAAAATGTATAATGTAACATTGACTAGAACAGAGGTTAATCAAAAACTTTTATACACGTTCAGAATTAACAAAGCAACTAAGCGTATGCAACTACACTGTGTATTCCTGCAAGGCGAAAATAAAATACTTACTTTAGAAGTACCAGTCAGAGCAGAATTTGAATGAGCTTTCGGCACCTGTAGAGTATTCATAGATTAAGACGTTACACAATATCTAGAATCAGCATCTTTTACTGTGTACAATGCACACGTGAATAGGTACAACCCCCATTAGTTAACTTCCATCTTGCTTAGTTAAATAACTCCTAGTTTCACCTAGTGCTAATACATGCATCCTAATAAGGACACACTATATGCATAAGTTATTTCATATCCCTATCAAACATATATGTATGTCCAAAGTATGTACAAACCTGGGACGACACAAGGGTGAGTAAATGATGAGAATTATTAATGTAAGGTCAGCTGTTCTTTTGAAAGCTATCACAGTCATGATCAAATCAGCAGGATGCTATAAATAATTTTACAGAAAATTAAAATGTTTAAAATACGCTACAGTTTAACTTACATCAAGGAGATCAGCATGTGATTCCACAGGCTAAAATAATGCATAGATAGATTAGTAATTGCTTCATTCATTTATTCATATTGAACAACTGTTGTTACGAAATAAGTTTTTATCTCATGGCATAAAGGTGTAACTGTAGCTCTATAGTAGGACAGTTTCAATAAACCACCAAATGCTGAGATTTAAAATAATGAAATACATAGACTGAATGTAGCTACATCTGAATGCAGCCGTGGTATAAAAACCAAGTTGTTATTTACTCTCTTTTTACTCTTTACACTCATTTAAATAGCTACTGGATGCTTAGTGACACAGCTAAAAAAGCAGCTGATACTTACTTTAGGAAAATACAGGAGAGGTTCTTGAGGTGGAGGCTTTGACACCTGTAGGCGAGAAATTGTATAATTAGGAGACTGCTTTATGCATAGATGTAAAATATGTACAAATAAAATATTACTTTTATTTATCTATATCATATGAGCATTAATTGAAAATGAACAACGTCTAAAATGTTCAACATGGACTTGTACTTAGTTTGTTATTATAACAAAGTTGTAAATTGTATGTAAAACTTACATGGTGGACATCTGCCTTTGATTTGATAGGCTGAAATGAATATGCAGAAGAGATAATACTATAAGCAACAGAGACTAAAGATCAGTGGTGCACTGTGATAAATATGTTTTCCTCTGATTAATCTAAGGCATAACAATGCTTTATACCATGTAAAAAATGACCTCCCTGAGTAAAAGCTCTGTAGCCAGAATGAGAGGTGGGATTTCTGTGTAGTAAAATGAAATGTGAGTAGATACTGAAATAGCAGTAGATTAACCAAACTGTGGTATGTAAGCACACACACCCATCGTATATACTATATTACTTCTTACTTTCAAGTATTTCATTCTTCAGTCTCTCATTCTCTTTACTTAGAGTCATGTTCTCTTCCCTCAGTTGCTTTATCACACGCTGTAGATGTTCATTCCACACCTTCAGGTCATTTTCTTCTGCGTGATGTGTGCCTTAACATACGTGACAGAAAACAACAACAATTATATACTATCAAGGATAATAAATATACTACTTTCTGACTAACACTTACCTTTCTCTTAGGTGCTGGTTCCTCTCTCAGCTCTGCCCTCTCTAGCAGCTTCATAGAAGGCTTCCTCTTTCTCTTAAGAGTGTCTGGCTCGGGTATATGTGCTTCAATTTCCTGAAGTTTTATTTGTAGAGTCCTTTCCCTTTCTGAGGAAGTAGAATGCTAAGGCTTATACTGTCATGGTCACACTGATAATAGGTCTTGATATTTATTAGCAGGGCTCTCACACCCAATTATCTCAACTGAATTTTACTAGTGTTATAATTGACCAGAATATATACAAATTATACCAACTGCTTAATCTGACAGACAAACAGATCTCACAGAAACTTCATTTTTGGGTGAACTGTCCCTTTAAGGGTGACGTCTTTGAGGCAGAGGAGCATGATCACATGTCATGAATATAAAAAACAAGCACTGCAAGATTTGAACAAAAACATTGTTGCTTTTGGTATTGTATTTATGATTATACAATCGTTTTTGCATGTCATATTCTAAGTTGGACAAACTGTTTATATTGCAGTTTTTGCATTAGTGAATCTTCAAAACAGAAAGCGAGCGAAAAACAGTCATTTATTTCGGTTATAAAATTGTATTTGCCTCGTCCAATAATTTAAGTGCATATGAGCAAGCTGAAATGGGTGCAGAATACATAATAAATATAATAAAAAAGATTGAAAGCATATTGGAAATAGTATAATGAAATATAGTCACCTGCAATTTTGATTATGGAGGCCTCATAAACTGGCCACCCGCCTTTAGGCTCCTTGACACCTTTGCGCCACTCCACTAAGTACAAATCCTTTTCCTCCATTCCCAAAGCATACTTATCTTCGTCAAACTGTCGAATATGGTCTGTGGGCAGAACTGAGAATTTTCCATCCCACCACCCATTTAATGAACGCAAACATCGTCTGCTTTACTTGTCTTTAGTTCAGTCAGAATTCGGCTTTGAGACAACGTCAACGGTTCTGAAGTTATGACGTCATCACGTTTTAAATGAACCAAACTCTTGATATTTTTAGCACCTAGCAAACAAAATTATATTTTTAGGATTATTTATATATCTAGACGTTTTTTACTTTTGAAATAAATGTTTAAATATTATTTTAACTGTCACGTCAACGCATTGCGCATGCGCAGACTGTACTGCACGCAAATGAAGGAGAGGAAGCACTATTTGAATTCCCTGGACAACTTCTTGTAAGCATCGATGAAAGAACATTATGTTTTTTAGTTTAGATGTTTTAGAATAATCCTCATTTTTGTCTTGTATTTTGTCATCTTCATTTCAGCAGATCACATGATTCGTTTCGACGTGCATGTGAAAATCCAAAGCCACAGAGAGTCTCGTATAAACGCTATCTAACTGATGCCGAAGAGAAAATTCCTTCAAGAACCCAGCGAAGATGGGCACAGAAAAAAAGGTGTGTGGATAATTTTAATTTTTAGGGTTATGGTAACGTTACTGGTGCAAGCATTCGGCACCATATGGGCATTACTGTTTACTTAAACACTTACATCTGCCTTTTAACGGGTTTTCTCTACTAAATTAATCTGTCTTTTAAACGACTCAAACGAGATAATGATTCAGTGAGTCGGCCGTTGTGAAGGAATTGGTTGAATATTTCAATTATAAACTTCCGCCACCTACTGGACGTTTTAATTTAACATTTAAAGCAAACCTAACATTTAGTTTGTAGATTTCAATACCCTAGTTCGTGTACGTTTGGATAATTCGTTAATTTGGTTTTGTTTTTAAAACGGAAAACTCTTAATTTATTACGTATTCCACCCTATTAATAAACATAAAAAATAATCTAAGACATTTGTTTGCACTACTCATAAATAAATATAAAATACAAAATATTTCTATATAGAACATACATTATAGCTGCTGTATTTAGGAAATACGTTGAGCTACTATAAACCTGTAAATTTTTTTGCACATGATACCTAGAGTTTGATAAAAGTTAAAGGCATAGTTCACCCAAAAACTCCAATTTGCTGTTTATTTACTGACATTTTTGCTTGAGTAGAACCATGGGCATAGGTTTGGTCTCAGCTTTGGGGGACATCCCCCCTCCCCCTGGAATTCTTTTGTTGTAAGATACTAGTGCTTTAATGGCGATTTCCTTTTATATTTCAGACTGTTGGCAATATAAATATCACAATACAGAAGTGAATCTACTTCATCTCATTGTATTGTATCCTGACCCTGATACACCATCCTGTATAGTGTCCCTAAAGAGCTAGTATAACTGTATAATCTCAAAAATGCATTCTCAAAAAATAAAAACCTGAGACTGTGTAATGCTGAACAACCAAACGTTTTATTAACAAACAAACATAATTTACTATGTACGTTAGTAGCCTATTTATACTTACAAAAAACACTGTTGCAAGAGGTAGACTTTGAGAACTTTTGGAGCATAATAATAAACCAAAAAACAAAGCAAAAAAACATCTCCATTATGGCTACTTTCCACATTTTACTGCATTTTCTTGATTCCTTCCTTTTATCTAAACTTTCCAAACAGATGCCTACGTCTGTCATATACAGATACAAACTGTTGGCCTACATCGTTAAGGTCCACTTTGTCAAGGGCCTCTTGATGTACATGACATACAGTTACATTATTAAGGCGCTGCTGAGACATAGTAGATCGTAACCAAGTTTTCAGTCTCGTCAGTGCACGAAGCTTCGTTCAGCTTCAGCTGAGGCCACAGGGACGACCAAACAACCACAAGCTTCCAACCTCACCAAATAAGCCCTCACCTCACAAGTTGGCATTGCTTTCAGAATGCATGCAGCTTCATCACTTGATGTGATTGTATGCTTTGAAAGAAACATTGGTAGCTGAACCTTCAAAATATCCCTGTTTATTTCTGGATACTGTACAATCACATCACCATCTGCCAGTGAGGAGAACATTCTCGATCTGTTTCAGTTTCAGTAAGTCTGGTTGAGACATATGGAAACCTGCTCTTTCCCCTGTATATCCTGTGTACCATCCATTATGATTGAAAACTGTAGCACAGGCAATTTCCCTCACAATTGTGTTGGCAAATAAAGCTAAGTACTCATTTTTGCACTGTGGACTGATATAATCATGGTAACGTTTGAGCCAAGAGGATAAAATAGGGTCCTTGGTTGCAAGGAAATTTCACAAGATGGTAAAAATTACCCTCATTAACCTCATGTCCTCGAAAGGCAACTTCCTGCCTTGCTAGATATCTCAAAGAGCCCATGATTTGCTCGAGACAGTACCTCGCCTCCTCCTGTAATCTAGCCATTGAACTGGATGTTTTGTGTTTTTGAGCATTGACAGTAAGGCATGATGGTGGGCTTTGCTTCTCTTGTGGCTTCCCTTGTGGCGATTAAAGCATTCTACGACATGTTTCCAATTGTTAAGCCCATTAGAGCAAAAAGCAGGGTCATTTCTTTTCTCTAGAGTGGTCTTTTTGATGGTGTATGCTTTGACACACTCAAAACAAAGAACTTTCTGTAATGTAGGACTATAATGCAGCCATGGATATTGACTAAACCACTTTGCCAGAAACCTTAACTTCTTGTTTCGAAGTTGCTGTACTTTCATGAATTTTGGATCAGGCTGGTATGGCTTACTTCCCAGGTCCAGGTCACTGCTACACTGACTTGCTTGAGGATCGCTGTTGCTCTCACTGACTGTCTCCTGAAGAGCAAACAAAACATACCCTGGTTTTTATCCACACTGATATTCTTTTATACTAGTACCAATTCACTTCACTTTCACATAATAAAACAGGTAGACTATATTTATATTTAATAATTTGCTATTAATCAATAGTAGTATATCTCATCACAGAATCACCTTAAGACCTTCTCTTTAAGACGATCTATCACTTTAAGACCTCACCTGAAGCCCTGAAGGTTCAGCTACTTCTTCCCCACATTCTCTATGACATATTCACAAGATGTCTGAGTTTCCTATATGTAATTAAATAATGAACTAATGAATCAAATACACACATATCAGTATGCATTCAACGCATCATGTTTATATTTCAGAGCAATTTAAATATGAAGGGGACATGGATTTTAAAACTTTTAACATGCATGATTTCCTTTAATCACGCTTTAATAATTCATAGTTCATAAAGACTTTACCTGAAGCCCTGAAGGTCCAGCAACTTCTTCCTCAAGTTTCCTATATGTAATTAAATGAACTAATGAATAAAATACACACGTATCATAGTATGCATTTAACACATCATGTTTATACCAGATAGTGTTATTTGGATATTATCAATCAAATAATGATTCATTATATTTGAATAACCAACAGTGTTAACTTTTGCCTTTTTTTAACATTGCCAACACGTTTTTCCAGCACATGTGTCTAGCAATGACAGACCTTCATTAAACTGTGGTTGATTTCTCTGCATGTAGGGTAGGCTACACTCACAAATACATAAACAGAATGTAGAAATGTTTATGTTGACTGCAAGATTCTAAGTTAAGGGAGGCTAATTAACATTCAGTGACTTGCTAACGTAGCCTTCTATCATCATCCTGGGTAACACATACTATCACCAGTTAATACTATTTTCCACAGTTGAATCTGCATTTGAAAGCCTGGTCAGTCACTACTACTGCTAGTTTATTTGTGTTGCTAGTTATTTTGCCTACTTACACTCTGCTTTATGAAAAAGCTTCGTATGTCCCCTTTCTTCTTCTTGGGTGGCATAGCTGATCTACAAAGTACAAAAATGGGGCAAAAAAACGGAATATAAAAATGTATTACGTCCGTCGCGTCGTCAACACACACACACACACACCAACCGCTCGCTCGCTGCCAGTGCAAGCACAAAAGTAGTCCCGGCCTGCGCGTATAGCCTGTCAGATACCCCGCTGCCAATCAAATTACGGCGTTTCTTGTACTGTCGTCGTCCTGGCCGTTGGAATCGATCCAAATAGCAGCGCAAAGATCCAAATAGCAGTTCAAAGGAGCTTGCTAAATATGGTGGGGACAAATTTGTCATCTCAAAATATTGATTGGGACTAGTACCTAGCGTCCCCCCCCTAAACCTACGCCCATGAGTAGAACCATTAAGAGATGTTTCCCCTCTGTGCTTTATATTATGGGAGTATATTGGGTCCACCTGTTTTAAGTGTTCCTTATGCACATAGATCCAAAAAGCGGCTCCTGGCGACATGTTGGTTGAAGAGAATCATTTGAATTTTTTCATAAAATTGAACGTGATTTTTAATCATATTAGCCATACTGTACAGCCTCTGCACACGATCACGATCTTCTTGTAGTATTTGGTGGTGTATGGCATATCAGCTTCTGGTGCGTTTAGCGCCAAAGACTCCCATTATATGAAGCAAAGAGGGCTGCGGATTTACCAAACAATCTTCTTTATGGTTCTACTCAAGATAAAATGTCACCTACATCACGGAAGGCCTGGGGGGTAGTAAATAAACAGCAAATTGGAGTTTTTTGTGTGAACTATGCCTCTAAAAAGCAGTTTAAGATTGTACACAAATAAGCAAAGTGTCTAATATAAAGGTTTAGTCTATAGTGAGGAATACGGCTGTAAAAGTTTACTTTTTTACTTGACTGACAATAAAAAAAATCAGTGAAGAAATAGTACTAGGTATTGACAGTTTTTGGAAGGGCAGGAATTTTATACAATACGATAAATATAGATAGATATATACATTTTCTTTATTGTGCTTTTTTTTTAGAATTAAGGCACAGAATAATTTGATAATGTTTCAAGGAATGTCATGAGGTATGTTTTAAGATTAATAGTTCACTTATAACTTGCATTTTCACCACATGCCATGGGTATAGCTCTGCTATTGTAAAGTTTTAATGTGGTGTTAACAGGAACTATAATTCTCTCTTTTTAGCAGATCCCACACACTCCCCAAGAAGAAGATACACAGCGGTCTACTCCTGATGAGAGTGCACATCTAATTCTGTTCAAATAGAGGTACCAGTGGATTCAGCTCAAACTAAAGAGCAAACCCAACTACTACTTCTGGCACTAAAGCTTAAACACAGTTTGACCAATGACTGTCTTGAGATGTTATGAGAATCCTTAATGTTGTTGGTGGTATTGATTCAGTATGTCACAAAATACTCATTTTATAAAGCTTTTGATTATACCAAAGACAATATGAGAATCTGTTATGTGTGTGAACAATGCAATAATGTAATGTCATCTGAACTGGAAAATGTGCATTGTGTTCAATGCAACATTACCCATGAAGACACCAACAGGTCCACCAAAAAATGTTTTATATACCTCTCTTTGGAAGATCAAATCCGAAATCTTTTGAAAATGGCAGGAATTACAGACAAACTGGTACAAAGGCAAACAGAAACATCAACGTCTGTCAGCGATATAACTGATGGATTTCTGTATCAGAAAGCTTTAAGTGGTTCAGATACACCCCTTCAAACTCTTACTCTAACATTTAGCTGTGATGGTGTGCCAGTTTTTAAAAAGTCCCTTTGTAGTATTTGGCCCCTTTTATGCACCATTAATGAGTTGCCTGTGAAAATGAGACAGGATAATGTACTCCTTTGTGGACTGTGGTTTGGAGATGAGAAGCCTCAAATGAAAACATTCTTAAAGCCTTTTGTAGACGAATGTGTAAAGCTAGAAGACAGTGGATTCACCTGGGAAATGGACAAGGGTGTTTTATCAATACAAAAGTAATCCCTCTAGTTCTGGTGAGTGACTCAGTTGCAAGACCTTTAATACAGAATTTTAAACAGTTTAATGGTGAATATGGTTGCTCTTATTGCCTTCACAAAGGAAAAATGGTTGAAAAGGGCAGAGGAACTACTCGCGTGTATCCCTTTCAGGAAAACCTCCAGCTTCGCAACCAGTATTGTGTATAAACTTTGATCATATGCTATATACTATGGGGCTTGTACACCCCAGTTATGAAGAAGTATTCATAGGAATGTTTGTAACATAGTTGTGTTAAATAGATCATTGGAAATCACATTATTCACATTAATCAGAAATCACAGGATGAGTATACCAACCATAAAGATTGTTTGAATGATAGAATCAACACTTATGATTATGCAGTAATGTTTTCATAGTAATGTTTTAATTTCAGCAATACAAAATCCAGTGATGTTTTAAAGGCCTGATGGTTCAAAGGCCTGACCCAGATACATGAATTTGATGATGTCATATGTCAAAACTTATTTTTAAAAACTGAGTAAAGGTTGAAATTCCACCATTAGATACAAACCTTGTTACCTAGAAATAATGGTGGCAGACGAAGACAATTGGATAATAAAAATAAGAGATAGCGGGAATTTACCTGATTGGTTTCGAAAGGAAACACCTCCGAGTAGTTTCAGTATAACTAGAGGTTGGAAAACACCCGATTTTCAGATGCTTTTTGGGAACATCTCACTTTGTTTGATTTGAGCAAATAAAGTTTAATCTTTGACACCTGGACCTTCTTGTCTGAGCAATTTTTTGAACTACAAGATCGGCATTTTTCTCCTCTTCACCAGGAGCAAACCGATGAATTAGTAGAAAGTGCACTAGAAACAGATCCCTGTTTTGGGTGTCAAAGGACCAAGTATATTGTGTCGACTTCCCAATTTTGATGTTATTGAAGGGTTAGTCCCAGACTATATGCATTCAGTACTTTTGGGTGTTGCAAGAACTGTGACAGGGCTGTGGTTAAACAGTGAAAACCATGAAAGGCATTGGTATATTGGTAGATCTACAAACCTGATTGATGAGTTGCTTTTGAAGGTCAAACCGCCATGTAATGTACCGCGTGTGCCAAGGTCAGTCACATTGAGGAAATTTTGGAAGGCCCATGAGTGGTACATGTGGCTCTTTTATTATAGCTTACCTGTCCTAAAAGGTATCTTGCCAAAGGTCCAAACTAGTTAAGGGTGTATCACTTTTGTTGGGTGAAAACATAACCGAAGAGCACATTACGGAGTCTGAGGCATGTCTGACAGATTTTGTGAAAGACATGGAAGTATACTATGGAGAAGCCAATATGTCTTATAATGTCCATCTTCCCTCCATTTACCAAGAAGTGTAGTTAATTGGGGGCCTTTGTGGGCTCATTCTGCCTTTGTATTTGAGTCATATGATGCTAAACTTCTAGACATGATCAAAAGTACTCAAGGGGTTGCACTACAGATTGTCAAAACCTTTTGGTTACAAAAAGCTTTACCTTTTTATGGTCAAAGTATCATGAAAGATGCTTCTAATGAATGTAAGGAGATCTTCGAAATTCTGACAGGACCAAAACAGCTGAAACATGTGACTCGCACATGTGGTATCACTGCGCTGGATCGCCCTAAAGTGCGATTACTTGATAAAGATGACTATATGGCTTTGAATCGATATGGGGTGCAAAGAGGCAGGGTAAAGTACTTTAAACGGATCATTGCAAATGGCGAGGTAATTCACTCATCAGAAGATCACAGTTGTGTATTTAATCGCAATTCCTTCACTGTTATGTTGAAAGATGCAGATCAAAGCTTTTTTAGTATTAAAAGATTCTTGATTTGCCAAAATGAAGATAAGATGTGTTCCTTAAATGAGATCCTAAATGAAGCCAAGAGTTGCTTAAATTGTTATTCATGTACATTAAACTGACATTTTGTTTAATACAATGTGACATTTTGTGTCAGCGTATAAAGCAAACATACTGTTGTCTGTAATTAGTTATGTAAACTTTGATGATGAATTTATTGAATATTTATTGACAGAATGTCAATACATTACATGTGCATTATATTAGCAGTTTTATACATTTTGTTCTGTTTATTTTAACAAAATTCCAATTTTTAATACATTGTGTTTTAAACATTGTTATATGTGCATGATTTTAATACATTGTATGATGTAAGTGTCATTGTATCATTTTCAATGTTCAATGTGCATCACAAACGATTATATAAATAAGCTGTTTATAATTCTTACTAAACCCTTGCCTCTGTCTTCTTTATAACCAATTTTTTTGTTGTTGCAACTGTTACTCTAAACACAAGAATAGACAATAATAAACAAGGTATATACAACATCTATAAGGAAGTAAAAAATCTCTTGAATCTAATCTTTTGAACTGTAGTAAGCTATTCCATCCACGTTTGCATTTACCCTAAATCTACAGTAATATTTTTTTGCCCTGAAATACATTTTGAAATATATTCTTGTATGTGATTGTTAAATCAAAATACATTTTCACATTTAAAAATATATTTCATTGAGCTTCACTGTAACATATATTTAGCATTTATTTTAAATATTTTTTTGGTCAGATTTTTTTTGCCGTATGGTCGACAAAGTAACTGTTAGCTAAATCTTTTAAAAGAGTTAATAACTTGCTTACACTGGTGGGACAAAATGTTTTCACGGTGTCACCGAAAAGCTGCAGGGGGATTTCAGCGGAAACGGTCTATTTTTTAACATCTAATTTTATAATATAGTTGGTCATGTCTTTGGACGAACAGGCCCATTAACTCATTTTCCCAAACAGAGAAGTATGTTGCAGCCTGAGCCGTAGGTAAAGTCAGTTGTGAAAGATGTTTTAAATTTAGGAGGTATAAAGGGAGGGAATGCCACAGCGAAACTGAGGAGAATAATTCACCTAACTTAATCTTTCAAGGCTGTTGCATATTTAACTCAAAATTACAACATAGACAGTATTTCATATTAAAAAAATTGAATACTTACTAATAACGAATTTAACAGCAAGAAAATCCGTTGTAACTACTCTTTGCAGAGCCCACAGTACAAAATGGCGGCCGCACACTTCAAGTTCGTTTGAGTTTATTTCGCGCAAACAGAGCCTCCAAATCCAAATAAATTTGAGTTGGTCAAACTACAATAAAATCTCATAGATGACACTATTTATTCATTTTATGTCAGAATAAATCAATATTAAATGTATTGCTATTAATTGATTTTTTTTAAATAAAGTGAACTAAATTTGAATGTTTCTTATGAAAGACGTGCTTGAATCGTTTTTTGAGTGTTCTTACCTTTCAACTCCTATGGTTCGGATCAGTTCAGACGAATCCAAAAGAAACCAGCATACATTTCATTGTAAGGGTCCTCTATGAATGTGCATACCACTGTTTAATCCAAAACAATGAACAAACTGAAAGAAAATCAAATATTTCACTTTCTTTGCATGCGCGTTTCGAGTCAACATAACCGATCCCGTCAAGTTTCGTTGAAATATTGATTCTAAATGTTTTTCTTGTAGTCTAATATATTCTGAACAAATAAACCCTCTCACGTCTCTTTCCTTCAATCACACACTTTGTGATCATTCAAAATAGCCAGAGTTCCTTACCGGCTTACAGAGGTGTCAATCATGACCTTGGTTTTTGACAGGACTATGCCTTAGTTGAATTAAGATATTTATGTGGCTTTTATAAAAGTGCCTTATAGGAATACATTACTGGTGTGCATCTTGAGACAAAAATGGCATTGACATATTTTAAGATATCTCTGTGCAAGTTATATTGAGTTAAGACAGGTCACACATTCATTATAAGGTAGAAAGTAGAGACAGGCTCAATGCAAATGTCTATGAATTCAAAACAAGGTTAAAAGGAACAAGTAAAAACACATGGGCACTATACAGAATGAGGTGACCCTGCTTGTGAAAATCAGGCTACTGAATGTGCAAAAATAAAGTGTAGCCATGTAAAATTCCATGTAAAAGTTTAATTTCGGCAAAGGGGGGAACTACCTCCAATATGCACAATGTAAAAAAAAAAACGTAAAAAAAACGGAAATTTTTCCGGCAGCTAGGGGGGGCCGGAAAAAATCTGTAAAAGTTACAGAAAATATCCGTTACATAAAATTACAGTTATTTTCTGTAGTTATAAATACAGTTTTTATCTGTAATTTTACAGTTTTAAACTAATTTTTACAAAATATGTTTTATACTTCTTGAGCTTCTAAATGTTCAATTTAAAATCTAAAGATTAAAGATGTAGAAACCATCAAAGTACAAATAAAATCACAGATTCAAATAATAAGCCTCAAGTGGAGTGTTTTTCAGGTCTTCATAAAAAGACTACTTGTTTTTAAACAATAATGGACCCATACAAATTTTTATCAAATGCATGAGTATACCAATATAAAAGCAGGCTGCGGCCTGGATGCGCACATAACCACAAAGACATGAACACAAAGACGTGTTCAGTAGTGAAAAATTACTTTTGTTTGAATTATAAATACACTGATTGGACCTTCTGTGAGCTGTAATCATTACCTGTTACTGTTTTACCCGCAATACAATTTTGCCTGAGATGTGTGGAATATTTCATGAAAAAACATGATGAATCTTGTTAAACAGACTCGCTTTATTTCTTGCAGGAGAATAATAAAAATAATCTCAAACTTGTCTGTAAAAGCTACAACTCACCAAAATCTCACTGATAACATAAGTAAAACAACGAAGCAGCACAAGAGAACAAAATCATGGACAGGTTTATACAATTCATGCGATAAAACTGATGATCAACTATTAAAATACTTGCATACAACTACACGAATGAAAAAGTGAAATTTAAAACATCAGAACCAAATGTACTTCCAGTCAGTATCACAGGCAAACATTTTAGGAGAATAGAAAAGGGGGAGTATAATGTGGGAGTATTTTACTCCATCCATTCATAGTCTGCAATTTTGAAAACAGAGAAATAACCTTTGGACTGACCACCTTTTGGTTTCTTGATGATCTCTTTTCAATTTTGGATCCCTTCTCCGGGTTTATCTTGAAAAGGCATATGTTGAATAAAAAATAAATAAAGGACTAACATAATTCTCAAAGTAATAGTTTACCTTCAAAATGAAAATGCTGTATGTATATAAACCAGGAAACAAACATACATCGAAAAAATTATAATAAAACAAACCAAAGACTGAGCTTCCTACATGAGCGGTCTCATACAATAGCACCAGTCACGCAAAGAGAAAATAACACACCGATCGAAATTACACAAAGTACACATATGATAACCTTGACAAAACACCATGTGGTGCAAAGAGCCAGCCCGCCTCAGGAAGCACTCAGCTCCTACACAAAACAAAACACATTGGGGGGGGAAATATCAGCTAAATAATACTAACACAGAAGAAACTCAAACATTAAACTAGGAAATGATTTGACTCCCCAAAAGCAGCAGCGTGGCTCATAACCAGTGTAGATGTTTCCATCTCAGCCTGTTCAGATGATGTGACGCTCACAGCAATGTCCACTATGCTCATACAGTAACTTCATAAACGTTTACAACAGCCACAGCTACCAATGCGACCATATAACCATCAAAGTTGACCGGGTGCGAGCCTTGACGGCACACTGCACTGAGAAACAGCAGCACTTTACACACAGTATCTCAACCCACCGCCATATCAAACTGAATTAAACAAGAGCCTTAAGGGCACAGAGCTGTGAGGACCGTCGGCACATTTCGTGCAGCATCAATCTGGCACATCATCACACTCCGTTACTCATGGCGACATCTGGAAGGGGCGAGTTTTTGACCATGTGACATAAAACATTGGCCAGGCAAATACTGATTGGTCCCATAATAAATGCCTGTAATTGGTTTTTAACATGTGACTTGGTCAGAACATGCGGAGTTAACCCAAATACTGGAAACACTTGAGTAAATTGGGCATTGTGTAATCGTAGCTTTTCTTTTCTAGTCGTCCCTGAGATGGTAATCCAGACCTGAGAGGAATACCTGTTCAAGCTCCTACAAGGACAAATTCTGCAGCACAGCCAGAGTCTGTATGATGGTCCGTTAAAAGAAAAATGTTTATTTAAATACACCATCATCACCAGAATGGGGACACAGAAGAAGGCATTACACAGATGTTGAGTGCTATTAAATCCTCACTTTCCCATAACTTGGTATTGTCTCTAAGAACTGCTGATATGTTGTAACTTTGTATAGTAATTTTCATATCATTGCTTTACACATTTTTGTACATGTACTGTACATATTTAGGAAAAGTTAGAAATATAATGTTTTTATGTGATAACAGTTTTCATGTGTCTTGTTGTCAGCCTGTCAGTCTTTCATATTGCTGTTGGATGACTTTGTCAGTCCTGAGGTTTGATTTTGTTGAAATTCAACAGACACTGGACTAGACTTTCAGATGTTTTTTTTTTCTGTGACTGTACAGTAACCTTCACATTCAGTGTAGGATGAGGAACAAATACTGAACATGGCTATGCAACACAAACAAGCACAGCACAGAAACTCAGCTATTGCTTTGTGTACTATGCAACACTGCCTCAGGAAATCCAGATATTCAACAATTACAGCACATTACAGTAATGATTACATTACAGACTAAAACACTAGCAGTTTGTTTGAATCTCATACATGATTGTCGTTTGTGCCTTTATAGTTAGCAACTCTCACAAGCTATGTTAACTTTGCTCCATAATAATTGTAAAACTTTAAATAAATAAAAATTACAGGGCAAATGTATACATTTAATTTGGTCAGAAGAACATCTGTTAATGTGATCTTATAATTTCTGTATTGCACATGTCACTGATGTTTACCAGTTTTGACTGTTTTTACCATTAAAAAAGAACCATCAGGGAACGTTATTTTTCTGGTTATTTCTGGTTGCAAAAATAAAAACCTCAAAATAACTTTCTTAGAATTTTATTTTTTGGTTCCCAAAAAAATAACCAAAAGGGAACCAAAAACTAACGTTAGAGGAACGTTCTGTGTTTGCTGAGATATCCATGTGTATTTCTTTAGTGTGTGTCTGTTACTGTGTGTGCGCGCTCGAGCACGTGCATTCTCCGCTCTGCCGCGCACTCCCGTCATTTAAAAATTAACGCTCATTTCGTTTTAACATCACTCACTAACACATTAGTTTAGGGTTTTATTTATTTTAATTTTTGATTTAAAACCGTATAGATTTTAGAGTTAACTTATATTTTCGTTATTTTCGATTGATTTGACACATCTAATATCTGTATTCATTACTGAAGTGTAGTGAGGCAAAACGGACCCGAGAAAAATATTTTAGGCTAAAGTTCTGGCAACCAGAAACTAACGTTCTATTAACGTAAAGAAAACTTTCCTGAACAATCAAAAACGAACCTTAGAAAATAACGTTCTGGTAACCACAAATTGTTAGCTGGGAAGACCGTCACAGCCATGGACGTCGTGTACGCGCTGAAGCGACAGGGACGCACTCTGTACGGCTTCGAAGGCTAAACGCGATCACTTTGAAACAAGACTAATAAAACCCAACGGCTCTTCTAAGAGCCACTTAAGAGCCCACTTTCTCACTCGAGCAGTTGAATTTCAGAAGTAATGTCATATCAAACGAAATGCTATTAAATTCACGTTTTATTATCCCGGTGGCGTTTTGGAGAACTCGTACTTTTTCAACTGATAAGATTATCCTGTTGTGCTGCACACTTCTGGTGCTCGAAAAAGTAAACACCATCATTATCGCCTAACTATATAAACGTAAGCACGCGCAATGCTTGTGAATAACCTATAAAAGGGTGTAATGCTTTCTGTGCGAAATCTTTAAGTGACTGTGATGACACGATTACGCACATATTTCCTAGTGTAGAGTTAATACATAAATAACATTTTTTTGATCAAATTCGAAAAAGAGAGGGAAGTGCAAACAGAGGAAACTGAATCGCGTGTGGGAGGGTTTTGGCGTTTATTTTGACCCAAAAGTCGCGCGCAAGGAAATAACCTGGAAGGAACGTTCTGTGCAGGTTCCCTTTAGGTTATTAACTAGTACCATTAAAAATAGACTTAATTCATTCTTAAGACTTACTGTGACCCTACTGTGGTGTTGTTACATTATTGCACCATTAGATGGCACTCAAGCTTATTGAGTTGTAAAGATGTGTATAGCCAGGGGAGACGAGTGAGAAGAAATACTGAGCGTGTGCATGCATGTTATGCTGACCGTTAGTGCGACTTAATAAAGTTATAAGAAGGATTTACATTTCAAGTTTATTGTCTACATAAAGACATAACAAAATTGGCGACGAGGATCTTTCTTTTCTGCAAGATTGTCTGAGGATGGCTTCAGTAAGTGCTCCATTTCCCAATCCTTTTTTGCCATGTCCCGGTGAGCCTGCTATACCGCTAGTAACATGGCTGAAGATGTTTCGAAACTACATGCTCGTTATCAATGCTAATGGGGATTCTTGGCCAGAAGCCAGAAAGCGGGCTTTACTTCTCCACTGCCTCGGAACTGAAGGTCAGAGATTGTGTTATACACTGCCCAATACCGGTGACGACCTGGCTGATGCTATTAAGGCTTTGGAAGAACACTTCGTTCCAAAAAGAAATGTGGTCGTGGAAAGACATGCTTTCAGGAAACGCATACAGAGGACGGATGAAACGGTAGTGCAATACATTGCTGCATTGAGAGATTTGGCGACTACTTGTGAATTTGCTGACAATCTTGACGATATGCTGCGTGATCAGCTTGTCGAAAATATTGCTAACCCTCGCATTCGTGAAAGATTATTGATGGAATCTAAATTGACACTGGAGACTGCAATTACAATTTCTACACAGCTAGAGGCCGCTGATGCTCAGGCGAAATCGATGGCTACAAGTTCCCTCGCTCCAGTACAAGCCATACATGTCACTCCTGCTTCTGGACGACAGCGTCCGAAGGCCAAATTCAGAGCACATACCTCATCAAAACCTTCTGCTTCTACTCCATCAGCTCGAACATGCTTTCGCTGTGGCTCTGCTGGACATCTTGCAAACGCACAAAACTGCCCCGCTGCATCTGCTAAATGTAAGAATTGCAATAAGATTGGACATTTTGCACGAGTCTGCCGTTCTGCTCCTACTCATTCAGTGCATTCAGTTGAATTACCAGAGGTCTGTGTTCTCTATCTGCCTGGAGCAACTGACCGTTTGATGTGTGATGTGACCATACATGCCTCTCCTTCTGCCACTTCTGTGTCTCTTCAACTTACAGTGGACTCTGGTTCATCAGTGTCCATTCTGCCGAAACATTTGTATGAGCAGCATTTTCGCACTGTGCCGTTACAAGCTCCTGCTGCCCGTTTAGTTACTTACTTACAAGAGCCAATTTCTGTACTAGGTTGTTTATCTGCAAAGGTAACTAAATATGGCATTACCTGTCCTGCACACTTCTTTATTGTCGACAATGGCACAGCTTTGCTCGGCATGGATCTCATCAAGGGACTTCAGCTTCGATTTAATGGACACACTGTGCTGCCACCGACACAATCCACCTCAGTCTGTGCCCTCTCAACTTCTCCACCACAGCGTGCTACATTAGGCTGTGTAAAAAATTTCACCCACAAGGTAAACATTTCTGACTCCGTACCTCCTGTCAGATGCAAATTGCGTCGCTTACCTTTCTCTGTGAGAGATGCTGTTTCCACAGAACTGGAACGACTCCTACATGCAGGTGTGATTGAAAGGATTGACTCTTCTCCATGGTTTCTCCGATTGTTGTGGTCCAAAAGAAAACGGGGGATCCGCATGTGTGTTGACCTTCGAGGACCCAACAAGGCAGTTATAGTAGACAGCTACCCATTGCCACACATGGAGGAGATGATGACATTACTGCAAGGTGCGTCTGTATTTTCAACCATAGACTTGGAAAGTGCATACCATCAGGTACCTCTTCATGAAGATTGCCGGGACCTCACTGCATTCATTACACACGAGGGACTTTTCAGGTTCTGTAGGGTACCTTACGGCTTGGCATCCGCTCCATCTGCATTCCAAAAGATGATGGTAATCATTCTGAAAGGACTCAAGAACGTTGCAAACTATCTGGATGACATTATCGTGTGGGGACGCTCGATACAAGAGCATGATCAAGCGCTGGAGAATGTGCTGCAACGTCTCAAAGATGCTGGGTTGGTGTTGAATGAGTCAAAATGTCAATTCAGAAAACAGAGCTTGAAGTTTTTAGGCCACTTGGTGACTTCACAGGGTCTTCAGTTGGATCAGGAACATCTCGCGGCAATAATCGATGCACCGGCACCAGCGGATGCTGTCCAGTTGCGTTCTTTGCTGGGTCTTCTTTCATGGTACAACAAATTCATTCCTAATTTTGCTTCAGTGGTGATGCCTTTGCGTGCATGCCTGAGAGATGAGAGTGGATTTCGCTGGTCTGATGAAGCTCAACAAAGCTTGGATGATGTGAAACAACTACTAGTACACAGTCCGGCACTTGCCCTATTTGACCCGGAGATGCCAGTGGTCATTTCTACTGATGCGTCTGCTTACGGACTAGGTGCTGTCTTCGCACAAATATGCACTGATGGTCAAGAACGTACTGTTGCTTTCGCGTCCAGAACACTCACGTCAGCTGAACAGAAATACTCCACTGTGGAAAAGGAGGCTCTGGCGTGCGTCTGGGCAGTGGAAAAATGGAGAACATACTTGTGGGGCCGCAGATTTACTTTGCGGACTGACCATCAGGCCTTAACAACACTGCTGACCACAAAAGGGACTGATAGAGCTGGTATGCGCATAGCTCGGTGGGCTGCTCGGTTGCTCTGTTTCGACTACATAGTTGTGTACCGTGCTGGATCTGAAAACCACACTGCAGATTGTTTATCTCGCTTGCCCTTGCCTCTGACTTCGGATGCTGAGTCGGATACAGAACCCGAGTTTGTTGCTTTTACTGTCCACTGGTCCGAGTGCCATTTCCCAGGATGAGTTTGCTGCTGCCTCTGCTCACTGTTCTGAACTTTCTGCACTGCGCACACAAATTGTCAGTGGATGGCCTCCATCTTCTGCTGCTTTGGATCCTGTTCTTCGTCCATACTACAAGCTCAGGCATGAGTTCAGTGTGCAAGCTGACTTTGTATTTAGAGGATCTCGATTGGTAGTGCCTGGGAAACTGCGTGAGTCATTGTTCCGTATTGCACATGAGTGTCATCAGGGAATTGTGAGAACAAAGCAACGCCTGCGTGACATGTATTGGTGGCCAAACATGGACACATTTGTGACTGAGAAAATTGCTGCGTGTCAATTATGTCTTTCTCTGGATAAAACTGCGAAAGCCTCTGCTGTTCCACTCCAGCCTGTTCCTTTACCTTCTGCACCGTGGGAAAAACTGGCGATTTGACATTGTGGGCCCTTTCGAGACTGCTGTCTGGGACTGTCGATATGCTCTGACACTCACTGACTATTATAGTAAATGGCCTGAGGTAGCCTTTACTGCATCTGTTGCAACAAAACAGGTGACTGCATTTCTTACCTCTGTCTTCAGTAGACACGGCAACCCAACCACTCTGGTCAGTGATAATGGGCCTCAGTTCACTTCTCCTGAGTTTGCTGCGTTCCTGAAAGAGAGAGATATTAAGCACATTCGCACTTCAGTGTATCATCCTGCTGCAAATGGTGCTATTGAACGCTTTCACAGAGTTCTTAAGAGTACAATCCAATCAGCAATCCTACAATCAGCACCATGGAAAACAACAGTGACTGACTTCCTGCAGATTTATCGCGCTACACACCATGCAGTGACTAGTGTTTCTCCATTCGAATTACTTCATGGAAGGAAAATGCGTACCCGTCTCAATGTCCTGAAATCTTCACCTTCTGGTCATGAGCCTACACAACTGCAACAGCGGGTTTCTTCACGTCAGGAGGTCATGAAATCTCGCTTTGACCACAAGCATCGAGTGCGTCATTTTTCTTTTCAAAAAGGAGATAAAGTGCGCATTAAAAAGTCAGTACATGTACCAAAAGCCTATCCAAAATTCACTCCTCCAGTTGAGGTTAGGAGAAAGGTTGGTCCTTACACTTACCTCTTGGATGATGGAAAGAAGTGGCATGCATCGTGTCTTGCACCCGTACCGACTAGAGAGCTGGATAATGGAATGACTGTCAATCCTGAAAACTTGATTCCTTCTCATGCTCCAGTATCTGGAAATTCAGTGTCTTCTGATGCTGGTTCAAGAGAGCAACGTCAAAGACGTGAGCCGGGTTGGCTGAAGGACTATGTTTATTAGTCACAGAATTAAACATGGACTTTTGCACTATATAATATATATTACTCACATAAAGTCAAGTACTGAATACTAGTTGAGTAGTTTGGTTCATACTGCTTATTCTTTAAAATACTCTTCTGCATTCATTTAATGTGTTGCTTAGTGTCATTCATTTATAGGTGAAATTGTTGATACATGGTAGATTTGCTGTTCTTGATTCTATTTCTTGTCAAGTGTTGGTTACAGAGGAATTCATTTAAGTGAAAGGGGAATATGTGGTGTTGTTACATTATTGCACCATTAGATGGCACTCAAGCTTATTGAGTTGTAAAGATGTGTATAGCCAGGGGAGACGAGTGAGAAGAAATACTGAGCGTGTGCATGCATGTTATGCTGACCGTTAGTGCGACTTAATAAAGTTATAAGAAGAGGATTTACATTTCAAGTTTATTGTCTACATAAAGACATAACACCTACATTAAAAACGTTCATTTTTAAAAGCACCATACAAACACAGATGAAAACGTAACACTATTTAACTCTTTACATATCTAAATATAAATTGCCTTATAAATCCCATGTGTGGCATAACAGTGTTTTGTATGTATTTATTGACAATTTAACAGTGTTGAAACATGGATTTTGCCATCTGATAAGTGTAACATGTGTTCAGTTATTGTAAGACACATTGTCATGGTTCCACCTCTCCTTGTCAGGTATTTCTTGGTCTAGAGGTGGAATCATACAGGATCCTTTGTTTCCCTAGTCTGCGTCATCGTTGCTACCCTCCTGTTTCCTAGTTTGTGTTAATTAGTTTATCCCTGGCATCTGTTCCCTCTTGATTTGCTCCCCTTTAAAACATCCTCGTGTTCTTTGTCCTGTCTGGTTCATTGTTAGCTGTTAGCTAATGCTGTATGTAAGTGTACGGTCTACCTCGTGTTGTAGCTGTGCCTGTTCCTTTGCTCTTGTATAGTCTTCCTGAATGTTTGATCGTGTCTCTTGTTCCTGTCTAGTAAGTCTAGTTTAGTTAGTGTGTTTATATTCAAGTGTTTGTTTTTATAGTCTTAGTTTAGTCAGTGTTCTTGTTTTTGTTAATAATTATTCCTGTCTTGTTTTCCCCATTGTGGGTTTTGTTTTGCCTTTTATAGTCTTGTCCTGTTTAATAAATCTGTTAACCCCTTCACCTCCTGTCGTCCTGCCTCTGCCTGCAATTGGGTTCTCCTGCCTTGTCTTACCACCAGCTCATGACAGAATGAACCAGCCAGAACCGAACCCAGCGGCAGCCATGAACGCCGAACGTGGTCTTCTCCGAGCGGAGCAAGCTCACCTCCTGTTCGGCATCCGACAGCGGGAAACAGACGTGTGCACCTTTGCACGGGACTTCCTTATTGAGGCAGTGGGGACGGAGTTCAATGAGGCAGCGCTGAAGCTCATTTTTTGCAGCGGCCTCATTGAACCCCCCACTCCCAGTGAGACGCGTCTGTTGAAATCCCAGGGCTTCGAGGATATGGTGAGGTTCCTGGCCATCCGGGACAAGTCCTGGCCCTTACCTCCAGGCGAGCCTCCATCCTCCCTGGCGACAATCCCGGAGGGCCGGGCCTTGCAGATCGGGGCTGTGAGCATCACCACGCACCCCTCCTCAACTTCTGCAGCCTCTCCACAACCGCCCAGTCTCACTGGCAGCACCATGGACAGCCCCCCCACCAGCCGGTGGCCCTGTACCACCAACCCAGTGTGGTGGGAGTCCATGGCTTCCCAATCCCGCGCTGGAGGTGGCCCTTTCCCGGCCCAGGACTGTCGTCCTTTCCGGGACTATGCCAGGGAAGTCGAGGCCAGGAGAGCTGCTGTCCCCGAGGTGTTGGCTTGTGCCTACTTGTTGGCCGGGATGGACGACCCCCCAGCGTTTACGGAGCGGGAGGAACTGGTCTACCAGCCGTTCCCACAGTTAGTGAGCGGCTACAGGGTGGACAGAAGTCCTCTCGTTCCGGTCTGGTGTCCATTCCGGAGGACCGGGTTGTAGGCACCCTCACCTTGGGGGACTCAGCAGCACCCACCTCAACCCCTGCAGTGTCTCCGCCACCACCGACGAGCATCCGTGGCAGGCGTGGACGGAGGGAGTCGTGGGACTCCCCGTCCGACTCCTCCATCACGGAGCTGGTCGTGCTCCCCACCGCTTCTCCGCAGCCGACCACACCTACCGTGGGCCGGTCGAAGAGGAAGAAACCGAGGAGGGGAGTAGTGTCCAGTCCGGTGGTCCCGAGTCCGGTGGTCCCGAGTCCGGTGGTCCCCCGTCCCGAGTCCGGAGGTGTCAAGCCCAAATATTTTTTGGGGGGGCGCCGTGGGGATGTGACGGTCTGTGCGGCCAGCCCGGCCGCAGACTCGGTCAAGCCCGGTCCAGCAACCGCACCAAGCCCCCAGCAACGGCACCAACCGGCACCAAGCCCGTCCAGCAACCGGCACCAAGCCCGGTCCAGCAACCGGCACCAAGCCCGGTCCAGCAACCGGCACCAAGCCCGGTCCAGCAACCGGCACCAAGCCCGTCCAGCAACAAGCCCGGTCCAGCACCGGCACAGAACGCTGCCCAGCCGTCGTCAAGTCCGGCCATCCATCCAGCCGTCGTCAAGTCCGGCCATCCAGCCGTCGTCAAGTCCGGCCATCCAGCCGTCGTCAAGTCCGGCCATCCAGCCGTCGTCAAGTCGTCGTCAAGTCCGGCATTCCAGCCGGCCGTCCATGTCCTGCCCGGCATTCCAGCCGGCCGTCCAGCCCTTGTCCTGCCCGGCATTCCAGCCGGGGTCCAGCCCAGCAGTCCTGCCGGGGACAAGAACAGTTTTCCCCAGGACTTCCCCTGTCAAGCCTCCTGGGGCTCCGCGCCCTGGCGCGCCCCCAAGGGCTGGAACTTCCCCACCCAGCCCTACCCCTTCTGGACTTCCCATGTTTTTCCTTGTTTGCCCCCACCCCCCCTCCCTTGCTTGTAATTTTTATTGTCTCACCCCAACCCGTTGATTTTTCTTGCCTGTCTGCCCCTTGTCATGTTTGCCATGTCTTGTTTGGTCTTGTCAGTGTCCCAGTCTGTCTTGTCTTGTTTGTGCCTTTGAGGAGCATCAGGTTGCTGCTCCTTAAGGCGGGGGTTCTGTCATGGTTCCACCTCTCCTTGTCAGGTATTTCTTGGTCTAGAGGTGGAATCATACAGGATCCTTTGTTTCCCTAGTCTGCGTCATCGTTGCTACCCTCCTGTTTCCTAGTTTGTGTTAATTAGTTTATCCCTGGCATCTGTTCCCTCTTGATTTGCTCCCCTTTAAAACATCCTTGTGTTCTTTGTCCTGTCTGGTTCATTGTTAGCTGTTAGCTAATGCTGTATGTAAGTGTACGTTCTACCTCGTGTTGTAGCTGTGCCTGTTCCTTTGCTCTTGTATAGTCTTCCTGAATGTTTGATCGTGTCTCTTGTTCCTGTCTAGTAAGTCTAGTTTAGTTAGTGTGTTTATATTCAAGTGTTTGTTTTTATAGTCTTAGTTTAGTCAGTGTTCTTGTTTTTGTTAATAATTATTCCTGTCTTGTTTTCCCCATTGTGGGTTTTGTTTTGCCTTTTATAGTCTTGTCCTGTTTAATAAATCTGTTAACCCCTTCACCTCCTGTCGTCCTGCCTCTGCCTGCAATTGGGTTCTCCTGCCTTGTCTCTCTGAGATCCATGACACACATGAAGTACAGAATACTGCCATGTCTCTGAAAGACAGAGGGACTAAACACTACACTAGTGACAACATATAGAGGCGAACACTTCTGTACTCTGCTTAGTGGAAAAATAGGCAGTATGATTTTTAAATGATTTTGGGGGTTTACCATTACATAGACATAATAAAAAACAGCTATTATTGCTTTAGGGCATAACAACTGTTTTTAATAGAGCAAAATAGTAAATAGCAAACACTAAGATGATTTTTAATCAATATGCATTCTACACTGTAAAAAACAACCTATAAAATTGAGGCAACAATTTGCACTCACTTTAAAGGAGTATATTCTACCCCATATTTTTGAGTAAAGAGCACCTAAATTTATAAGTTATAACAAACTAAATAAAATTGTATAAATTGTACCTAATATATTATACAAATAATTACTTATTAAAATTGGGTAATGTTTACCATTTGACAGCAGGTATTGCTCATCTACCTAATTATTATTAGTAATATATAGCCAGTATAAATAATTAAATGTTACATATTAGGAGATGGTTGAATTTACTTAAAAACGGTGAAAGGAGATTACAATACAAAAGTTTCAATGAACACTTTATTTTTTAAACACTGAAATCCTTTTACATTCAATTTTAAATAACATACCACTTCACTTTTACAAATTACTCCTTGTAAATTTTACATTTCAAAATAAACATGGACTGTTGATACAAACATTTCATCTTTTTAACATTAAACACTAATGCAAGTACAAAAGTACAAGTACAAAAAAAGTTTTTGGAACTTTTGGAACGCTGTGGTTCTGTTTCCACACGCGCTCAGAACTTTGTTGCCTTCTATAACTATAGACACATCTGCTGGGTCCTGCTCAGCTGTTGGATTATGCATCACCAGCACTTTCATTACTTGGTTTGTTTGCCTCTTAAGTTTTCCTACCTGTTAAAAATAAAAACAAAATGCATGTCAATCTTCACATTAGTTAAATAAACATATTCACATATTCTCTCATGTTGTGAGGGCTGTCTCCATTACAAATCCACGATATTCACCACCTATATTATCTAATGCTAGACAATCAGAAAAAAAGGTTACTATCCGTTCCAGTAGGCTTAAAACTTAGTTCGACTGGCTACATGACAACAAAAGAAAGTAAGAAGATTCACATGAACAGCAGTGAATTACAGCTGAAACAGCTCCTAAAAGCTCTTGTTCTGCGACTCGTCAGCCCCTCACTGGTGCTGATAGCAAAACAGCGCGACCATTGTGGCGTAATGCCGCAACTGCATTTATAAATGACTGTTGAATGCACCCGACATCATTTTGGCGAGAGTCTGAGGCGGCACAAATATTTTTTAAACGTTACAGGCAGAGGCGATTCTAGGTTTTCAATATTCAGCCTCCAATGAGGATACATGCAGTATATATATAGCCACTATCTAAGCACCACATACAACGTTACATTACTTAAATCAGGCCCTGTCAGCTTGTGGTGCCGAGAAAATAGGGGCATAACTTTTTTTTAAACCCAGAGAAGAAAATAATGGGAGAGCTAACATTTAAGTAACATTTAAGTAAGTACACATTTGCCCAAATGATGATATAAAGAAGTTGAACAAAAACTTACCGGCTGCTCCACAAATCCTGTCAGCGAATCTGAAGAGGATGTGTCTCATGATTCATGATTTCCCGCCGGGCGTTGATGCATGCGCACTCCACAGTGTCATAGCTAATATTTTCGGGTATATTCTACCTTGTGTTTTTAAGTTGCCATTATTACTCATAAAAAGTAGGTAGTGTAGGGAGAATGTACCCATTAATATATATTTTATTTGCTAACCAATATTTTTAGCTCAATTTTAACTGATTTTAATAGGGTTTGATAGGGTTGTATTTAACACCCTCCAGAATCGTTTTTACAGTGTAGAGGTAATGATAAAAATGATCTTTTAACTGGAAAAATTAAGAACCAGATAATGTTATTAAAGAACAGTTTAGGTAAGCTTGTAATAACTGCATAAATCAGTTTAAACATTTTACATAAGTCTTTTATTGGCATTCAATTGTAAAAAAGCTAGTGTTTCCCAACTCTCTTTCAGATTCTAATTACCAAGTGCACACTTATATATCTTTTTTATATTCAGAATTTTATGAGAGGGTATCATAACATAAATGCACATTATTTTCTTCAAAAAACGAAAATAAATTTACGAAAAATAAAAAAACTATCAAGGAGTTGTAGGTCTGTGGCCACCGCGTGCACAGCGACTCCCTTCTGAGAGGAACCTCCGATCCCGTCCGTTATCCTGAGGTAAAATACTTTTTATTTAACCAGCCTATAAAAATGACATTTGTAGTGATATTTTACGTTTTAAATGTAAAAGGCATTTAAAACTATGAAAAGGAGACAATCTAGAATCCCTGACAGTTTTCCTGAGGTAAAATACAGCCGGTGATGTATATAAGTTAAACATAACCTACTACAAAATCGTTTATCCATAAACAAAATGTTTCATAACTACCTTCTGCAGCAGGAGGAGATCGCTTTCCTCACAACCACTTTCGCTTTCACATGAAACCCACTGAACTAACTTATAAAACTGACTGCCTAACTAACGTTACATTACATGTTCATGTAGCCTAACATTAGCCTAGCACATCTGTTACTAACACGGCTTCAAAAGTGAGCAGTTACTCAGTGTTTGCAGATCTAGTTGAGCCACAGCATGTGTTACAGTCATACATATTTAAATGAACATACTTAACAGATGTTTACTTTATCCCAGTGTTTCCCAATCTTGGTCCTGCTGTACCAATTCTTATAAACGAAGTAACTTTGTATAGAACTCTTCATATTATTGCCAAATCATTTGATCGTCTTCCATATTGTACGTTCGCTTTGAGTAGGAAAAGCCTCTGATAAATGCCTGTATGTAAATTAATTGCAGGCAGATAACGATCAACATTATTCATTGGCGACACTGTAATTAATAACTATTTCACATAATAAGTATTCACTTCAACTACAGTGTTTAAGATCCGTCTTATTCATTTCCTTTTGTTTTGTTTTCAGATGATGCTGAAGTGAAGATAGTGGACTTGATGGTGCTTCTGTATTTTAATTAATTGTAGCCTATATATTTCTCATTCTACATTTAAATAAATAGTATTTATAATGTTATGTATAAAATGTAATATTACCAATTAGTTCAACGTTTTAAAGTTATTATTTTCTTTCCAGTTGTTTTATTTGTATGTTGTTTAAGGTTTTGTATGTAGTTTTATATATATATATATATATATATATATTTCTCATTCTACATTTAATAAAAAGTAATTATACTATTATTTTAAAATGAAATTTTACCAATTAGTTTAACATTTTAAAGTTGTTATTATTTTCTTTCTATTTGTTTTATTTGTATGTTGTTTATGGTTGTTTATGCAGTTTAATTTAATAAATGTTGATTTATTTAACCCCAGTTCTTGTTCTTTGAGCAATAAACAGTTATTATTTATTTCCATCATTTGGGTTAATGTTGGGCCCTGTAATTACCAACGGAATTGACATATGTGTAGGAAGATTCAAAGACGAACATTTGCTATTTGCTATAACCCTGTTGCGTGACAAAGCACATCATTAATAATAAAAACACTTAACTTTGAAGGGCACTCTGGTTTGGACAGTAGAGCTTGTGCAGGAAATCAAGAACTTCCCTCACCTGCCATCAAAAATCATCAGCCTCCTTGAACTCATCACTTTTGTGCATGATACGGATCTATCGGAGATCTAACCTAACGTTTGGACGGCTCTCAGGATTGCACTTACTCTGCCAGTCACTGTGGCTCAAGCAGAGAGGAGCTTTTCAAAGTTGATCAAGTCGTATCTGAGGTCAACCAGGTCTCAGGAACGGCTCTCTGGCCTTGCTTTCATCAGTATCAATCACTCAATAGGGAGCAGATTTCCTATGATGACATTATTGATGATTTTGCATCAAGGAAGGCAGAAAGGTCAGGTTTTAGTTTGTGTTTTCTGTTCTTAGTGCAATAGTGTAAGAATTAGATTTGCTTTAGTTTGATCTGTGTGATGAAGGATTTGTGCTATTAAGAATATATTTATTCTATATTTTATTTGTATATTATTCGTAATATTTTATATTATTGTTGTTCTCCGCTCATGTTACATCATGATTGTACATATGTTGCCACTTTTATGTATATAGAGTATATTTAAGTTCTGATAACTTATACTGTTTTGTGCAGAATTGTGTTTTTAAAAATGTTCTGTTGAAGGATTTGTGCAATTGAGAAATATAAGCTTGTCTTACACTTATATTGTTATGGTAAAACATGGCTGTTTGTGCAAAATTTTGTGTTTGTTTTTTTCTCGGATGGGTGGGGTAGGTGGGGGGGGCACCCAGAGGGGATCTCGCCCGGAGAGTGATTCAATGTAGAACCGCCACTGCTTCTCAGTTCTTATTTGTGCATCCTCGTGTCTTAGCCCCACCCCTTCATCACGAGAGGGAAGGACGCAAGGAAAAGATGCGAGGACGGAGGAATTAAATCAAGCATCACTTCAAAGCATCGTCAATTAATGATGACAGTACACACTGGACATACAAAATACCTGAAGTATTTTATTTCTCTTCTGCTGAGATCCAGAGATATTAAATGTGCTTTTTATCTTCAGTTGATCTCATGTGAGTCTGTGGCTGAAGTCAGTTGTAGTTCTTGTGTTTCTCTTTCCTTCAGTGATTCTGCTCATTATCATCAGGTGTTCATCCCTAATGCTCAATCATCACTTCATTCATCACCTTATTATCTCATTCACTTTAACTCTGACTCAGAGTTACTTTAACACTCTTTAGAGTGGGACCCAATGTTCTCTGATCAGAGTTAATTTTACTCTGGGAAACACTAGTCAGTCTGTACTGCAAATATCTTCAGATCAACCATAGATACAGAGATGAAGGAGAGAACAGCAGGCGAAGTGATGATGGAATAAAATGAGTTTATTAAATAATCTTCATCTGAATTAAAAAGCTTATTACTGTATACCAACAATGACAGTGGAAATGACTGCTTTACAAATACAGCACTCAATATAAGATTATACAACATTGAAAGGATACGCTGCCGAAAAATCTGCTATGAATTCGTATCCTCAAGACGTCTGTCACCCACAGGACCTCCGCTTACCTTCAGAACACAAATGAAGAGTTTTGTTGAGGTCCAGGAGCTTTCTGACTCTTCCATAGACTGCAACGCAACCAAACTTCAGAGCGCTTCAAGCGTCAGGAAGCTCCTGGACCTCAACAAAACTCTTCATTTGTGTCCTGAAGATAAACGGAGGTCCTGGAGTTGACGAACGACAGAATTTTAATTTCTGAGTATTCGTTTAAGAAAAGTTATGTTGAATAAAATAATGGAATGAATACATAATTAATAACTCAATTAAAGATGCAAAAATTAATAGAGAATAATATTAAAGATTAAAACATAAGAAATGAAATACAACACAAATGTATCTCTCAAGCCAGAAAACACACACATGTTGCTTTTAAGAAACAAAGATCCTAAAATCTATGATTCTATACGACTTAAAACCAAACATGTATGATATTTTACACTAAGAGTGTCAATCTTATCACTTGCATCATAAAATCACATGTTCTATTCACACGCCTTTTTCCAAGCACCATCTTTTGATCATGATTTACTGAAAAAACATTTCCATGTTTAAAGTAAAAGTTCCCGAAGAAATTACATTTCCGTCATCATTTACTCACCCTGAAGGTGTTTGAAACTGTGTAAAATACTTTGTTCTGCTGGACACAAAGAAAGAATTTGGAAGAATGTTTGTAACCAAACAAAAGACTATTTTTAATTTCCTACATTCTTCAAAATATCTTATTTTGTGTTCAATGGAAATAAAATACAGGTTTAGAGCCATTTGAAGGTGAGTAAGTGTTGACAGATGTTTCATTTTGGGATGAACTCTCAGTGTAATACAGACGTGACAATAAGCATCGTTTAAAAGCATTACGCACATATGTATCAAATCTGATCAAATAAAGCTCGCTGTAATTACTCTGTTAGTCATAAAGAGAGGATTTTATTCCACAACTGCTGACGTCACTGTGTCTTCTGGATGAGCGTTCTGAGTCCTTCTTCTGTTTTCTGAGAAGATAAAAGTCAATAAAAGTGATGAAGTTCTGGTGTTTGTTTTCTGGATTGTTTCAGGTGATGATGATGATGATGATGATGATGATGATGATGAAGATGAAGACTCACGCGCTCTTCCTGCACAGATGATCTGAAGAAGAATGACAGTAGGAGCAGCAAACACTGACACCTCAACAATCACTAGAATCACTAGAAGACACAAGAACACCATTAAATCCATCAAACTCTCAAACACTACACATGAGAAACAAACACAAGATGAGTTCAGTCAGAGTTCAGTCATGTACTTATGTTCAGCTGACATGGATCACAATGTTGTGCTGTAACAACACTTCATACCTCTGATTATTATTGATGTTGTAGTTGATGCTATAAAAAACACAGTTTAGTTTAGATGAGTCATAATGTGAAAACACACACACACACACACACACACACACACACTAAAGTGAGACAGACGTTGATGACGCACCTTGTTGTTGTTGTTGTGTAGTTTCTGGTGTGTTAAGAGCTGAGAATCTCTCAGGGTTTGTGGTGGTCACTAGAATCTTGTTTGAATCTGTAGAAGATGATGAATGTTGAGAGACATCAAACTGTAGATCATCACAATCATGTTTCATGTAAATGTCATTTCTTCATCATCACTACAGAGTTTAATGACTGAAGTCACTTTGAGTTCAGGACGCTCCTGTCAGAGTGATGTCTTACCTGTAAATCTGACCGGATATGTGACTGAGGTCTTGATGTCATTCTTGTGTTTGAGCTCACATCTCAACTCTGTGTCGTCGTCTTCATTCATGAGTGTTGTAGTCAGAGAGATGAGACAGAGTCCATCTGATCTAATCTGATATCTGGAGTCTGTCTGTAGATCAACATCAGTCTGATTCCTCCACACCAGCTGAGATCCATCAACACTGACCACATAATCACAGTCATATGTAAACAGCTGACAGGAGAGAGTGACAGGTGTGTTTGCTCTTATCTCAGTCTGTGATGATGATGATGATGAAGACACTGAAACACAAATCACACAACACACTCTCAGTACTCATGAGCTTCAGTGAAAACACAAGAGATGAGAGAACTGTGATTGAGTTCAACATGTGTTCATATAAATGAAGAGAAACACTGACCATGAAGAACATGTAGAGAAACTTGTGAATCAGATCCATGATGATGTTCATTCACATATTGTCTGCAGGTTTAACGTCCACCATCATGTTGTGTTGTGTTATAGATGTGGAGAGAGCAGTCAGATGTCAGACTCAGTCTCTCAGATCTCTCTGTGTTATTCTTCTTTATTCCTCCAATAATCACTTCTACTGCAGATGATGTTCTATCATTACTGTAGATCCATGTAGTTGAGGAGCATCGATGAAGAGCATCTTTACAGGGCAGAGACACACTTTCACCAGAACTGATGAACACATGAGTCTCTTCTGCTCCACTCACACCTGAAACACCAGATGACATCATTCATATTAATACATCACAATATATTCAAACACTTTAATATTTATCTCTCAATGACAGACAGATGTTTATTATTTTAACATCACATAAATCAGAAGATTTGACATTAAATAACATGATCGAGTTCCTCCATCATTGACTCTTGACATCAGACGTTTGCATGTGAGAATAAGACACATGAAGTCTATGATAAATGTGACATGAGATGAAACTGAACATGTTTGTCAGAATGTCAGTGAGAGTCATGAAATGAAATAAATGTCTTGTATAGTTTACCTGTGAATAGTGAAGAGAGAAGGATCAGTCCCAGCAGACATATATCACTCTTCTCAGTCATGTTGTGCTTCTCTTACTGATTCTCTTCTCATCATCTACTTCTAGTTCATCGTGAGAACATTTGTAGCTCTTCCTGTTGTTTCTCATTTCCTCTTTTCTCCTCGACTGAGTCATGACACTATAACAGACTATAACACATTCTGTAGTTTAATGCTGATATTTATAAATGACTTCTGTGGTCTTAAAGTAACTGGACTCAGTGCTCAGTTATTACTTTAGTTGTCAGAGACTTTAACAGAGTTCACCTGAGGAAGGTTTTCTCCAAACTCATTCAACACATGACTTTCCCCTGCCCGAGCAGAGCAGACGCCCAGCCTTCATTAAAGCTGATCACACCTCCGTTCTTCTTCTATCTGCACACACACAAAAGCAGAACATGAGTGAGGTCATCTTCACACTTCTTCCAAACCACAGATCGGCAGATTACCCATGATGCATCAGACACAGACATTAATGAACACACTAACTCTGTCACAGATTATATCAGTATGTCCACTGCAGTGGTGTAGTCCTACCAAAACAAGTGGTGAAGTACGATATTACCTCCGACCCCAAATGAGCAAAAAAAGTAAGATGACAATTATTACAGTTAAATATGCCATTTAATCTTTTTTAACACATTCACATGTGCGCTTGCGCTGTCCCGGCAGAATTGTGCATCCCTTGTCACAAACGGCATTAAAACATCTGAGCCAAGCTCTCTTTTTTATTTTGGGCAGTGGATTAGCCAATGAGAATGTGTTATGCTGGTTGGTGCTAACCAATGATGTGTCAGAGTATGTGTCTGGTGCTTTGTGCACTTCTGGGTTTTCTTTTGCACACAAGGTGGAGTTTTATTCCTCACATGGGACACCGAACAGAACAGGTGTAGCTGAATAGTTTCAAAGAGACTAGAGCAGGACAAGTCAACTCCGGTCCTGGAGGTCTAGTGATCTGCATAGTTTAGTTCCAACCCAAATCCAACACACCTGCTCATCATTTTCTCGTGATCATAAACAAAACCACTTTAGAAGGAAAGCCTGAAACCTTTACCCAAAACCGCATATCGGCTAATGCTACTGCGGCGGCTTCAGCGGTACACAGCAGAGGAGACCAGAGGGTGTTTTTTTAATGGACGTCAATGGACGGTTGCGACAGGCAGGACTCACTTACAGCATTATCATAGAATTTAAGGGTAATATTGAACGATGACTTTTAGGTTTCAGCAGTTTTGAGAAAACTTGAATTGTAATAAATAAAACTGCATGAATGACGCTGATGCAATTTTATGAAAAAAATGATGTAAGTGAGGTAAAATGTTATATTATATACTGTATTTATTTTGTTGAATGAAACTAAAATGTTTCAATAAATTCATTTAAAATGTAATGACTTGTGACTGTTGACAATGGAATTTAGTGAATAGCTTTTTGAAAGCCTCCGACGTCCAGCGGCCGAGTGTTTGGATCTGCAGCTTGGAGAGGCCTTTTCGGGCAGCTGTGGTTGTCGCTCCTATGTGGAAGGAGTGGCTAAAGAAATGGTCTGCTGGTAAAGCCGGAAAGGAGTAAAATTGATTTGAGTTGTTTTTGGAACCAGAAGCGAGTGGTGGGGCGGTTGGAGTCGTCTACAAAGAGCGGGTCAGAGGGGAGTTTGACCTGTGGCCGTCTGAGATGTAGCTGAGAGGGAAGAGAGGAAAGAGGAAGGAAGGTGGTGCGGAGCCAGCCTCGCGCTTGGGTCAGCTCCTGGGGCAAATCTGGATGAAAAATCAGGGTCAAGGAAGCCAGGACCTGTGCCGCTAGCAGAGGCAACCTCACGCCAGAGTGCCAAGGGTGTGCTACAGCAGCCTGCCGACCAGAGGACCTTTCTCGTGAGGGCAGGAACTTGATCGGGACATGGTTGTGATCAAAGGTGGTCTCATGTGGCCGGACCTTTATACTGAAGATCTGGGAACTTTGCTTTTCTGGCTGCGGCAAATGTTTATGAGCATTGAAATGTCACTGCAATAACAGACTGTTGTGCGTTCACAAAGGTTTCAAAAAGTTTACAACAACGATTCTGAGTTTATGTTGTGAACCTTGCATACTTTTAAAGGTGTGGTAACAGAAGCAGTTTCTGCCCATCTTATGTTAATCTTGAGTACCTGTAGAGTAGTACTGCGCTCTTCATATCTCCGAAAAGTCTTTAGTTTTCTCACATTTACTGAAGACAGATACAGCTTTACGATTGTTTCTGAAAAAGCAGAGCTCCCGTGGGCGTGTCTTGGGCGGAGCTAAAGACGAGTGCGTACAGCCTTTGCGTAACAGTCCGCCAGCTGTTGCATGGATGCAAGTACTGCACACAGAAGTTGTGTTGTTGTTATACAGTTAACTATGACTTACAGTGTGATGGAGCCATACATATATGATCCTGAATCGGACCCAGAGTCTGTAGTAGAACAAGAACCACAGCAACAACGACTACAGATGGACGTCTCTATTTGGTACCTATCGTTATTACTCATTAGCTTTGCCATTTTACATTCGCAAAATGTATTATATTTATACCTTAAACATTAAAGGTCCAGTCAGGAAAATCTAGCGGCAAGGTTTTGAATTGCAACCAACGGCTCACTCCAACCCTCCCCTCCCGATCGAAACACTATGACGTGCTGATAGAAAATGGCGAATTATATGCAAGGGGACCCACGGTGTATACAGATAGAAATAGCTCATTCTAAGCTAATAAAAACCCAATACTTCATTTGTGTATGCTCTTTATACAACTCTGAAGAAATAGTCATGTTTATGGGAGAAGCGGGAGAAGCAGTTTGTTGCAGCTTAAGAATCAACTGAAATTCGTAAGAGTAATTGATTAATCGTGTCTTATTGAGTCTAACGCAGTTTCGTTGTTTTGTTTCTAACCGCTGTGTCACGTGTTGTTAGTTGCGTTTGTTTCGCGTGTGGTTGGGAGATATTGGAAGGCGTGTCCTGCTGAATTCAATTGCGTGATTTAAACGGGTATATAAGTGCGATTAACCACCGCGTGCAGTGGTCGCGTGCAGCCCTCATCGGGTGAAGACCAAAGAGAGTAAAGACCATCGACTCTACCTGTGCGACTCCACCGAGCAAGGACACCGACAAGGCACTTGAGTATTACAGTTTTGCACTTCTATTTATTCTCTTCTTGTTATTTGTTTTCCTTATTCCCCGTTTTTCAGTATGTGTTTTCAAATCCCTACTGTCACTACAACTCGTAAATCACCGGTATCACGTAGAAGGCCGCGCAAGGCTAATGCTAATAATCTGTGCACTCTTTCAGCATCCAAAACTACCTCAATCACATTACCCATTGGTCTATGGAACTGCCAATCTGTTGTAAACAATGCAGATTTCCTCACATCTATTGCCAATCATTCTGGTCTTTCTCTTTTACTTGACTTGAGCGACGGTTGTCCAGCACCAGTCGTTAGCAGTGGGTTCGTTCCGCCTCACCCCGGGTTCACGCTTCACTCCTCCACCATCCAGCACCCGCCCTGGTTCAGCTGCCGTTCCGCTCCTGAGCCCTGTGGTGTCTCCATCTGAGAGACTCCGCTGGAGGTTCAACTGCTTGCGGAATTCGACCCATTTTATGTTAAAGGGGACCTAGCAGTACCACCCGAGGACCACTCCCGGGACCTGATTGACTTCTCTGCTCCCCAGCCGCCAGAGCCCGTTGGCCAGCCGGTCCCGTCCGGCCTCCCTATGTGCACATGGACTCAGCCCAAATATTTTTTTGGGGGGCGCCATACAGGTGGGATGGCCAGACCGGTCGTCGGGTTCTCGGTGCGGCCGGCAACTTCCAGACCTCCAGAGCGGCCTATTATGAGTTTTTATTGTATTATTTTTTATATTTGCAAACGTATAAATATTCATTGGCAATGAAAGAAAATCTGGATATAGTTTAAATTGGATTATTAATGTTTTTGCTACTTTTCAACCATGGACCAAAGGAGTGACTATAAAATACCAGGCTTTGTAATATTTTGTTTATTGTTACCATTGTAAACCAATTTGTGATGTGCTAAATTAATAAATGTAATGTTTTGTGAGATGTTATCTAAATCACTCTTTTTGTCTCGATGACATTTTCCCGGGGACACCCAAGGTCAACAGACCCACCTCCTTCAACCCACCCCGATGCTCATCATTGCAACGCCTGGGACACCTAAGGCCAACAGGCACAGCTCACATTCTCTTTTTGTCATATCTGCTTTATATACAGTTGAAAGAAAAAGTATGTGAACCCTTTGGGCTTACTTGGATTTCTTCATAAATTGGTCATAGATGAAGATCAGAACACATTTTAAGTCACAACAATAGAGAAACACAGTCTGCTTAAACTAATACCGCACAAACATTATACGTTTTCATGTTTTATTGAACACAACATGTAAACATTCATAGTGCAGGGTGGAAAAAGTATGTGAAACCCTAGGCTAATGACTTCTCCAAGAGCTAATTGGAGCCAGGAGTCAGCCAACCTGGGGTCCAATCAATGTGATGAGATTGGATGTGTTGATTAAAGCTGGCCTGTCCAATAAAAAAACACACACCAGTTTTGAGTTTGCTGTTCTGAAGAAGCGTTGTCTGATGTGAACCATGCCTCGCACAAAAGAGCTCTCAGAAGACCTACGATCAAGAATTGTTGACTTACATAAAGCTGGAAAGGGCTACAAAAGTATATCTAAAAGCCTTGATGTCCATGTGTCCACGGTAAGTCTACAAATTGTCTACAATTGACGATTGTCTACAAATGGAGAAAGTTCAGCACTGTTGCTACACTCCCTAGGCGTGGTCGTCCTGTGAAGATGACTGCAAGAGCACAGCGCAGAATGCTCAATGAGGTGAAAAAGAATCCTAGAGTGTCAGCTAAACACTTACAGAAATCTCTGGCATTAGGGTTAGGGTAGATTTCTATTGTAGATTTGTCTAACATTTTTGTTGACAAATCTACAATAAGGAAAACATTAAACAAGAATGGACTTCATGGGAGGACACTACGGAGGAAGCCACTGCTGTCCAAAAAAAACATTGCAGCACGTTTGAAGTTTGCAAAAGAGCACCTGGATGTTCCACAGCACTACTGGCAAAACATTCTGTGGACAGATGAAACCAAAATTGAGTTGTTTGGAAAGAACACACAACGCTATGTGTGGAGAACAAAAGGCACAGCACACCAACATCAAAACCTCATCCCAACTGTGAAATATGGTGGAGGGGGCATCGTGGTTTGGGGCTGCTTTGCTGCCTCAGGCCCTGGACGGATTACTGTCATCGATGGAAAAATGAATTCCAAAGTTTATCAAGACATTTTGCAGGAAAACTTAAGACCATCTGTCCGCCAACTGAAGCTTAACAGAGGATGGACGATGCAACAGGACAACGACCCAAAGCATAGAAGTAAATCAACAACAGAATGGCTTCAACAGAAGAAAATACGCCTTCTGGAGTGGCCCAGTCAGAGTCCTGACCTCAACCCGATTGAGATGCTGTGGCATGACCTCAAGAGAGCGATTCACACCAGACATCCCAAGAATATTGCTGAACTGAAACACTTTTGTAAAGAGGAATGGTCCAAAATTTCTCCTGACCGTTGTGCAGGTCTGATCTGCAACTATAGGAAACGTTTGGTTGAGGTTATTGCTGCCAAAGGAGGGTCAACCAGTTATTAAACCCAAAGGTTCACATACTTTTTCCACCCTGCACTATGAATGTTTACATGTTGTGTTCAATAAAAACATCTTCAGATGTCTTTTCAATTATGTCACATGTAAATATGATCAGTGTCCAGTGAAGATATTACTGATTGCTTTGTATATTGTGGTAAATTTGAGTTTGAACTTTTTTGTACATTTTTTTAAGAACCTGTAATATTGATATTTATAGTCAAGTCAACTTATGTGGCTACAGTTTTGTTAAGATTCAAAAGATGGTGTGAAGTAATGCTGGGTTTGCTACAACTTCATCCAGGAGGACTAGTGTCATTAAACCTTCCTTTAGTCTAGGGTGAAAGACGGCATAGAGAATCAGTAATTAGAAAGGAAATGCTTCAGTTAGCGTTCATTTCTTGTCCATTATCAACATGAAACACTTCCACGCTTCTGTAGAACTTACTGTGAAAGAGCCTGAGAAAGTCTGTCCTGCAGATAGAATTGAAGTGCAATTTCCATTACCCTACCGGTCTTCTAAAGTCCTGATAGAAGAAAATGCCTCCATCACACCTACGGTGTCAGCAAAGGATGAAACTTGCTTCCTCCACAGATCCTGCGCTGCTGATCTGAAACAAAAATATTCCAAACGGCTCAATATTTCTACACTTGTCATCTAGCCCAGCAAACAGTGCTGTTCCTTATGATAACATCAATAAATTCAGAATCACTCATCAATTGCAGATCACTCCTCAATTCACTTTTAATTACAAGTGGAACTGAATCGGTATTCTTCAAGCAATTTGTAATGCAGTACAACCATAGTAAAGACTAGTCGCGGACACAGCAAAGGGAGCTACAGTGAGTTACTGTACTCCAAACTGTATATTTCGAAATTAAGTCCTTAAAATAAATTCCTCATTTTATTCAGTCACAATAAATTATTCATAGGAATGCATTTAAATGGATAAAATGTAAGTCCTTTCTTTCTCCAACTGACTCTGGATGTCAAGGTCTGCAACTTCAATGTAAACTTATGTGGCTTTAAGCACTAATTTGGCAGTACAGACTCTCTGAAAAGAAATAGAGGGGCAAATAAATCATTTTTCAATGGCCCTATACAGTCCTTATTGAACAGCAAGGTGATATAACAATATATAAACAAAACCAGCTTTGTCCAAACTCTATAATACTGAGTACATTTGGATTTAGAAAAGAGTGAGTATGAAAATAACTCAACATCACCATGAAGGGCTAATGTCTGAGATTCTTCTGGCCCCTCAAATATCTTAGTGTTGAACTTCTTTCATCAAAAGCCGCAGGAGCTCGTGTCTGGGCCCTCATCTATAGATCCATTTGCCTTCGACATCAACAAATGCTACATCAACACGGACCTCTGGATTAAACCTCGGCCTCTGGAATGCCCGTATTGTGCCATCTAATACAGTTGTGTGAAAAAGTAATTGCCCCCCTTGATAAATCCTGAATTAACTGTGATGAATGGAATAACTGAGTTAAATTTCACTAGTCACACTCGAGCCTAACTACTGCCAGACCTGTTGAAACAAGAATCACTGAAGTAGAACCTGTCTGACAAACTGAAGAAGTCTAAAAGATCTCAAATAGCAACACATCATGATCTAAAGAAATTCAAGAACGGATGAGAAACAAAGTCATTGAAATGTCTCAGTCTAGAAAGGGCTACAAAGCTATTTTCCTCCAGCGAACCACAGTGAAATCCATCATCCACAGATGGAGACCGCGTGGAACAAAATGACTCCCAAGAGCACAACGACGACTGTCCAGGAGGACATAAAAGATCCCAGAACACATCTACAGACCTGCAGGCCTCTCTTGCTTCAGTTAAGCTCAGTGTTCATGGTTCTACAGTAAGAAAGAGAGGCATCCATGGGAGAGATCCAAGGCCAAGACCACTGCTGACCAACAAGTGTATTCACTCCGTATGCAAATGTTTGCGTTACGGGCGCCGTGCTCTGATTGTCGGCCAAACCCTTACAATGTTTCTATTGGTCAGCTCAGACTTTAACGGGTCGGAAAGATATCCAATGAAAGTTTACCATCGACCGTCATTGTTTTAACGCGACCCTCCCCCACGCGATTCAGGTCTTTGTTTCACTTCTCGCTCTTTTTGTACTATTCTATTTGAATAAGCATTTGGGCATTTATTATTATTTCAGTCCCTCATTTAGCGAAACTTAACATTTTTAGCGTGTTTGCGTTCACAGTTATTGACAAAGCCATGATTATTTTATGATCAGAGATGTTTGGATGTTTACACAGAAGGTCTTTCCCCGCGCCTGAACTGAATGAAATTACAAACACATGTATTGTATTAACAAATACACAACGTATTGTGTTTAACGCAATTACATCGAGAATACGAAAAAGTCTGCAACACATAATTGGCTCTTTGTGTGGAAAGTTGGGAGGCTCTTAAAAGAGCCGTTGGGTTTCAAATGTTTTACTTCAGAATAAACGCGTTTAACCTCCGAAGCCGTACAGAGTGCGTCCCTGCCGCTTCAGCGCGTACACGACGTCCATGGCGGTGACGGTCTTTCTCTTGGCGTGCTCGGTGTAGGTGACGGCGTCACGGATAACGTTCTCCAGAAACACCTTCAACACACCGCGAGTCTCCTCGTAGATGAGACCGGAGATACGCTTCACACCACCGCGGCGAGCGAGACGACGGATGGCGGGTTTGGTGATGCCCTGGATGTTATCACGCAGAACTTTGCGATGACGCTTCGCGCCTCCTTTACCGAGTCCCTTACCGCCTTTGCCTCTTCCAGACATGATGCACGAGCTGTTCTGAATACAACAACGTTGTGTAAAATAAAGCTATAGTGGAGGAGTTTTACATGTGCCTACAGGACCTAGTAGAAACACACGCACGAGGGAGGGGCCAGTGGTACGTCATGCACATATTTCTGCATATATCTCTGCCCTCCAGAGCCTTGGTGAGTCGTAATTTCGACAAGAGATATTGTTCAAGATTTCCAAAGAAGCTAAACGCTGATAAGCTACACACTTGATGCTAACATCGATAATACACGATAGAAAACATTCGTGACCGGTCGTCACATTCTGAAAAAATATATAAAGCCGTCACATGACTTCTCTCGGATAAAGGGATCTTAATGGGAATTGAATTGGGAAAAACGACACATCTTTGTTGTTGTATTGGTGGGATGTCATATGGCTAGCGAGACGCTAAACCGAAAAACATGACATCATTTTGGGTTGAGCAGCTGGAAGTGTCATATAATGGTGTTTATAAACAAAACCGCTTTGTTACTCTCTTGGGGCACGTTGTGTTTGTGCGGGAAATGGTGTCGTTCAGTGGATGTGGTGGCTCTTAAAAGAGCCGTTGCGTTGTTGTGGTCTAGGCGGGACTTATGCGCGTTCTCCGCGGATGCGGCGGGCCAGCTGAATGTCTTTGGGCATGATGGTGACCCTCTTGGCGTGGATGGCGCACAGGTTCGTGTCCTCGAACAGACCGACCAGATAAGCCTCGCTGGACTCCTGCAGAGCCATGACGGCGGAGCTCTGGAAGCGCAGATCCGTCTTGAAGTCCTGGGCGATCTCTCTCACCAGGCGCTGGAAAGGCAGTTTGCGGATGAGCAGCTCGGTGGACTTCTGGTAGCGGCGGATCTCTCTCAGAGCCACGGTGCCGGGCCTGTAACGATGGGGCTTCTTCACGCCGCCGGTGGCGGGAGCGCTCTTACGGGCGGCTTTGGTGGCGAGCTGTTTCCTCGGGGCTTTACCACCGGTGGACTTACGAGCGGTCTGCTTGGTTCTTGCCATCGCTGCGGACTCTTCTGCGTTCTGTACAGGATATGCCGCCCGTTTCGAAGCACTGAATTTAAAGGCTAGCACGGCTGCGCGTCGAGGGCGCATGGACATGTGATTGGCTGATGTGTGACGTCTGCTTGTGGCAGAGGGCCAATGGTCGCGCGATATGCGTTCAAAAAAACTGACGGGACATTTCGTTTTCTTTGTTCAGCTCCCACGTACGTGCGCGACATTCACAGAAAGGACCTCACACAATGTTTCTAAACTCGTGTGATTAGAACTTTTCCCGATTGCTTATTATTAAACTTTAACCTTATTCCTAAAGTTAAATCGTATCTTTACATATACGGCTGATAAAACATGTATGGGGTCCTTTCTATATGAATTCATTTACTTTCACATTTATATTTCTCGGGGAGCGACCAACAACACGTGCGTTATCACCTACTATTTTAGATAAGACACATCGCTCTCTCATCGACAATGTGGGCAGCTGCAGGTGACGGGGGATGATGCGAGTCTTCTTGTTGTCACGAGGCGGCGTTTCCACGGAAACTGAAGTCCCCTCTTGGAGCGAGTCTTGGCCTTAGCTCTCGCCTTACCGCCGGTTTTGCCTCTGCCGCTCATTTTCAATCAGAAACAACAGCACCTCCAGCGAAACTGAATTGTGTGAAATTTCCGTCACAGCTTCGAGGATTTAATCCCACATGTCAGTCGACTATTGGTTGGAGTCTGTTACTGTAAACTGCTAAACCAATCAGTCAACTTCCCTCCAAATTCAAAGCCCAACCCCTTCTTTCTCCCCGCCTCACTGACAATGCTGTTGCGCCCTTTAGTTTCTAAATAGACAGTATATTACAATTCAGTTAAATTAAGTAAAAATAAACATAAAATAAGAAAACTGTTAAAATATTTAATCGTTTATCCGGTATGTGTAAAAAATAGCATTTTTAAGTCGGATCTAAAATCCGACAAAATTAAATTGCTAAAATGATGACCGCTCGATATTTACTATCACAGAACTGGTTCTGCTTATGGACGCTTTCATTACTTTGATAAGTCGCTCTTTCATGAGGCGGTTTGTGGCTCTTAAAAGAGCCGTTTGTTGAGTTTAACACCTGATGAATTTACTTCTTTTTAGGAGCGGCCTTCTTGGGTTTAGCTGCTTTAGGCTTCGCCGTCTTGGGTTTTGCAGTCTTGGCTTTCTTCGGGCTCTTGGCAGCTTTTTTAGGGGCTGCGGGCTTCTTCGCCTTCTTGGGACTCTTCGTTGCCTTCTTGGGGCTCTTCGTTGCCTTCTTAGCTGCTGGTTTGGCGGCGGCTGCTGGTTTCTTCGCCTTCTTCGGAGATTTTTTAGCGGCGGTCTTCTTTGCTGCAGCAGTCTTGGGCTTCTTGGCAGCAGCGGGCTTCTTCACTGCGGGCTTCTTCGCTTTAGGTGCCGCTGTCTTTGCTGGTTTCTTGGTCTCGGTTGGTTTCTTGTTCAGTTTGAATGAACCAGAAGCGCCGGTGCCTTTAGTCTGGACCAGTGTGCCTTTAGTCACAGGCTCTTGATGGCGAGCTTGACGCGGGAGTTGTTCTTCTCCACATCGTATCCGCCGGCGGCGAGAGCTTTCTTCAGGGCGGCCAGAGACACACCGCTTCTCTCCTTGGAGGCCGTCACGGCTTTAACGATGAGATCAGTCGCGCCTGGACCCGCTTTTCTTGGGTTTGGCTGCAGATTCTTCTTGGGCGCTTTCGCCGGCGGGGCTGCTGGAGCTGGAGCGGTTTCTGCCATTTCTCTGTTAGATCTGTGCCGTCACACACTACAGACGATCAGTAATGCGCGAGGACTGAGCGGCGCTGCGCTCTTATACAGTACATGAGAACCATATAGACTCAGCTCGACCTGTCAGTGCCTGCGCGCCTCTGAGCCGCAAACTCTTGGTTTCTCCCCGTGACATTCGAGTAAAAATCAGAGTTTTAAAAGAGTTTGACGAAAAACAGCGTGAACACAGAGCAGAGATCCAGAGCTTTATTCAGAGACTAAACTACACGACAGTAAAGGGTTTATTATTTCAGTGTCAGATTAATAACACGACCAGCATCGATCTCTGGAGAACAGCCGCGCGTGACTTCATGTGATTTGTTTGTGTAAACATTGATGAAACATTAAACGCGTTTTCTGTTTATTTAACATACATGTAATAAATGACTTGAGTTAAATTAATGTCATTCAGATTGAAACACACAAACACTCTCGAGGTATTTGTGTGAATGACACAACGCTGTTTGATTTATTGATGTGTAAATGTGTTGTATTCAGACTGAAGAAATATGGATTAAATATAATAAAACTAAATCTTTGCGTCCAGTATTGACATGAAACAATTGACAGATTGAATAGTCTGAAATTGTGTGTGTTTGTGTTGTATTTATTTCTATTTTCTTATTTGTATTGTCAATGTTTTTTACTATTTTGTACAGACAATCATTTTAATTTATTTTTAAAATAGTTTTTCAACCTTTTGATTTGGTTAACAAATCTAGCACTGGATTATTGTTTCATTGTCAGATTGGTATATATATATATATATTATTTATGACCTATATTTATTGGTATATATCTTTTTTTATCCTATATTACTTTTCTCAATCTCCTTTATTCATTTCTTAATCTCATGTTTGGATGATGTTCTTTATGTCACAAGACAATGTTGTGAAGCAGTAATTGTGGTGGGCTATAATAATATTTATCTGTTTAATCTGTTTTTACTCTTCTTATCTCATGCTGTCATCACTTTGATCCTGACTTCTGTTCTTCTCTCTTCATCTCTATCAACAGTTAACTCACACTTCATATGTTGAGTATAAACTTCATTTCCTGATGGAGAGAGATCTAGTGAAATAAACATCTAAGATGACACAGATCCATAGTTGAGTCCCTCACAAACAAGACAACATGATCTATCAGATCTATGACAGTGATGCTAGTAGAGGTTTACTTCTGTACAATATGTCTATATGTATTGCTTATGAAAGAGATACACTTAATCTTCTGTTGTTATTGTAAATTATTATTTGATCATGTATGGAAATGTGATTATAAGAGAAATGTTCATTCAGATCCAGGTCATCAGATCACAGGTCAATGTCAGGAGTTCCTGTGAGACTGTGTTGGGTCATCAAGAGTCAGACGAGGCTTTGGGTCCTTGTTACGTCCGTTTCAAGATTTAAAGAAACTCTATTGGCATGATAAAACAAATGTTTACATTGTCAAAGCACAGGAACATTTAAATATAAACATGCACAAATACATACCATAAAAATAAAATAAAAGTATCTAAGTATCTCTATAAACATCACAATATAAATGATGTGTTGTGTTGTTCTGGTTGTTGTTGTGTCGTGGAAGGACTTGACATATCATGCAGCAGGTTTGAGCTTCTTGAGTTTTCTCCAGGTATGTATGAGATCTTGTCCTTTTGTTGAAACTGGTTGAAGTCTTTGTGTAAGTTTGTAAACTGGGGGAAGAATGTGTCTCTGATGTGTGTATAGTCTGGACATGAGATGAAAAAGTGCAGCTTTGTTTCCACTTGATTGTGTGTTCAGTGTGGACACAGTGTGTCTTCTCTTGGTGTCCACGTCTGTGTGTGTCTGCCCGTCTCTACCGTGAGTCTGTACATGCTCAACACTTTTCTTAGTTTAGGGTCTGAGAGAGTCGGCAGAGTAGTTTCCGGTCTTATAACACTGTGTGGGAAAAGGAGGATTTTTGGCAAGGCAAATATGGGTGGTTTTTGGGGTTTAAAAAAGTAACATATAAGCGACATGACAGATCCGCTTTGCATTGCTGAGCACTCCGTTGAGCCAAAACAACTCAATGGTGTTATACGAAATTATGATTAATCTAATATATAATATATTACTTATATTATATAATATTATGTTGAGGGGAATATGACATTTAACACATTATGCTGTATACATGCTGGTATTTGGTGAGGAGACTAACAGATGTCAGTTGTTTCCTGTCTTTCTCCCGCGCTCCGCCCACCCCCCAACCCTCCCAGCTAACAATCTGTGCTTCCCAGACTTTAGCCTAAAATATTTTTCTCGGGTCCGTTTTGCCTCACTACACGTCAGTAATAAATACACCCATGCTGTGTTTTTATCCATCGCTTGTCTAACATTAATCTAATTTAAAAAAGTAAAATACATCACCACACACAACATGGAGGATGAAATCAATCAGATCATTCTTTTTTCATTACTGAAGTAGCCTAATAAAACCACCATGTGTGTAGACCTACCTCAACATCAGACATTTTAGATATTGAAATAAAATAACCAATGACTTCAACACAATATTTAAAGCAAATTTTTATTGACAGAAGAATAAACATTTAATTATCTTCAGGGAACAATATTCTTGTCTCACCACAGAAGTAACGCGCGGCTCCGTCTTTAGATATAACAAGTTTCAGTTCTTACATCATGGCCTGTTGAGTTAGATGTGTCAAATCAATCGAAAATCACGAAAATATAAGTTTACTCTCAAATCTAAACATTTTTAAATCAAAAATTAAAATAAATAAACCGCTAAACTAATGTGTTAGTCGGTGAGGTAAAACGAAATGAGCGTTAATTTTTAAATGACGGGAGTGCGCGGCAGAGCGGAGAATGCACGTGCTCGAGCACACACACACAGTAACAGACACACACACTAAAGAAATACACATTGATATATGATTGTATTTTCATTTAGCTTAACTAGTTTATTATTTTCACCCATTAAAGGGCAAATGTATTAATTTAATTTGGTCAGTAGAACATCTGTTAATGTGATCTTATCATTTCTGTATTGCACATGTCACTGACGTTTACCAGTTTTGACTGTTTTTACCGTTAAAAAAGAACCAAAAGAGAACCACCAGGTAACGTTTTTTGGTTATTTTCTGGTTATTTAAAATAAAAACAGTTCCCAAAAATAACCAAAAGGGAACCAAAAACTAACGTTAGAGGAACGTTCTGTGTCTGTTCTTCTAACAGTGACCGTGTCCGTTTAAATCTGCAGATCTGTCTGTGCGTGCGGCAGTCGAGCAGCTTATGTTTACATTCACGAGGCATGAGACCTTTGATTGTTGTCGTGTGTCATGACTTGCGCTAATTTCACGATCTGAAAGTTATCTATTGAGCATGACCGGTATTTGCAGGCATTTTGTCTATGGTGTCCACACTAGAGCTCCGCATCTGAGCTCTGGCCACCCATCGCTGTGTCAAGGGTTTCCAGTTTGCCAACAAAAACAAAGCCGGAACACTGCGGCACTGCACACATGGCAACACTGCCCATGTCTGAGCGACTGTTTCTGCGCATACAAGCGATCATGTCTACACTGTTTATTCAGAACTTCACTTCTGCAGTTTAAAACATGTTCATATAAATCGCCAGTTACTAGAAAAACCTAAAACGTATTGATATGTAAATGTATAAAGTAACTGCGTTATATTACTCGTTACTTAAAACATAGTCTCAATAGTTAACGCACGTTACTTGTAACGCGTTACCCCCAACACGGTTGGTATGTATCTTCCCTATTTTGTTTCCCATCTGAATGTCTGTTTTAGGGTATGGAGGGGAGTTTGTTTTGATGCCTCTGCGGTTTGGATCTAAGGTAGAGAGTCATTTTACTGTGATCTGATAATGAGGATCATGGGCTGTGAACTCTGAGGGAGTTTGGAGTTAGATCGGTGATTAAATAGTCTACTTCTTCACTGTGACAGGGAACAGATCAACACAGAGCAAAAGTCTGAGATAGATCAGTTCACCTAAAAATCTTAAAATGTCATATTTATTAATATATTACAAATGACAAAAATAATTTACAATTAATGCTTGCATAAATTAATTCTAATAATATTTTTAGTGGAATTGAATGCAATCATAATCTAATCTATTATCTATTCTGCAATTTCTTATGAAACCTTTGAGTCACAAAGATCTTCATGCTAAACTAAAAATGAAGTTTGTGCAACTGAAATATGAAACTCTTAATTTAACTAAAAAAACACATTGTAATATTTGTGAAAAACATTTATAGTATTTCATACTTCTAACCTTAAAAGTGAAGTTCACTCTTCTTTCCTTCATGGAATTGAACTTCTCTGTCACCTGCTCATACCACCATGAGCCTCTTCCTGCTTTCACAAGGGATTTTTCAATAGACAACAGTGCCAGTTCAGATAGACGTTCCTGACCTGTTGCACTGCGCATGTAGTTCTTGGTCCGTTTTATGCATGAAAAACGTATTTCCACTCCCGCAGATGTCGCTCCAATTGTAGCACCAAGACACATTAGTTTATAAAGTTCTGGCATAGCCTTGTCCAAATCATTAGACTAAAATGCTCTGAGGAGGTCACACAACTTGCCATTTCCTCCATGCAGGTCTCTGTCAGAATAAAAAACTTGTAACTCTGATTTGAGCCTGTCTGTATCAAAATGTTGACCATAGCAGGTGATTAGAGAGTGTAATGCCTCAACTGGAAATGCATTGTGCATCTGCTCAAACATCGCATTGTTCAACAACTAAAGAAACTTCAAGTTGTCCAAATCAGCAAATCTCTGTTTCTGCTTTGTCTGGTTGTCAATTATAGACATGTAAAGCAGTCGATAGTGCTCTGTAACATCCACTCCCTCTGTCATCATGGCCCGAGACCTCTTTGGAGCATGAACATCAGGTAGATGAGCAGCACTGTCATACACCTGTGTAAAGTTGTCTTCAGAACCCTGAGTCACCAATGTGGAAAGAAGATTGTCGATTTTCTTTCTACAAAAATGCAATATCCATTGCCTTGTTTTGTACAATGTCGAAAACTCCATCAGTCAGAGAAAAAATTGCTTTGAATGTTGAAAGAAAAAACATGAACTCAAAGTTTTCCAAATATCCAATGAAGCCCAGAGCTCCTCGCACGGTGTCATCATCCATGGCAGGTGCATCAACAATTCGCCTGAATACATCTAGCAATTTCTCGCGATTTTCAGCAACTGTGGTCACTGCCCGTGAATTAAAATTCCATCTAGTTGGAGGGCAAGAAGGGTTGTAGTGTCAATTAAGCGTTCGAGCACTGCTCGATTTTTTCTCACAGTCTGGTTATGCTTTTCAACTTGAAGTCTAGCTCCCTCATCCAAGACATGTTCTATACGAACTCTTCCCAAAAGATTGAGTTTAACTTGGGCACTTACATGGTCCTTTAATTTGGAATGTCGTTGAGCTGCCCGTTCCAAGTTTTTGACGTCATCAAATCCATATTTTGTCCATGTGCCATTTCGGGTACTTGAGAAAAGAAGGCAAGGCCAACAGAACAATCGGGTTTTCTCTTTACTCCCGGTATGCCAGTCCACTCTTGAGAACCAATTCCCTTGTTTATTGATATTGACAGTGGGCTGCGGCCTTCCGTCAGATTTGATTGTTTTTTTCTCCTCAAAAGACAAGGTGTCGAATGAAAAACCACGTAATATTCTGTCAACAATCGATAACTCCTCTGCCTCCGCCATCTCCGACACGAATCCTACAGGTCCTAAGCTCCGAATAATACAACTAATAAAACAATTTAATTAACGTTCAATCTAATTTAGCTTAAAATGTATGATGAAGACGAGCAGGAAGGCGGGATCTCACTGATGAGTTAATCCAATCATAGCCCCTTGGAGGCATTGCCTCCTCTCACGTGACTTTTCTCCATTCTTTTGAATTACCCCGACTCAAAGTCACAGCACGCTTTAGCGGGTATATTTAAAGTCCACGAGCTTAGAGGAGGCAAGAGAAACGCTGCCTCCCTTTGGAATTCTTTCGAGCGGTGTCGCTGTTTCACACTGTTGTACACGCTGATTGATCTCATATTTATCTTAATACGTTCTATCCGCTGTCCTATTTTATTTCTGAACTGTTAATAATATTCTTATTCAATTTTTTTCGAGGGGGAGGGGAGGCACTGCCTCCTCGGAGGAAACGCCCCTGGTGTGTAGGAGGGGAAGGACATCTTCTGGAATACGTTTGTCTCCCCGGGAGTGAAGTGTGTCTGATTCTTCACCTGTCCTGGCATTTAGGTCTCCGCGGATCAGAACGTTGCCCTGTGACTGGAAGTAGTTGATCTCCCCTTCCAGGATTGTGAAACTGTCTTCAATGAAGTAGCGTGACTCTGCTGGAGGGATGTAGGTTGCACACAGGAAGATATTCGTATGTGTTGAAGTGATGGCCTTGTTTATTTCTATCCATGTATAAAACTGGCCAGTTATAATGAATAAATACACATCAGAGACTATACTTTTTGAGAATTCTTGGGAACGATCAACTTGCACAGGAACTGTCGGTGTCTTTCTACCGCTGCTCCATAGAGCATCCTCACATACTGCATCTGTGTGGGGTTTTCCAGCTGCACAGTCACAGAGAGGAAGATCGGTATAGTTCCCACTGTCTCAGGAAGGGAAATAATATTCTCAGAGATCCATCTCACCCCGGACACACTCACTTTGAACTGCTGCCCTCAGGCAGACGTTATAGAGTAATGAAAACTCGGACTAATTGACAAAAAAACAGCTTCTTTCCCAGACCCATAACTTCACTGAACACAACAAATATTTCAATATTTAGTAATTATCTAGAGTACACTTACTGTGCATTAATATGGGAACGTGTAATGACCGCTAGAAATGTGAACGTAATTGTGAATTAGTATTATTATTATTTTTTTCTCACCTTAAGGGTTTGCTTTTCTTCAATTTTGTTGAACTCGTACAATGACAATAAATAAAGATGTATTAGATGTCACGTGACTTCCATTGCGCAACATTTAGCTAACTTGATGTGAGACACACTAGGTAAGAGTGAACGCTAGGGAAGTGCACTGCACTTGGCGCTGAAGATTTTGCTTTCCTTGTTTTTCTTTGCTTAGGTTATTTGTTTAAACTAAGTTAGAATATTTTGTTTTATTATGTTTTTTCCTTTGACGTCACTAATTTATCTTTTTCAAATGGGTTGACGTTACTTTTCAGCTGTTTATTCAAATTGTTAGTATTTATACTTTGTTTGTTGCTCCTTTATTAATATATATTTCAATGTTGTATATCTAACACTTATTTCTTTGGCATGTTGTTGTCCCTTGCCCCCAGCATTATCTCAAAATGTTTATCATAGTATAAATGTTGCTTCTTTCAACCCTGGACCATGTCTTATAAAAGGTCGTAACAGTCCTGAATGATCCAAACGTTGAAGCAGTAATTCTTATTACGTTTAATTAGTATATTAGCATCTGTTCATTCTGGGTTTTTTTGCAGACATTGAACACAAGTACTTTTAACTGTAATTAGTGTGTCGTCTGTCACAAAAAAAGAGAAAACTGTGAATCTGTCTGACTTGATGTCTTCGGCATATGTACATAAAATGACTTTTTTAAAGGTTGCTCTTTTATGAATTATATTGCTTTATTCGGTCACTATATACACTTACAGGTCAAACGTGTTTGAAATGTTTCTCATTGTCTTAAAAATGCTTTCATCTGAAGGGGCTTAAATGTCTGAAATTATACATAAAAAATATACACTTCTTCATTATAAACTAATATATGTTTACATATAAAAACGTTTTTGAAATGGATTACTGACTAAATAATGAAACAGAGCGATGAATAAGAGCTCAGATGGGAACTCGTTTAGTGTTGTTTATAAAGCATCTTAAGTGAAAACTCAAGCAGTGTCATGATGAGAAGAATTTCTGTAAATTTAAAAGACTACATTGAAGATTTATATAACAGGCTTATAGAACATATATAACAGGTTTTATTTTATTGTTTAGATTTTTAACTCACAACACAGTCCACAGTTGCCTTTGTAGTTTGTTGAGGATTTTTCTAAAATGTGGGAATAAATAAGAAGAATCTGATGGTAAGTGAACTATGACATATTTATTTTATTTTGGGTGAACTGTCACTTTAAGTTTCCTCATTGTTTCAAAACTGTTCAAACACCACACAGCATCTGTGAGGCGGGGAGAAAGAGGGGGTTGGGCTTTGCGTTTGGAGGGAAGTTGACTGATTGGTTTAAAAGTTTTACCGACTCCAACCAATAGTCGACTGACAGACGGGTTAAATATTGAGAAGTGCAGATAGGAATCATCTTTCGTTCTCAGGGAACAAGCAGACGAACAGCAACAGAAGAAAATGAGCGGCAGAGGCAAAACCGGCGGTAAGGCGAGAGCTAAGGCCAAGACTCGCTCCTCAAGAGCGGGACTTCAGTTCCCCGTGGGCCGCGTTCACAGGCTCCTCCGTAAAGGCAACTACGCGCAGCGCGTGGGTGCCGGCGCCCCCAGTGTATCTGGCCGCCGTGCTCGAGTACCTGACCGCCGAGATCCTCGAGTTGGCCGGAAACGCCGCTCGTGACAACAAGAAGACCCGCATCATCCCCCGTCACCTGCAGCTGGCGGTGCGCAACGACGAGGAGCTGAACAAGCTTCTGGGCAGAGTGACCATCGCTCAGGGCGGCGTGCTGCCCAACATCCAGGCCGTGCTGCTGCCCAAGAAGACCGAGAAGCCCGCCAAGTCCAAGTAAACGGGGAGGGAGTTCATATGTTGTAAACCCAAAGGCTCTTTTAAGAGCCGCCCACTTTATCTATGAAAGCGATGAGGTTTTCTGTTTTGAACTCAATTTTGTATTTTGCTTCATCATCATAAACTGGTTATAAATGGACTCGGATTCTCCAAATCAATATGTGACACCTCTGCCTCTAATGTTGTACAATAAATCCTTTAATGTTTACTCGACAAGAGGCCTTTGAACAATCATTGTTTTACTCTGATAGAACGTCAGAGTCGTGTTGTAACGGCCTTAAGAATGAACATAATCTCTGTCTCTTAATCAGCAGAGATAACCCGCGTTATTTTCATCCATCAGTCGGCGCTAAATCATTCCTCTTTATGATCCATGTCAAGTACACTTTTAATACTCGTTTTCATAGTAGAAAAAACGATCAAAAGTTGGCTATTGGTCGGTGTTAAATAAAGATCCTATAAATAGTATTTTTTGGTGAACTATCAGTTTAAGTTTAATGTTTAGTTTCTTAGAAAATCTTTAACATCGAGCTTTTTGAAAGTTACACTATAAAGCGATCTACTGAAAGCTTTGGGAAAGCAGAGGCGCGAAGAAAAAGCGTATGAATGACGTGCGCGTGTGTTTCTACTAGGTCCTATAGGCACATGTTTAACCCCTCCTCATGTTGTGCACTTCTTTATTGAGTTATACTTCGAGTAATTCGTCCATCATGTCTGGAAGAGGCAAAGGCGGTAAGGGACTCGGTAAAGGAGGCGCGAAGCGTCATCGCAAAGTTCTGCGTGATAACATCCAGGGCATCACCAAACCCGCCATCCGTCGTCTCGCTCGTCGCGGCGGAGTGAAGCGTATCTCCGGTCTCATCTACGAGGAGACTCGCGGTGTGTTGAAGGTGTTTCTGGAGAACGTTATCCGTGACGCCGTCACCTACACCGAGCACGCCAAGAGAAAGACCGTCACCGCCATGGACGTCGTGTACGCGCTGAAGCGGCAGGGACGCACATTGTACGGCTTCGGAGGTTAAGCGCGTTTATTCTGGTCTACAACATCTGACAACCAACGGCTCTTCTAAGAGCCACACACGTCTTCACTCGAGGAGGTTAATTTCAGAAGTTGTATCATATCAAATAAAACCGTATTAAATACACGTTTAGAACTCGTACTTAAACGGATGAGATTAGCCTGTTGTTCTGCACACTTCTGGTGCTCGAAAAAGAAAATACAATCATGGCTGAACTAGTTTTATAAAAGCACGTGCAATGCGTTGTGAACAACGGGGTGTAATACTTCCTGTAGAAAGTGACTGATGACGCGATTACGCGCTTTCTTCGTGTAAAGTTAATAAAGAAAAAACGTTTTTTTATCAAATTCGAAAAATAGCGAGAAGTGAAAACAAAGAAACTGAATCGTTTGTGGGAGGGTCACCTTCAAACAGCTGTGGGCGGGAAACGCTTTCATTGGCTCTCGCTCCGACCCCTCATACTATGAGCTGACCAGTAGACACATTTTATGGGTTTGGCTGACGAAGACACCCAATCAAACCACGCGCTTCGTCACGCTAAACATTTGCATGTGGGAGTGTATAAAGTCCACTGCGACGTGGCTCTTCGTCATTCAGCGTCTGTTCACTTGTGTGGAAGCATCATGCCTGAACCAGCCAAGCCCGCGCCCAAGAAGGGCTCTAAGAAGGCCGTCACCAAGACCGCCGTTAAGGGAGGAAAGAAGCGCAGAAAGTCCAGGAAGGAGAGTTACGCCATCTACGTGTACAAGGTCCTCAAGCAGGTCCACCCCGACACCGGCATCTCTTCCAAGGCGATGGGCATCATGAACTCTTTCGTCAACGACATCTTCGAGCGCATCGCCGGCGAGTCGTCTCGTCTCGCGCACTACAACAAGCGCTCCACCATCACGTCGAGAGAGATCCAGACCGCCGTGCGTCTGCTGCTGCCCGGTGAACTCGCCAAACACGCCGTGTCCGAGGGCACCAAAGCCGTCACCAAGTACACCAGCTCCAAGTAAAGCGCCGCGTTCATCCGCCGCACACAAAGGCTCTTTTAAGAGCCACACATCACGTCACTTAAAGAGCTCTTAATATTGGGTTTGTAGAACTGGTGTTGCACGTGTGCACGTCTCGTTGATAAACATTTATTTTCTTTATTATAAGAATAAGTTAATAATCTGTTTCGTGTTGTATCGTAAATGAGGGACATGAGTTTGTTTAAATCCAGACTATAGCTCGACACTTGCACTGACAATGAAGCGCTAGTTGCAGAACAATTGAATGTTCATGTTTCTGTAAAAAGCGGCAACCAAACTCGTCTCAATCTCAACATATAGGCCCAGTTAGTCATTTCAATTCATTTGTACAACTTAAAATTTAAAGTACTAAGAGTCCAAAGTGTCATGTTTTGTCAGGCGTTTTTTATTATCTTTCACAGAGCGCGTATAAAAGAAAAATGCATTTGCTTGCATAATTTGCATTATGGGATCTTATGAAAGATTAAAAAACAAAAACCGTATACAACGTGTAGTGTGAGGTTTAGCTGTTTCATATTATATGAAAGTTAGTCTTTATTAGTGACTGGTGTTTGTTACAAGCAAGTGTAAATATACTGTTGAATATACAGTAAAAAAACCTCATTACTGTTCAAGTTCAGTCCAGTTCAGTATTTGACTTGAAAGTAAAATGCACCTTAGTCAGCACTTGTTCTTTAATATGCTTTAATCAAAGAGTAGTTATACTCCTTACAGTGCAAGTCCGAAAACAAAAAAAAGTGCTTCACTTCAACCTTTGTTTACAGTAAAGCGCAACACTGGACAGCACTTTATTAAACATGGTTCAATGTGTTCGTTTTATACCTCAAATTACAGCTTTATTTTAATAGAATTGATAATGCCAAATACTGTGCAAAAGACTTGCTATTTATTTTTTGTACTTTGTCAAATTGCTTTTCACAGACATTTGTAATAAATGTTATATGTTTTATGGTAAATGTCTTGTTCCTGTTATTCTTCAAGAAAACGTCAAATTCAAGAAAAACGTCTCGTCACATTTATGAGGTGTAATATGGCTTCTTTAAATGGTTGAAAGTCATACTTTACAGACTGATCAAAGCACAGAGTAATCTCAGCAAATCCTCCTCGGCTCTGTCGTCCTCAGAAGAAATGGATCTGTCCCAAACCTTGATGTTCTTGTTAGACAAGACCCCACATCCTGTTGGTACATATCTACAACAACAGAGGCCTGTGGAAGTCCTCAGAAATCTCTGCTGGACACCCACCTTTAGCCAAGATGTTTGGTATCCATTTTCCTACAATAGCAGCAACAGATAGAAAGACTTTATTGACTTGTATATATCAACTTTCTGATAGACTGTCAAGTTGTTTTTAACAGGCATGGTGTTATAAGCCACTATTTGGCTGCTGAAGCCATCTATTGCCACAACATGTGTCACTCCAAACATCACCAGCTTCTCATTTTGGTCCAAATGTAGTTTATGTCCCATGTATTCTGCACAGTAGGGGGTTGGATTCAGATTGCGTACACCCTTAAAGTTACAAAACAAGCTTTTTTAACTGCTCTGCTACTGCATTTCACTCAGGAATAATCAATAATAATATTTAATTCATTAACTTTAAAATGATCAGATAACATATCAAATAACTCAGTTCAAGCCCTAAAAAAGGGTAATTGTCGCATTTCATGATACGGTTGATGAACCTGTCGTAGCACTTTTCCTACCCGAACTTCACCTGAATGTATGACTCTTGATGACAGGTACCCCGTCATAAATGTGCGCCCATATGTTGGCCTCACCTGTTATACAATGTAAAAACAATATTAATAAGCAATTTTTCCTCAATATAAATGCCTAGTAAGCATTATACTATGTGTGTGCTTGTTGATATTCCCAACACTAAGGTGACCAAATTTTGACATAGATTTTTAGATCCCCATGAGGAAACAAGCTTAGAAATCATACAGAATTTCACCTCTTCTTTTCACGGTGTGTTCCCTGCAAAATCTGCGAACACTCATTGCAGAGCATTTTTTTACGTCGATTTGGGATAAGTGAGCCAAAATATTTTCATAAGTCATACGATCTTTAATCATATTGATGATCACATCTGCGTGTCCTGCTGCCGTTGACCTTTGCAAATGCTAATAAGAAAGGTATAGCTTCTTCGAAAAAGTAGCTTTTTACGATTTTATTACATTTTTCACAATTTTGTTTTAAGAAGTAATATTGCAAATATAAAAAATTATCAAAAAAATCAGTTTTTTTTTAATCGCAAAAGATAAATAAAAAAAACGCTTCCGTTTTTTAGTTTTCAGTTTTTTTTTTAAACCTGGGATTGCCTGCTGGCACACGCACTGGATTGCCGGCTGGCACCACCGGCTGGGCAGGACTGGATGTCGACAGGACAGGATAGGATGTCGGTGGCTGGGCAGCGCTCTCTGGCGGCTGGGCAGCAAACAAAGACAGGAACAACAAAGACAGGGTTTCGACTGGTCCGGCCTGAGTACCAGCTGGGATGCCAGCAGGGATATGTGGCGGGAACAGGACACTGAAGGCCTCGAACCTGGAGGGTAACCCGGCGGCTCGACCATGGAAGGGAGCCCGTCGGCCTCGACCCCGGACGGGAACACAGCAGCCTCAACCCTGGAAGGGAGTCCGTCGGCCCCGACCCTGAAAGGGAGCCCATCGGCTTCAACCATGGAAGGGAGTCCAGCAGCGTCGATCCCTCTGTCTGCTGGGTCCTAATGTGGCTGGTTCGTTCTGTCATGAAACTCAAGGTGAGACATGGACAGAGGACCCAGGCGCAGACAGCAGGTAAGGGTTTAACAGATACACAAACAGTATTTGACAAATACAAAACAGGAAACAAAAACCCACAAGGGGGTAAAACAACGTAACATAAAGGGTACCAACAGGAAGAAAGACTAGACTAGACTAGACTAGACTAGACTAGACTAGACTAGACTAGACTAGACTAGACTAGACTAGACTAGACTAGACTAGACTAGACTAGACTAGACTAGACTAGACTAGACTAGACTAGACATTTACATGAACTATGACTAACACTACAATACCATGGAACAAGAACTCACCCACATGACACAAACAATGAACCAGCACGGGACAATGAAACATGAGGACTATTTAAAGGGCAGGAAATCAAGAAGGGACAGGTGCGGGCCATGAACTAATTAACAAACAATAACGAGATGAAAGGGCAGGAAACACAGACGTGGACCGGAGAGAGAGTATGGCAAGCCAATAGCGCCAAAAAGCCTCTCTCCACATGAAAACAAGGGATCCTGTTCCGATTCTGCCTCAAGACCAAAAAATACCTGACAAGGTGAGGCAGAACCATGACACAAACCACCGCGATCATACGGACTACAAACTATTTTTGAATTTTATGTGTTTATTTGGTATATATTTGTCACCTCACATGATAAGAACAATTCTGTGACGAATTATCTTTTTATCTAATTCAATTATTTAGTTATTAAGTTTGCTTCTATTTATTAAGACAACGTCACAATTAAGTCACAGCGTTAGCTGGATGCAAAACCAAAGGGCAAATGGAGGTGTCTAATACAAACCAGCTCAGAGTCGGATACACAAAATATACAAATATCATCTAATTGTGTTGCTGAGAGGCAGAAGATTGCTCAGACACGGAAAAACACCATTCAAGAATATGTTGATACTATCACGATAATATCATTAAATAACACAAATCTTATTGGCCCCATATGACATATTTCATTGGTTCTTCAACAAACATCTTAATTATAAGATCAATCAAGAATAAATAATTATATTTGACTGGCTAACAAAATAATGAGATTAACTGAATTATTATAAATGTTTACATGTAATTCAAATCCTATAAAACTTGTATTTCAAATTTTCTCTCGAATGATCAAAATGACGTCTTTAAACACAACGACTGTGGCGTGATCGGTCAGAAGTCCGAACACACTTTCTGTTTCTCTTCATCTTCATGTTCTGGTGTGAAAACATTTCCATCAGGCTGCAGTCTCCAGGTCACTGTTGTGTCATTGTGTACGCCAACATCTGTCAGTTTCTGCCGAATCTACACAACACAAACAATCATGACACACACTCTTAAACTGACAAACATTGTTAAACATTGTACCTGTTACCATTAGTTAATGCACCATAAACTGCATAAATAATTCTCACAAACAGATCTCGTCCCCCATTTACTGCCATAGTAGGAACATACTGTAAATACTATGGGAGTCAATGTGGGATGATTTTTGTAGAGACATACGACAATTCTAAGAGAGAAGAAAAGACCTGAGCTGCAGCGTGTACACACTGTTTCAGTCCTTTTGCACAGCATTGGCAGTGGATGAAGAGGACGAGGAAATGGCCCTTCATAGTCTCATCATGGATCACCTGGAAGGTTCCAATGAGCCCTTCACATTTTGTGTTTTTTTTTTCATTCCAGGAAGACATACAGTGTAGAGTATTTTTGTGTAATACACATGATAAAATGGGACTGAAAGTTAACTCTTCAACTTTTAAGAGTCTTCATTTCTAAGTGTTTATTATTTCTGTTGAAATGATGCATATTTTATACATCTATTAAAATGGAAAAGTATGTTCTGTTTGAGTGTGAGTTTATTTTTTAAATTATAAAAAAGAAAGTACATTTGACATTGAAAGTCTACACTTTGTACCTAAGTGTTTGTTACAAACCGAACAGATATGTATTATTTTAATATTAATGATGAACCTCAAGTTGTATTTTGAATTCTGAAAAAATATTTTTTTCAAAAGAATTTCAAACACAAATGTTCTTTCATGAAACGTAGATTGTATAATATGTGTTGACCATGACTTAACTTTTTTACTGATGCTGATAATCATGAAAAGACAGACATGGTTATGTGTTAACTATTGTTATCTATTTTACACTGTAAACGTCTTAAAATGCCCATATATAGATCAATGAAGTCATTGGTATCTCTCAAACCCTGGTGTCTCTTCATATAGCCTGTAGGCCAGGATTGATTGTAGAATCTCTTCTGTGGCCATCGCTCATTTCTGATACGAAACTTCACAATGTGCATTAAACCATTGCAACCATGATGCAAATTCGCAGGTCAGATTTTACCAAAGTGAATGATGATTTGCATGCGTATGAATGAAGGTCAATGGAACGAAAAGTCAAGCGTGACCGCGGCTTACGCCAGAAACAAACATGTTTGAGTGATTCAGGAAAGCTGTACAACCTGTGTGTCAGCTCATCGTGTCGTGTAGGACACACTTTCAACACAAATAGTTGAATACTCACCGACTGTAAGATGGTCTCCATCACTGCAGGATCATTGACATTCTGAGCGGATTTCACCTCAAATCTCACAATCTGTTTCTTGGTCTCTGCTGGAAGGTCAAAAGCTCTATTTATTTTCAACTCATATAAAGTGTGAAGAAAACATCACAATGGAAATCAATATTTTCAACAGTAAATGTTTGACTAACAACTGCTTTGGTTGTCTAACGTCTCTCCTTCTGTTATATGATGTTTTGTTGTGTTAATGATCACACATAGAAACCTACATGTCCTACAGATGAATGGAAGAGTATTTGTGCACACAGTTGATCATCTATCAGACCATCAGGATGTATAACGCCACAAGGTCGGTTCCAGTTCCTCAAGTCAGGTTGTCCAGTCATCCAGTTAATGGAGGACATGTTGACAACAGTCCTTTGATCTGACCACTTCCACGAGTCTCTGAACAGACCGATCCATGATACACTAATCTCTAGCACTGTCATCTGCAGCAGCAGCACTTGATTCTCAGTTTGATTGTGAATGACGGCCAGATCTGTGTAACGCTGTCTGCAGTAACTCTGAGCTTCATGCCAGCTCATTGAGATGTTAACAAAAACAAACCTGCCCGCCTCTGTTTCATTCTCTGTAGAAAGATGAGATTAAAAAACACCATTAGAGGACAACTTCAGAGAAATAACCTTTTCATGTCAGTTTCAGTTCTTTGCATTCAATTATATTTACTTATTTTTCTTTTCATTTGTATCTCATAGTTCAGACACACAGACACCAAGCATCAGTTTATGCATCTCAACACTGGTGACGATCAACAAACTGTTCAGATCAACAGATCAACACTCAACATCACAAAACAAGTTTTGTTTTGTGAACTGATTATTAGCTTTAAGAACTTTGTTTGGAAGACCGGATCTTATCTCACAGAGCCTGATGCACAACATCTGGTCCAGGCCTTTGTAATCTCTAGGCTGGACTTACTGCAATGCTCGGTCTAATGGTCTTCCTGACGGCTGTCTCATAAAACAAGATAGGAGAAAATAAACCAGGCTAATTGGAGTTAGTCAGACTTATTGCCGGTGGATTCGGCTTCATAGAGCAAACTTGAAATAGTTCAAACTCTGTTACTATAGCAACTTCACAAGAGCTTAACACTGAGCCATGATGATATGATGATATTACCACTAATTCTCTGTCATGATGAAATATTGTATTACTTTATTACTCACTATAAATAAACAAATTAAATAAAATAAATCATGGGCGTCAGAAGGACAAAAAATGTGAGAAGCTTCAGTGGTGTAGTGAGAAAGACGTTTTGACACTTTATCAACCCGGGTTCAAATCCGCCTTTTCTACTCGCTTTTTACCTTTTCACATCACATATCAGACATAACAGCTGTTTAGTTTCACTAAAATGAAGGAAATATTTGAAAACAGGTGTTTAAGAATAAATTGTAAGGTTAAGGATAATACGGAGGTTATTATTGTCCCAATTAGTTGGCATCCAATAAACAATTTTAATAAATCACTTACACCGCTATTATTGTATATTAAACAACACGGCTGCGTTCAGCACAGACAAAACGTTGCAAATTTTTTTTTTAACATGAAACGGTGGTCCGGTTAAACACATTGTTCGCATGAAGCAAGAGTTGAACTATGGCAGCTGAGAAGGCCATTATTTGCGTTGTTTTTGAAGAATTTTTGGAGTCTGATGAAATCTGTATAAATATATGTCCGATACAACAAAATACATGTCTTCTAATAACGTGTTGTTCAAAACGTTGCGCACCGGTTTGAGCTTGATCGTGCCCCAGTTCTGGTTCTCGAATCTGATTGGCTGAGAGCCATATGCTATTCCTCCAGGATCACCACTGGAAACACTTCACTGACTGGTTTTATCACTCCACCACTAAACTAACTCTCAACACTCTGAAGAAGCTGGACAGCTAGCTAACAACAAACTTGATAATAAACAAAAAAAATTGTTAATAAACTTACAAGTAGGTTATATATTTCTCCAAAGCAAAGATTGTTGGTGCTGAACTGAAGTTGATGCTGCACGTTGACTGAGATCTAAATCAACACTGCGCAGTGTGCATGTTTGGAATAACAGAGTTCAATACGGGACAATGGGCACTAGGTGGTGGCTTAACACGTGGCATTTCTGCGTGTCTCCCAGAAGTCCAAAACATCTCATGTGACACCACTCTTATCTCCCTCCACTAGCTTCCGGTCGCAGCTGCATCAGGTTCAAGTCACTAATGTTATTCTCCTCGCTGCTGGACTGATCTTTCAAATCATCTCTAACAACATTAAAAAAACAATAGATTTTTTATTTCTGTGAATATTTGACAGGAACACAATGACCGCTTTTTTATTCATCCAAAAATATTTTCTCTCAACAGGTTTTGTTCCTTGTAAATTGGTATAAGTACTTGTTGTTCTTCCGTCTCCGTACAACATATCACTTCATTGTTTCATTTTTGTAAAATGCTTTCAAATTAAAGCGTCTGCTAAATGCATTCTGGTCAATGAGAGGATTTAATCATATTACGTAGTAGAATTAAATGCGCTAACAATACATTTACTACTTAAAATAATAATGTGATTGACATGTGTTGGTCTTATTTCATACCTTTGAAGCAAAAAAACGGATTTACTAAAGAGCAGTCTGTATCATGCCATCCAAATAGATGTTATAATCCCACATTCCTCTTTTCCATTAGCGTTGTTTGGTTCACTTCCAGACCATCTGGAGAATGAAATGGCTTCATTTTGATATGACCACCGCCAGCTATAAAGTTTATTGTAGAGTCCAATCCAGACGGCTGAAGTCAATGCTGGTTGAACTGCTCTCTGTACATTCTTCCAGTCTTCATTGGTTTGAACGGTGACCAGATCAAGGTGATGCTGTCGGCAGTAAATTCTTGCCTCGTACCAAGTCTTATTCTCCCGTATCAAAACATATTCACATGAGATGCTCTGAATGAACAGACAGAGTACTGTTGAGAGAGAGAGAGAGACTTTTAACACACTTTCTTAAAACATCCTCAAAAAGCAAGCACTATGTTATCCCCAAACAAATTGTATCATAATATAATCAGGGGAGAAAGAAAGAAGGCTCAGGCGAAACACAGGATAATTCCCGTAAGGAGTTTTATTAAGGCATTTGAAGAGGTTTAGTATGACAAGTTATTGATTAAGAAATACAAATAAAATGGAATCACGTAACTGTACATCCAGGCTTCTAGGTACAAAGCAAAACCTCCAGTGTTAAATTTACACTTTTAGTGTTTGGTATAATTCTCACTCAGAGTGTTAAAAGTAACACTAAAGCAGTGTTGAAGTTAATGATATAATTAAGGTGATTAATGAAGTGATAATTGATCATTAAGGATGAACACCTTCTGATAACAAACACAATCACTGAAGAAAACATAACAAATACGATGTCACCCTAATAATCCTTAAACTTGATATCTATTTTTAATTAGATGTACTAGTGTGTTTTACAGGCACATTTATACAGCTGGTTCATAGCAACTGTACCATCTAATTTGTGATGAATATAGGAGACGTGTCAAATTTAGACTCAATTTACTTTAATTATGAGCCACAATTGTCTAGTAAAAGCTTTTATGAAAGCTACACATTTCCACAGATTAAAGAGACTTAATATTTAAATCTTTCAGACATTAGTTTATGAATCTTAACGAAGGTGACAAAAGTTGTCTATTTTAATTTTGCTGGGAGTCATGAATGAGCATTGCAGATAAAAAATTAAAATACACAACTTTAGTATTTTTGGATTGAAGCATTTAGCTTTCTTTTGTTAACCGTCACCATTGTTGAGATTCATACACTGATTTCATGTCTAATTGATTCAAACAGTTGGCCTTTTTTTTTTAAATCAATTAAGAGTGTACTTTCATTATCAAATATATCACTGTAGTACTGTATCCCAGAGTCAGGAATGCAAAATTAGGGCTGAAAATTATAAAACACACCTAAAGGAAACACTATTATGGTGACTTCTCATTGTTCAGGTTTTCTTCAGTGATTGTGTTTGTTCTCAGCAGGTGTTCATCATTATTGATCAATAATCACTTCATTAATCACCTTAATTAGCTCATTAACCTCAACACTGCTTCAGTGTTACTTTTAAACACTCTGAGTGAGAATTGTATAAACACTCAAAAGTGTTAATTTAACACTGGAGGTTTTGCTGTGCAGAACTTTAAACGTGCATCTCCAAGAGCACCCGACCCCCTTAGGAGAACGCACCGCACCCCGAAGCAGGCGTCAGTGGTGCTCACAGCACGAGAACTCGCCTGTAGACCAGCTCCATATACATCTGCCTGACTGCTCAAATCTACTCAATAAATGGTCAAGTAAAACGAATCCAATGTGTATTGTCATTATTTTATGAAAACTAAGACAAAATTGTTACACATTAATAGACATTCAGATAACATTCATCATCACTTAGACGTCATCATCTGATCCCATTGTATTTTAGCCACAACAAATTAATCTTAACACACTGTTACAATAGCTCACAGGTGTCAAACTCAGTTCCTGAAGGGCCGCAGCTCTACACAGTTTAGCTCCAACCCTAATCAAACACACCTGATTCAGCTTATCAACATCTTCAGGATTACTAGAAACTTCCAAGCATGTGTGGTTCAGAGCTGGTTGGCGCTAAACTGTGCAGAGCTGCGGCCCTCCAGGAACTGAGTTTGAGCTGAAGTAATCCTAAATTTCGATTAAGAGTCAAGAGCTCAACTAAAGCAAACTCTGATCACAATAATGGTGATTCAATGATTTCAATTTAACATTTTTCAACATCAGTAGCGTGTGCACAAGTGATACTGATTTAATGTAAACAACATAATTACAATAAATAAAAAAATAAAAGTCTTGCTGCATTCAGATCATTTAATTTGATGTATTAGTATATAATATAATTATAGCAATTAGTACAACATACTGTGCAGGAAAGCCCTTTAACCTGAATATGTTGATTATTTATGTTTGATTAAAGAATAATAACTGTAATTATTGACAATGTTTTGTAGTGAAACAATTTTGTTTGGGTCTTTGTTCAGGTGATTTGTGATTTGTTTGGTGAACATGGATTGTGCTTAACAGATTGTGTTAATTGATCTTTCTTGTGAGTTAAGACTTGACCCTGTTTTGTTTCAATAATTGTGTGTCATTTTAAACGCCGTTCAAGACATAAACACACATCTGTTTTGACTTTGTATTATTATTTTGTGAAAACGCTTTCTTAAAACAAATGTTGATTTAAATGACAAACTGATAAACAATCCACACATGGCATCAATCAACATGTTTTAAAGTTAATTATTTTAATATTTTTATTTTATTTTGAGTAAAACCTTATAAAGTTAAAAATGTTATTTTCAAACATTTAACATTTAGATCAAAAGTGACACACTGACCTGAGAACAGCAGCACATGAATGGGGTTTTCCATTGCTTATGGCTTCACAGGTATGAAATGAATCTGAAACGATGAAAATATCTTATTGAATCATAACAAACACATTAAAATGAACAAAGTGACTCAAAGTGAAGTGACTGGTTTGAATCATAAGAAGAAAACACAAGTTTACCTGCAGTCAGGAGTGAACATCAAACTGTCTTTGCTTGTTCTGTCTCTACATTTCAGCTTAAATGTTCTTCACAAATGTGTGCATTCGCCTAAATGCAAAACCTGTTTTTGGTTTGGAGATCCTGAGACTGTTTTCCATTGCCATTTGGTTTGCAGTGAGACTCTTGTATTGGCTCACATGTGTGTCTGTGTACACTGAAAAATGTGAGACTTTGAATCAATAACAAAAAAAAATGTTAACTTGTTACAAGCAATTTTATTCATTTTTCTCAAATTATTTGTATGGCTTGGTTCATGTCAAAATGTATACATTTTGACAAACCACCATTATTGTGATCAGTGTTTGCTTTAGTTAAGCTCTTGATCCCTGACTTTGGTTACATTCAAGGGGTCACATGACACGGCTAAAACAAATATTATGGTTTGATTTAGATGTAATGTGATGTAATGTAATGTAATGTGTATACATGATTTAAGGTAAAAAAAATATGTATTTTCCATTTACCTGCATGTTTGTATCTACTCTTTGCCCCGCCTCTCTGAAATGCGCTGATGTTTTACAAAGCTCATAGTCCTGAAAAGCAAGGTGTGCTATGATTGGCCAGTTAACCAGTGATTGGTCGAATACTGCAAGCATGTGACGAAAATGTAACACCTCTTACCATATTTAGAACATCAGCTTCCAAAATAATTGTACTCACAGGTTATAAAATGTCATCAGTACTTCTCAATTCGGGCCAGAATATGATATGTAAAATGAAGATGATTTGGCGCTTTTGCCCTTCTTGATCAACCAGTGTTACGCCACATCTTGTCGCGACTCAACAAAGACAATAAACCCCATTATAAACAAAACATTTGTTGCCTCTGGCTGGAATATTATTACTGATTATTAGGACTTATGTTTTTTTTTTTTCACGTTGTGTGCATCTGCATTTGCAGATCACAAACACACAACAAACTCAACTCGCAATAGTCCGTAGCAAAGTCTTTTTAAAACAAAAATATACTTACAGGTTGCAAATCTGAAGCGCCAGACTGTCCTTGCGAAGTTGTAATGGCCCCACTTTTTAACCAAAGCTTTCATGCACAGACAGCCTCAATCTCTACCAGGTTCATGAAGCAATCATGTTTTGGCACACTTTAACAGTCATCATATAAACCTCAACAATGGTGACAATCATCAAGCTTTTTCAGATAAACAGATCAATTGCAATGCATGCTCTTATCATCACACTTTCACAAGATCTTATAAGCCCTACACACTCTCGCAGGAAATAATCTCACATCTTTAAAGACACAGAAGGCATTTTGAGTCAATGCAAATGCATCTCATTACAGACATACGTAAAACATCATTTGCATAGTTCAACGAATGTCTGAATTGCATTCACTTGATGGTATAAAATAAATTAAAAGGTTAAATAATCTTCAGTGTATATGAGTTTAACTAGGAAACATTACAGGACTTGAACATCATAGTTTCCATTAGTGGCCTCTGCATATCATTTGTTTTTAAAACACGAGGCTGTTTTTCATACATTAAAGGTCTGTGATCACCGGCTGTCATGCTCAATTGAGTTTTGCTTGAGTCATTTAAGATGCATATTAGGCACATTTGTCTGTTTGAACCCTGGTCTTCTCATACACCATGAGTTAAATAACTTCAGTTTAAAGTAAAAAAAGTTATCAGACATGATTATGATGTGACTTGACTCAGTCATACTTGAACCGTGCAGTGTCTATAGGTGTCATGGTTCCGCCATCATGTCATGTCTATTCTTGGTCTTGGTGCGGAGCCATGACATAGCCTTAGGTTTTGTGTGAGAAAGACATGGCTTTGTTTATATATTGGCTGGCCATGTGCTTTCTTATGTCTCGTCTGTGTTCCTGCCCTTTTGTCTCGTTTAGCCTTCCCTTAGTGTTTAATCCACATCACCTGATCCTTGTTAATTATCCTTTGTCTGTCTCCCTCTTGTGCTAGTTCGTTTTGTATCGTGTCGTGTCTGTGCAAGTATTACCTGTGGATACATTTCCTTGCCTGCTGTTTTGTGACATTGTGTCGGTTTGTTTTGATTATTTTTTGCCCCCTCGTGGAAAGTCTTTTGTTTGAGTTTATCTTGTGTAATCAGTCTTCCCCCAACGTGGGCTTTTGTTTTGTTCCTGTTTGTGTTTTATTTATTAAAGATCTTTGTTAACCCTTCATCGCCTGCCTGCATTTGGGTTCTTCTTCTACCGATCCTGACAGAACGAACTAGCCAGTATTGAACCCAGCAGGCAGCAAGATGAACGACACCAACCGTTGATCCTCCACCTCCAACCCAGTTTGGTGGGAGGCTATTGCCTCCCAGTTACACGCCGGAGGTGGCCCGTTCCCGTTCCCGGCCCAGTGCCATAGGCCTCTGCAGGACTATGCTCGGGAGGTCGAGGCCAGGAGGGCATCTGTCCCCGAGGTACTGTTGAGTGCCTACCTAATGGCCGGGATGGAAGAAGAAGAAGCCGAGGAGGGGCGTACTGCCCAAGCCGGTGGTCCCGAGTCCGGTGGTCCCGAGTCCGATGGTCCCGAGTCCGTTGGTCCCAGTTCCGGTGGTTCCAGTTCCGGGGGTCCCTGTTCCGGTGGTCCCGAGTCCGGTGGTCCAAGTTCCGGTGGTTCCAGTTCCGGGGGTCCCTGTTCCGGTGGTCCAAGTTCCGGAGGTCCCTAGTCCGGTGTTCCAAGTTCCGGAGGTTCCGAGACCAATGGGGTCCTGTCCCGTGTCCAGTCCCGTTTCCCGGCAGGTATGTCAGTCGGCAATCCAGCCGGCGTCAAGCCCTGTCCAGCCGGCCTTCCAGCCGGCGTCAAGTCCCGTCCTTCAAATCCTGCCCTACCAAGCCCCCCGGGGCTTCGAGCTTTTAAGCGCCACCCCGGACTACGCCTGTCCCCCCCCCCTTCATCGCCTGCCTGCACTTGGGTTCTTCTTCTACAGATCCTGAAAATAGGAGTGCGGAATACACTCTAATTCTATCATTTCATATAATTATATCAAAAATAATTTTAATTATTTTAAAGCTTATGAATACTTTATTTAGATGAGGTGTGCCGAATAAACCGCGTTTTTTTACGTCTGCGTCGCTCCTACACCGTAGCCCATGGGGTCTTCAACTTCTTTTCTTTGAGGGCCAGATTCCAAAAGTATAAACAGGATAACAGCCAGTTTTTTACCATATCCTCATTTCTTAGGATGTGTGTGTCCCACTGAGTGAGACGTACACACACAAACTTCTGTTTGGTAGCTGACGCTGACAAAAAAACTTAACCACCATTGAACTGGATTGCTAATGCTAACGTGTGCAAACGGCTCTAAAAACTTGTAAGGCCATCACGGTGCACTTGTCTGGTACATGATAAACGTTAACAAGAATTAATATTAAACTTATATAAAACATATCTCTCATCATTATAGCTCTTCTTGAGGGGAGGTTGCGCTATGATATCACCGCGATGGCAAGGGAACCTCCACCCAGGTGGTCGCTAAATAAAACTGCTACAACACCCCGAACAGGGGTGGGCATGTATTTCAAATACAAAATACTTACCCTTAACATGCACAGGGCCCATGGGCAGGTTAACACTTAATATTTGTTTTAATTTAGTTGAAACTCACCATCATGGTGATCAGTGTTTCCTTGAGTTGGTCTCTCGACTCTAGATGTTTAATTGTTGAATTTCTTTTGTCATTCTGTAACTGTATGCTTTCAAAGTCTATTTGATTACCAATGCACATAAAAATTAATAAAATGGTGTTGGTTGGTAAAGTAGCCCTCATCATGTTGATTAACATATAACATCAGGATGGTGTGCTTATCTTGAAAGAACATTCTAGAGTGGTATTATTTTGATGTCGAGAAATATGTGCATGCAAATATCAACTTATGTTACAGGAGAACTTAGAATCACACAGACATGAAGAATCAGTGTATGAATCTCAACAATGGTGACAAACAACAACAAAAAACTTCATGCTGCAATGCATGCTGGGAGTCATAAAAGAGTTTTGATGAGCATAGATGGCTACAATATGTTAAGATAAAATACCACGATAGGTTAGAAAATAAATGCCACGTTATGCCTTAGTGAACATCACAACCAGTAATTGCTTAAATATACCTTAATCGTGACTTGAAAGTGATTGCTGAGCATTCAGGATTGTTTTTCGGCTCTTATGTATGATTCAAATACAGATGAAGACCATCTGCCCAACTTCTTGTTTGCAGATGTTGAAATTCCACGTTTAGTCGCTGTAGTAGCTGCTCCAATTCTAAAGCATTGTCCAGTGTATAGGTGTGGAGACAGGCTGCAGTTTTCTTAAACAATGGCTAGATGTGAACTGAACCAGAGTTTACATTTACATTTAGTCATTTGGCAGACGCTTTTATCCAGAGTTTAGTTATAGGTGCACTGTCGGTTAATATGAATAGGGGAAAGTGAGAAGGAGTGCTGGGACGATTTTTAAGATATTGGATCATTGAGGTCTAGGGATAAAAGCAGTTATTAATTTTGGATAGTAAAAGTGTACGCCAGAACCTTGACAATCGTTCTTGGAGTGCATTAGGAAAATTGTAAAGAAATCGGGTGAGAAATATACATTGGAAAGAGATAAACCTATTTTATGGTCAAAATATTTAGTTTCAGAAGTAAATTTGCATGGACGCATAAAGCACGATAAAACTGAATACCTGCGAACTGTTTTCGAATGGATGACATTTTTAGATTGCGTTGTTTGTGACAAAACATCGTAAATAACGACCAAGCAGATGAGTACGCTTTAAAAGTGGAGGGAGCCACTGCTTTGGAGATTTGTATTGTCTAGTCGATTTTAAAAGCGAGTTGAATGAGACATCTAGTTTAACAAGATTTCGGAAACTTGGGCAGGGTGTTGGATCCGTATTGGCTGATGGGCACAGACGTCTGAAAGCCTGAAAACGAAAACAGGAAAGCGTCACTACTGTGACCGGGAATATGTTCAGGTTTAATGATGAAGCTATGGAGGACTGTTTGCCAAATCAGCCTTACATGATCGATTGGCAAGCGGATGATTAGTTTGCCCGACCATTCTGACCCCACAGAATGCTGGCTACCGCTATTGGATATATTTCGTGGAGTGCGAACGAGGCATAGCTGAAGCTAAGCTAGTAAATTCTTTAGGCCATTTCTCGGCGAACCATTGTCCTTGGAAAAATCCCCCGATACCGATGGAGGGTTAAAGATTTGCTCTGCGACTGGTCCATATTAGCATTGATGTAAGACAGAAGTAGCGATGGGTTAAATACCCACTGTACATGAGAGGTGTAAATGTGCTATTGGAAATGTTTGTGTAAGATAGCTTACAAAATTAAAATAAACTTACGTAAACTATTAAGTAAACATTTCTACAAGTGTATTTCAAGCGAAGCTTATCAAAGCCTGTACGTTTTATTGCATATTACATGACAGTCAAACTAATATTAATATTAAAAAACAACATTATGCACTTGTGTGTCTGTGATACTGTCTCTTATTTTCCTACAAAGAACCAAAATTATTTTTCTTTGCCGACGTTGCCAACACTATGGCCCAGTTTCACAGACACGGCTTAGCTTAAACCAGGACTATGCCTTAGTTGAAATAAGATATTTATGTTGCTTTTATAAAAATGCCTTAATGGTGTGCATCTTGAGACTTGAAATCATTTTAAGATATTTCTGGGCAAGTTATATTCAGTTAAGACAGGTCAAACATTAATTTTAGTCTGGGTCTAGCCTTAAGCCTTGTCAGTGAAGCCGGGACTATGTGTGTGATATCAAAGTGTCGGTCAATTCATGGGACATTTTTAAGTAAAAAGCTCAAGAATCCCAGAGTTGAATCCTTACAGAATCTGTGAATCCACCACTGATCTATAGTGCATCTAACAAAGGTTATTATTGTTGTGTATGTTGTATTATGTTTTGTATTTTTTTGTATTTGTCTATTTGATAACGTTAACCAGTTAGGCTAATTTCTAATTTTCTTATTTTGATCATACTTTTGTTCTATTTAATAACTGTTCTGTTTGTGTAAATTCATTGTAGGACTCTGTGAGACAACAAGTTCTTCAAAGACTACTTTCAAGAGTGACTTATGCACTGGAACACCCACCGCTGGACATTGAATATTTGCAATTTGTTTGTCATCAAGAAATGCCCTTAATAACTACCATGTCTTATTCAGCAGCACAAAGAAGCCCAGGAGGTGATAACTGTAGTGGAGATTGAAAGACCAATTGGATGTGGACGTCCAAGAATGCATATATCAGAGGACAGATTCGTTTACTTTCTGAAGCTTGGAATACCTCAGGAAAGCATCAGTAAAATTGTAGGTGCCTCTCGTACAATTCTCTATCGCCGGATGAAAGAATGTAACTTGTCAGTTTCATCCCTGAACAAATGAAGAGCTTGTTGCCTTGGTGTCTCAAGTCAAGAGTACTATGCCAAACATAGGGTACAGGGTTGTCAGAGGAGCTCTCATTGTCAAAGGACATCGAGTGCAGTGGGACAGAATATATGCATCCATGCATCGTCTTGATGGCCTCGGTGTTCTTTCACGAACGTCCCAGCTTGGTTGTGTTGCCCGACAAACTTATTCTGTTCCATAACCAGTCGCGATTTCTTTAAGACTGCAAGGGAAGCTCAGCTTCCCCTATAATTGTCAAAAAATTAATGGTTTAAATATATGTACTATTATGTTAACATTTTATTGACAAAAAATGTGTTAAACACGTTCATCTCGAACGAAAACAATTTCGTTCAGAATCAGCTTCTCATTCATTCCCGTAGCGTACAGTGCATTACTCTGTTGAAGCCCAGCGTCCATTGACTTCAATGGGGCTGCTTTAAACAGTTTTTTTCACTGCTTAGAAACAAGACGGTCATTGGATAATGCTGCGATTATGTCCCGCCCACGGACGCTCAGCGTCTCTGGGATGAATGGAGGAGTGGGCTGGCCCGGACTCCGAGCGTCTGCGTGATGATTGGAGGGTCTGTCATCTCTTTTTAATCCACTTTTATGTCCTAAAACGCTCGTTTTTTGGGGTCGACAGCTTATAAAAACGTATTTCTTGTTTTTTTTTTTAGCTTGTTTGCTATACACATTGTCACATATCAGCTTTTAGACATTGTTTTTTTTTTGTTATAAATCATAAATGACAAGGAGGCGGCAGCTTCTCGCAATGCAAAGAGACGGTTGGTGTGGGCGTGGTCTTCAGATTATGACGCGTATCACTCTGTGTCTCCATTTCCAACTCAGTCCCATCGCGGATTTTGCATGTGTAGTCGAAAGACAAACTGCTGCAACCTTCATCGTATATTTCACACAATTTCACACCACATTCATTGTTTCAGTTTAACATAATTCCCACATTTCCTCCCGTTGAGTTAAATATATATATATTAGATATATTAGAGCATTTTCTTGAAAAGGAACGTAGGGCAGAATTTACATATAAATAAATGGACAATTTTTATGATTTAGGCCGAAAATGAGCTTCCCCTCTTTAAAAGATCAGCAGCCGCCACTGTCCATAACCCAAGTATCTTTATCATATAGATACAAACCATAAGCTCATAAGGTAAAGCCAACTTTAACTGTAGAACGCATAACCCTACAATCTGGTAACCCTACAATTGTCACTGTGGAAGATATACTGTATGTTAAAGGTAGAGTCTAAAAATAACCAAAATCACATTGATATTTTTTGTTATAGATACATTTCCAAACTCTGCTGCAGCTGAACAAGAACGTGGAGATGTTGAAGCTGATCACTTTGGGGTCAATGTGCCTGCAATTCAAATGTTGCAATTGACAAATGAGCAAATTGAGCATCTCGTATCACAGATAGAGCCACTACAGGAGTCTGATTTATTTGGAGTAGACGTATTCCTTCAGACTCTCACATTTGTACAGAATTTGGTTGAAGGTTAGCTTGAACAGTTTTTTCACGTTTATAAAAAAGATGTATGACATTGTATTTTACTTAATTTGAACAACATTACAATGTGTGTATATTAAGTATCTAAAAACAGGACAGTATCAAATATTTTCAGTATGTGGATTCAGGTGAGTGACCTTTAAAATATTGTAAGACATTTTTAACATAAATGTGTTAAATATAAATTCTCTGTCCATTTTCCATAAATGAAGACAGTAAAGCTTAAAACATTTCCAATAACAGCATGAATACCAAAATTCTGAGAAAAGCCAGTCCTCAGCTTCTCAACAGCCATACTCAGGAGATGTCTATTGACCCCATCACCAATGGCTGCATCTCCTGTAAAATATGTTTTAAATGAATTTCAATCGAGGTACATTATTAAAGATGGTATGAAAAAACATTGCAACAAATGTAAAACAGAAATGCTTGGATTAATTCATCTTTAAATCTGCGAATATACCCTGTAATATTTACTTTAGTCGAGCAGCCCAGTTGACTCCCTTTGCCTTATAGAAAGATAATATGGCTCTGTCTTGGTCTTCAGGGTTAGAAATGTTTCAAAATCCACAAATGCACAGAGAGCCATCCACAAATGCGTGCAGCGATTCACAAATACGCAGAAAGCGATCTACAAATAAATGCCATTTAAATACATTTGTAAATATTTTTTATTTGCAAATCTAATTGTATTTGTTTGTGAAACGATAAACGATTCCATGAACGATTGAATTCTTAGAAGCTTTTCGTTTGGGAGAGAGCCTTGCATTTTTACCTAATCGAGTAAGATGACATTCAGAAATTCAAGAGAGCTTGACGGACCTATCGTTTTCTCTTTAGACAATGGAACTCCGACGTCACTAAATAACTGCTTAAGCGTTTCGAGTATTGCCGTTTGGGATGAAGGGAAATCGATCAGCAAAAATACGTAGAGTAGATGTAAAGCAAACGGAAGCTTATAGACTTTCAATATGATCCAGCACAAAGCCTCCGAAAGCAAGTCTGACTGCCAAGTAGAATTTTGAAAGCCATTTGATGCCGAAAAGTGCCCAGTCTGAGGGGTGAATGGGTAAGTCCAGTGATTAGGTAATCGACAAAGGACGGATCAGGGTGAGAAGAGAGATAACATGATAGCATTGGGGCATTAATAGTGGTAGAGGGGTGTCCTCAGAATTTTTTCCAAATGAGTGGCTTCCCTCGAGTTGCAGGTCTGTAGCGACGTGGGCAGACAGATTTCGGGTGCGGGTCCTTGCAATAGCTACAAACATGAGCAAATTTACACAGAGGGAAAGAACACACATATTCATTAAAATTGTTACTTAGGGGAAATCCGTTAAACTCCAAAATAGGACGAAAATATGCCTCTAGCATCGAATTGCGTACTTACATTTTCAGCATTATGGACAGCGGGCTGAGCTCGGTTAGCGTAAGCTTTAAGGCAGAAAGGTGCTTAGTGGCCTTGAGAGCTCAAGCTGAGATTCTTTGCCTCCGAAATGGCGAACTAATAGTTCAGTGTCTGTAACTGACCAGTCTAGTCTTGTTTTGAACAGTTTAATGAATGAAGAAGACTTCGCTCAGAATGATTTGTGATATTTGTAAAAAAGTGCTATATAAACAAATTGTTCTGCTGTTCTCCAATCGGACGTATCTCAAATAACACATTTTAATAACATAACATTCCCATATTTTACAGTTAGATTAAATTAGATTTAATAAATATTAAATCATTATCAATATATGGGTCTACAATAGTGATAATCGACGGGCTAAATCAGATAAACAGTGGCCTATATGACGAAGCGAGGTGAACAAACACTGAGTTGCAGAGTAAGCTTTGAGTTGACAAAACCAGACAAACCCAAACTGGTTTAGATCAGGTTCAGCTGCGACACAACGATTGGTATGAACGATCTCTGTCAACTCGGGTTTGATCCAGAGTTTGTGAGGCGCGCACCTGAAAGTGTGACACGTGCAGAAAACAGCCAATCACACGGAACATGGAAAGCGTCATCAGTTTGATTGACTTCTCGCGAGTATCAGCGCAACACACTTTTTTATTGTTGAAGATAACAAGATCCTTATGAAAAATGTTATGAATTGAAATACATTTACAAGGCAGGAATAAACAGTTTGAGAAGGCAGCTACTGACTATATCAATACAGAATCAACTGAATTTAAATTATTTATATAGGTTTACACGAAGATCTAAAGATAATATGTTTACTTCATTACTTCAAAATGCTTTTTATATTAAAGTTTGTTTTTATATGAATATAGTTATATTAACTTAATTAAATGCTATGTTTAATATTAATCAATAAATATAAATATTGAACACTTAGCAGCAAAATATTTTCCCTCTTGCATCTTATAAAAAACAAATATTTCTAGACATCAAAACAATACAGTTATACTCCCTGAGCTTATAATGTTTCTTCAGGAACAACAGCCCAACACTCAAATCTAATGAGAAATGTGAGTCAATCTACAGCACGATAGTGATTTAATAAAAACCAACACATTTGATAAGATTCTCATCTGCATTGCCTGAATAAATGTACTTTTAAAGCACACAGTTACTAATAATCCTACAAATAAAGGTCAATGGTCACGATCTGAACTCAAGGAAACATTGATCACCATTATGGTGACTCTTGTTAACTACATGGGAACGCTCTTAAAACATAAACTTGCTAGTTATTTTAACTTTTTACTTTAAGCTGAAGTTATTTTACTCAAATGGTGTACGAGAAGACCAGGGTTCAATCACACAAATGTGCCTAATATGCATGTTAAATGACTCAAGCAGAACTCAATTGAGCGTGACAGCCGGTGGTCACAAAGACCTTTAATGTATGAAAAACAGCCTCGTGTTTTAAAAACAAATGATATGCAGAAGCCACTAATGGAAACTGTGATGTTCAAGTCCTGTAATGTGTCCTAGTTAACCTCATATATACTGGATGTTATTTAACCTTTTAATTTCTTTAATACCATCAAGTCAATGGAATTCAAACATTCTCTAATCTATGCAAATAATGTATCACGTAAGTGTTTTTCCTAACGTCTGTAATGAGATGCATTTGCATTGACTCAAAATGCAAATCACTTGCTTCTGTGTCTGTAAAGATGTGAGATTATTTCCTGGGAGAAATTTCTTAGGAATCATAAAATCTTGTGACAGTGTGATCATAACGGCATCATTTACTTGATTCTCCTCAAGAGACTCCTGTGGGGTCTCCATTAAGAGATCTTTTAATCTCTTATCCAAAAATAACAACATCTGAGTCAGGTAATCCAACACTGCATTGAAACAATTATTATTTGGACAAAATCTACCACTTTTTATGAACACTTTTCTGATACTTTAAACTTTAATTCTGAAATTTGGGAAAATAACAGTTATATAACAGTTAAATCATGATGTTGTAATTCTGTGCTGTTGTGGGTTGTGAAGTGTAAATTCAGCATCTACTGCTACATGAATAATCTGGGTTAGTAATTAATTAAAACTTTAACTCTCTTTTAGAAATATTTTTATGTACATTTACTGATGTGTGTATTATAGTTTCATTATTCTGCTTGATTTTTTATTTTAGTGCCATGATTTCATCCTGTAGTGACAGATGTGTATCTTTATGACGTCAATTTTCAAAGACCTATAAACTAAAGCTTTTGAAATCATTTGTATGCTTTCTCTGATCATTTGTTGTTTATGAGCAATCGTTTTATTGAATCAATTATAAGGTTAAACTATAAATAAAAGTGAAAAGAATTTTTTTATTTTATTTATATAATGAAAACTGATATCTTATCAAATATGATGTCCATTTTATATAGTATCTATTTCTGTTAAATTACTGTAATATGCAGATTATATGCTTAATTGTAAAGCTAACAGTTTCTGTTAATATTCACATTCAGGTAATTCTCACATATTTCTGGAATGTATCGGCGTACATAGAGTTTCATTACTTAATCAATGAATTTTAAAGCTGCTGCTGGAAAACTTGTCTTTATATTGCAGCATTAATATCATGACACTCGACTGTTTCATATGCCTTTATTAGGCAAGGCAAGTTTATTTATATAGCACATTTCATACACAAGGGCAATTCAAAGTGCTTTACTTAAAATGATTGACAAAGAAAAAAGACGTATCTTTAAATGCAAATTATTCAAGATCACAAATGCAACTTTAGATTTTAAGAAACAATGAAACAGCAATACAATTATTAAAAAGCATATAATGCTAAAAATAGCTAAAAACGCTTATTTTTAATAAGCATTTTCAAAAAAAACATTTCAAGTGATTTTGCCTACTATGGTAGTCAATGGGGTTCGTCCACATATTTTTCTCTTTGTTCATCAGATAAAAGAAATGTATACAGTGTGGTGAATTAATGGTGACAGATTTCTTTCAGGTCACCCAAGATGTAGGTGACTTTACCTTAAATCCACAGACTCTGCAAATAGTCCTGAGCGTTTTACGGCAGTAAACTTCCTGGCATGTAATGACGATAGCAAACATCAGGATTCTGCGAAATGTCAATTCCCGATTGAGTTTGCATATGCAAATGTAATATTGATCTTTTATATAGGCTTCAGCGTCCCCAAAAGGCACAAGTAGGTTTCATTTTGATGAACAAAACAACAACGTCCTCCCTCTTTTTAATTATGACGATTTACATTTGAAAGCTTGATAATACATCATTTGCACTCCAGACTATGAGCGCACTTAAAACAATTGCAGAGACTGTGGATTACAGATAATAATTATTGTGTAAATAATGTTCAGTTTCTTGCACGGACCAATAGTTTTGCGTCGTAAGAAATAAACATATTGTCAGGACCCACAAATAATATTTTGTTTTGCTTACATGTCTTTTTTGACACGTTGATGTTTTTATTGTAACATTTGATTTACATTATAAAAAATATGTAATGACTGAAGACATTAAAGAAAAAGTCACCAACATCTTAGGTATCCTGAAGGTGAGTATATTAACAGCATTTTCATGTTTGGGTAAACTATCCCTTTAGGGGAATACAAGATCAATGATTGTTATTTCTGTGATTTCCTAAAGCTATCCCAGATTTGTAAGTTATTCCTTCATTAGCCAAACTGAAATTCAGTTTTTTAAAACCACATCTGAACTATATTGTCTGTACTATACAATTAAATGTTAACAAGGTGTGTAATGTATGGACCCAAAGAACTGTGCTTTCATTGAAGAACCAAAGACATATCTAGAATAATGACGCTTTTCATTTTAGGTCTACAAATGTTTTGTAACTTTGCCTGGGATGAATCTGATATCTTGAAAAACAATATATTTTCTACTTGACCTAACCTACCTCTTCTTAAACAATTTTTCAGATCTACATGGAGTTTAATAAGATTGCTGGTAAGAACCTGAAAAAAAGAATTTTACGAGACCCTTGACCAACACTCTTGGACATGTTCGAAGCCAAAAAAGGGAGTTGCTGGACAGCTCTTGATGAACCTTCTGAAGCAAACCAAGGTTAGTTAAATGATATAGAACCTGTATAAATTGCAATATAAACCACATTTTTGATCTAAGTAATTTACTGCTTAAATGTGCTATGTAAGGGAAAAAGTTCAGCCAGATATGGAAATATGCCGGTGATTTACTTATCCTCAGGCCATCAAGACATAGGTGCCTTTCTTTTTTAGTGAACATTAAAAGACAGAATTTTATTATTCGGTAGATTAGCCCTTAAAACAAGCTTTTTAGCCAGGGTGACCAGTTGTGCCCTTTTCTGGGGACATGTCCTGCCCAGAATTTCGGCAGATTTTATTGTTTTAATCATTTTATCATTTGGCTGATAAAATTATTTAATAATTGTATTTATTCCACATAATTTTATCAGAGCAAACTGAGGTCCAACTATTGTGCTTCAAGGACTACCCATCATGTTTGGAGACGACTCCCCTGCTTTCTTTAGGACATGTTTGGTAAGTATTCCAAATAGAACCATATAAACACTATCGCACATTCACACACTCTTATCAACCACAAACACCGTGTCTATCTAAGATTAAAGCGATTGTTCACCCAAAAATAAAAATTGCTGTTAATTTACAGCCACCCAAGATGTGGGTGAGTTTTCAATCAGTAGAACATTAAAAAGGTTTGATTTGAAACTGGTCCTTGGCGATTAATATAATCGAGTCAATGGTTTCTGTCATGATCTAGGTCTGGTTGGGGGGGGGTTTTTGTGCACACCGGGGTTAGTTTCCGCTGACCACGTGCTCAGTGTCTGCGTCATTTTCCCCGCCCAGTGTTTCCCTAGGATCTCCCTACACGGGTTATTTTCCACTCCATACTCACACCCCTGCTGACAATTATCTCATCAAGCTCGTCCCGTAATTATCCCGCACCTGTTAGCCATCTCCCCTCGTTACATTCTTCCTATTTAATTCCCTCAGTGTTTCTCGTTCTTTGTCTGACCGTACCTTTTGTCTGCTCGGACTGCCCTAGGTGTAGCTGCGGCTCACCTAATGAAGTTATATAATATTCTGTCTAGTCTATTCTGTCTATTCTGTCTATTCTGTCTATTCTGTCTATCTGTCTAGTCTGTCTAGTCTGTCTAGTCTGTCTAGTCTGTCTAGTGTCTAGTCTTTCTAGTCACGTAAATAATCCACGAGTGTTTCTCAGGATTCTCACAAAGCACCACGTCTTTTCTTGGAGGACTATAGCTGTGATTCCCCTGCCATGCCTGATTCCCTCGGGTGTAACAATCCAGCTGCTGTGGACACATTCCTCTCCGGCCTCCGCGGCCAGCCTCTGCTGACGAGGGTGTTTCCTCGTCCCAGTACCACCGAGATTCGGTTCTCCATTTCTCTGCCGCCGTGGACGGAGGCAAGCAGCTACGGGAGTTTGGTTCACACTATTGACTTTACACCTTAATAAAAGATTCTACCCCGCAATTGGGTCTCGTCCTTGTTTGGTCATGACAGAACGGTCAGACCATCCTCTCGACCCAGCGGGACAAGATCATCTGCGAGCTGCGCTACAGCAGCAGGGGATTCTACTGGGACAGCAGGCTTCCCGCCTCACAGCAGCAGCTCAGGAGATGGATTCTCTACAGGAGCAGATGGCTGCTCTACATCGCCAGGTCGCTGATCTCCAGAGAGGCCCCATGCGTGCCGGCGGTATTCAAAGCACGTCACCACACGTAACCAGGAGTGAGCCTGAACCGCACGCGAACACTCCGCCGCTTTACGACGGAGATCCTAATTCCTGTCGGGCGTTCCTCTCCCAGTGCGCCCTGGTCTTCGCCCTTCAGCCCCGTCGGTACGATTCGAAGGAGGTCCGGATCGCTTATATCCTCACTCTACTTACAGGGAAGGCTCGCCAGTGGGGAGTGGCGGTCAGGGAATCTCAGGACCCCTGCTGTCGCTCGTTCATCGAGTTCCGCGAAGAGATGACCAGGTTGTTCGACAGGTCGGCGCGCGGCGATGAGGCGGCTGCACAACTCTCTCGGGTCGTTCAGGGAAGGAGCTCCATCACGGATTTCGCTATCAGGTTCAAGACCCTGGCGGCGGCATGCGAGTGGAACACGGGGGCTCTTCGAGCGCGCTTTCTCGATGGACTCAACCCTTCCATAGCCGACGAGATCGCTACTCTGGATCCACCCAGAGACTTAGAGGACCTCATCAGCCTTTGTTTAAGAATCGAGGGGCGGATCAATGCACGTCGCAGAAGACGTCTTTCACCACCCGCTTGGCGACGTCGTGATGCCAACCAGGAGACTGATGGGGAGGCCGGACGGGATTCTAGCCGGGATACCAGTGCGGTAAACCGTTCACCTACGACTCCGGAACCCATGCAGATCGGTCGTTTCCATCTTTCGCCCGCCCAGAAACAACATAGACTAGTGGAAGGTCTCTGCTTCTATTGTGGAAAGACAGGGCACATGGCTACACACTGCCCATTAAAAACCAACGCCCATCCGTAGAACGGAGAGTCCGGGTGGGCGTCATTAAGAGATCCTCTCCTTCCCTTCGCACCCTGCTGCCGTATCGCCTCACCTTCGGGCATGCCGTCCACACAGGAAGGGCGCTTATCGACTCCGGGGCTGAGGGAAACTTTATAGATGCTACAACTGCTCGAAAGTGGGGTATTCCATCCATTCCCCTCCACCCACCCGTCTCAGCCGTGACGTTGACAGGGGGACCACTTTTCACAGTCACTCACACCACTCCTCACGTAAGTCTTTTTCTGTCGGGAAATCATTGTGAGAAGATTAGACTGTACATCCTCGATTCCCCCACAACCCCACTTGTATTAGGGCATCCGTGGTTGTCACAGCATAATCCTCACATTGATTGGGTAAACACATCTATCGTAGCGTGGAGCCCTGCTTGTCATGTGTCTTGTCTTGGTCCTGCTCCCTCTCCTGTTTCTGTTTTTCCTGTGTCGCAGGTAGATGCCGCCGACCTCGCCGGGGTCCCGGGGGAATATCACGATCTTCGTACCGTGTTCTGCAAGTCTCGGGCTATGTCTCTTCCTCCACACCGACCCTACGACTGTGCCATTGACTTACTCCCAGGCACTTCTCCGCCCCGAGGCCGGTTATTTTCCCTATCTGCTCCTGAAAGAGAGGCCATGGAGAAATACATCCGAGTATCTTTGAATGCCGGGCTTATTCGCCCCTCATCCTCACCTGCCGGTGCGGGTTTCTTCTTCGTTCAGAAGAAGGACGGCTCCCTACGCCCTTGTATTGATTATCGAGGTTTGAACGAGATTACGGTAAAGAATAAATTCCCCTTACCTTTAATGTCGTCTGCTTTTGAACTATTACAGGGAGCTCAGGTCTTTACTAAACTAGACCTCCGCAACGCGTATCACCTGGTTCGTATCCGTGAGGGGGATGAGTGGAAGACGGCATTTAACACTCCATCGGGACACTACGAGTATTTGGTTCTTCCTTTTGGATTGACCAATGCCCCTGCCGTCTTCCAGGGCCTCATTAATGACGTGCTGGGTGACATGATTAATCGTTTTGTTTTCGTGTACCTGGACGATATCCTTATTTTTTCCCCCTCTCTCCAGGAACACACCCAGCATGTTCGAGAGGTCCTCCGGCGTCTTCTCGAGAACCAATTATTTGTCAAGGCGGAGAAGTGCGAATTCCACTCCGATACGGTTTCGTTCCTTGGCCACGTGATTTCTCCTCGGGGCATTGGACCGGACGATGCCAAGGTCAAGGCTGTCGCCACATGGCCCGTTCCCGACTCTCGTAAGGCGTTGCAGCGGTTCCTGGGATTCGCCAATTTCTACAGGCGTTTCATTGGGGGTTTCGGTCAAGTGGCCGCTCCGCTCACTGCATTGACCTCCACTAAGATCCCGTTTGCCTGGAATTCCCTTGCTCAGGTAGCCTTTGATAAACTCAAGTCCCGTTTTATCTCTGCTCCTGTACTATGTTTTCCAGACCCGGATCGCCAGTTCATTGTTGAGGTCGACGCATCCGACGTCGGGGTAGGCGCAGTCTTGTCCCAGCGTGCCAGTCATGATGAGAAGGTGCATCCCTGTGCCTTCTCCCATCGCCTCAGCCCTGCCGAACGGAACTACAATATCGGTAATAGAGAGTTGCTGGCGGTTCGGCTAGCGTTGGGGGAGTGGCGCCATTGGCTGGAAGGAGCTACGCAACCATTCTTGGTCTGGACGGACCACAAGAACCTAGAAAATGTCCGCTCAGCCAAGAGGTTGAATTCACGGCAGGCCCGCTGGGCACTATTTTTTGGCAGATTTCGCTTTACCCTGTCGTACCGGCCTGGCTCCAAGAATCTCAAGCCTGACGCTCTCTCCCGTCTGTTCGAGGAACCCGGCAGAGAGGATCCCGTCGACTCTATCCTTCCCCAGGAGGCGGTCGTCGGAGCTCTCACCTGGGACATCGAACGGCGAGTAGAGGAGGCCGGTCGCAGGGTACAAGTGCCAGGAAAGTGCCCAGTGGGTCGGTTGTTCGTGCCCGCTCCGCTACGTTCGGAGGTCCTTCAGTGGTGTCACTCCTCTAGGCTGGTGGGCCATCCAGGAATCAAGGGGACCCTGGCTTCCATACACCAGCGGTTTTGGTGGCCGTCGTTCACCAATGATGTCAGACAGTTCGTGTTGGCTTGCCCAGTCTGTGCGCAAAGTAAGACCACCCGTCGTCCATCCTCAGGTCTGCTCCGTCCCCTCCCCATCCCCTCCCGGCCATGGTCGCACATAGCCCTGGACTTTGTCACTGGCCTTCCCCCATCCAAAGGGTGCACTGTAATTCTTACGGTGGTGGACCGTTTCTCCAAGGCGGCCCATTTTATCCCGCTTCCTTCTGCCCGAGAGATGGCCCAACTGATGGTGGATCACGTCTTCCGTTTACACGGTCTACCGGTCGACGTCGTGTCCGATAGGGGTCCACAGTTTACCTCTCGGTTCTGGAAGGAGTTCTGTCGACAGATCGGGGCCTCAGCGAGTCTGTCTTCAGGTTTTCACCCTCAGACTAATGGACAATGTGAGCGAGCCAACCAGGATCTCGGTCAGAGACTCCGCTGTTTGACATCGAACAACCCCGGTTCCTGGAGCCAACAGCTCTCTTGGGTGGAATACGCCCATAACTCCCTTCCCGCCTCTGCCACAGGTATGTCCCCTTTCGAGTGTGCTCTTGGTTATCAACCACCTCTGTTTCCCTCCCAGGAACTCGATGCTGCGGTTCCCTCAGCTCTGGCATTCGTCCGGCGATGCCACCGGACCTGGACGAGGGCCAGAGAGGTTTTGGCCCAAACCAACCTGAGGACCAAGTCGGCGGCTGACCGCCACCGGATCTCTCCCCCTGCCTATGTGTGCGGTCAACGGGTATGGCTCTCTACCAAGGACCTGCCTCTCCGGACGCCTTCTCGTAAGCTGGCGCCGAGGTTCATTGGGCCATTCCGGATCGCCAAGGTGGTTAACCCGGTAGCAGTACGGCTCAAGCTTCCTCCTAGTCTTGGTCGAGTCCTGTATTTCATGTGTCCAGGGTCAAACCCGTCATCGTCTCCCACCTTAATCCGGCCAGTTCCCGACCCACCCCCCCTCCTCCTCGGTTGGTGGATGGCGTTCCCACTTACACCGTCAGGAAACTTCTTGAGGTCCGCCGCCGAGGTAGGGGCTTCCAGTATCTCGTGGACTGGGAAGGTTATGGCACAGAAGAAAGGTCGTGGGTTCCCTCGCGAGATGTGTTGGACCGGTCGTTGATCGTGGATTTCCACCGGAGACGAGGTGAGCCCCCTCCCTAAGCGCCTAGGTGCGCTGGTGGGGGGGGGTACTGTCATGATCTAGGTCTGGTTGGGGCATTTCTCTGCACATGGGTGTCTTTGTTATTGTTGAGCACGGGGTTAGTTTCCGCTGACCACGTGCTCAGTGTCTGCGTCATTTTCCCCCGCCCAGTGTTTCCCTAGGATCTCCCTACACGGGTTATTTTCCACTCCATACTCACACCCCTGCTGACAATTATCTCATCAAGCTCGTCCCGTAATTATCCCGCACCTGTTAGCCATCTCCCCTCGTTACATTCTTCCTATTTAATTCCCTCAGTGTTTCTCGTTCTTTGTCTGACCGTACCTTTTGTCTGCTCGGACCTGCCCTAGGTGTAGCTGCGGCTCACCTAATGAAGTTATAATATTCTGTCTATTCTGTCTAGTCACGTAAATAATCCACGAGTGTTTCTCAGGATTCTCACAAAGCACCACGTCTTTTCTTGGAGGACTATAGCTGTGATTCCCCTGCCATATCTGATTCCCTCGGGTGTAACAATCCAGCTGCTGTGGACACATTCCTCTCCGGCCTCCGCGGCCAGCCTCTGCTGACGAGGGTGTTTCCTCGTCCCAGTACCACCGAGATTCGGTTCTCCATTTCTCTGCCGCCGTGGACGGAGGCAAGCAGCTACGGGAGTTTGGTTCACACTATTGACTTTACACCTTAATAAAAGATTCTACCCCGCAATTGGGTCTCGTCCTTGTTTGGTCATGACAGGTTTCTATCTGTTTGAAAATTTAAAAACATACAAGCAAAACAAAATAAATATGATTGATCGATCTGTGCAAGAAACTAAACATTGTTTACAGATTAAAGGTAACAGTGTTGTAAACAATCTTCAGCACTTCACTGTAGTCTGGAGCGGAGTGCAGTGACATTCAGATGTTGTGAATGTGTGAAAAGTAAATTCCTGTATGCGAATGAAAATCTTGCTTTTAACGTAGGTTGCAGCATCCAGAATAAGTACAATTATATAACAATTTGCTGACTGGCTAAGAGCCTTTGCAGTTTGATTTCACTTTGTTATCACTCAAATCACTCGGCCTGAATCAGAAGCCACAAATAATCATTTGTTTTTGCCTGTATATGTTTTTGACCCAAGAAGATTGTAACCATTGATTTATATGTGTCACCAAGGAGCGCAGTTTCAGCTAAAAATCTTGTTTTACTAAGAAAAGTGTCAACAAGCCTGAGGAGTAAATTAACAGAATGTTTTTATGTTTGGGTGAACTATTAGTTTATGTTGGACCTTTGGAAAAGGACATGAGTCAGCATGCATGTGAATTTATTAAATTTGTTACTGTTTATCTTCAATAGATGTCCGATGATCGCAGCTCAATCCTTGACCTGCCAGTGGGGATTGTAATAGTTGAAAATGGGACAACTCTTCAGCCACTCAACTCTCTGCATTTGACTCCGTCTTCAATTGGAATGGTAAATGGTGATGGACAATGTACATGACCTTCCAAAAGCAATGTCCCTTCTGTTCCGACTTACTTACGCCCTACACCTGAATTACCCAAAATCGCAAACACACATTTGAATTTATTCAGCGTATGCTACTTTTTATGGGGCAGAAAGATACGCAGCCTAACCTACAGTCCTTGCAAATCAGCTGTTTGGTTAGAATAGAGAATCTCGCTCACTGAATAACTACTACAGTAAAACGGCTTTCATAAAAAAATCTCTTTTTACCTTTTTGGCTTTGGTAAAATAAACATTTTGGTTATTATAAAATAAAATGTAAAGTTTGAACCAAAGCAAAACTATAACTACAGAAAAGTAATAAAATTGGCTGTAACAAATTACAGTATTTTTTTTACGTTGGTTCCAAGTTTCCGAATATTTCATATTTTATTCTTATATAATGTTGACCATCTTTGTCTATTAAGTTTGAATATGTTAATTCTATAATTTAAATGAATGTTGTACCTGCCTGGCATAATAAATTGTTATTATTGATTATATCTGAATTCTGCAGAGTCTGTTATTACCAGTAGATTGAAAGGAGCCTGTTTTGTTACCGCAAAATCAATATGTCAGGATAGGATGCACTGGTTTTGATTTTAAACTACAAGTGGGGCATTACTAAAGCTCACATGAACCCCAATTCCACCTGTCACCTGCCTTAGCAAGTTGCATGATCGTGACTAAAATAACTATTGTTATGTTTCTGAGCTAGTATTAGGCGGCCAGACTTGATGATATTAGTTTACCCGGCAACCTCTGACTAAAGATCAGAACTGACAGTTTTGTGATCTTGAGATCCACGAACATGGCCGGCGTGAGACTCTGTGCGACTGCAGGTCCCAAACGAAAGGATAACTATATATATATCAAGTTTGAAGATTTACAGATAAAATTTACTATGATCAACAGATACTTTTGAAATGTCATATAACTTAATTGATATTATAATAAAATTGGAGTCAGATCGGTCTTAACCACAGAGGCATGTAAATTGAACCAAATTGTAACAGTTTTTAAATAACTTCATGTAGAAATCACTGAGGAGAAGAAGAACATAAGATCCCTTCTCCCACAACATTGGATTCCGTCGTTGGGCCAGTGGGCGGTCTTTTACAATATAAACGCGCGAAAGGCTGCTGGCCCAGATGGCATCCCTGGTCGCGTACTCAGGGCATGTGCGGAGCAGCTCGCTGGGGTCTTCACGGATATCTTCAACCTGTCCCTCGCCCAAGCAGTGGTTCCAGCATGTTTCAAGTCCACCTCCATTGTGCCCATCCCGAAAAATTCCAGCCCGACATGCCTGAACGACTACCGCCCTGTAGCACTCACACCCATTGTTATGAAGTGCTTTGAGCGGCTGGTCCTGTCACAACTAAAAGACTCTTTACCATCCACACTGGACCCATACCAATTTGCCTACCGTAGCAATAGGAGCACAGATGATGCGGTGTCCATGGCGCTGCACTCCGTGATCACACATCTGGACAATAAGGACACTTATGCACGCATGCTGTTTGTAGACTTCAGCTCTGCATTCAATACCGTTATCTCTTCCAAGCTAATCATCAAACTTGGAAACCTAAGCATTAACAACTCAACCTGCAACTGGATTATGGATTTCTTGACGAACAGGCCTCAGCTTGTCAGGTCAGGCAACATCTGCTCCACCACCATCACCCTCAACACTGGTGTACCACAGGGCTGCGTACTGAGCCCCTTTCTCTACTCCCTTTTCACACTCGACTGCAGGCCTGTGAATGGAACTAACTCCTTCATCAAGTTTGCAGACGATACAACAGTGATTGGACTCATCAGCAACAACGATGAGACTGCTTACAGGGAGGAGGTACGGCACCTGGCCACATGGTGCTCAAACAACAACCTGCTCCTTAACACCTCCAAGACAAAGGAGATCATCGTGGACTTTAGGAAGGCGAAAGGAGGCACACACGACCCCATCCACATTAATGGGATGGCTGTTGAACGTGTTTTCCAGTTTTAAGTTCCTAGGGACCCATATTTCGGAGGACCTGTCCTGGACCACCAACACCTCATGCCTGGTCAAGAAGGCTCACCAGCGTCTCTTCTTTCTGAGGACACTGAAGAAGAACCAACTGTCTTCATCTATCCTGATGAACTTCTATCGCTGCACGATAGAGAGCATCCTGACCAACTGTGTCACAGTCTGGTACGGGAACTGTTCTGTTGCTGAGCGCAAGGCACTGCAACGGGTGGTGTGAAAACAGCCCAGCGCATCACAGGGACTACACTCCCTTCCATTGAGGACATCCAAAAGAAACGCTGTCTGCGCGTCGAGCTCGCAGCATTCTCAAGGACTCCTCTCACCCCGCTCATAGACTGTTTACTCTCCTGCCTTCCGGTAGACGCTTCAGGTGCCTCCGGACAAGAACCAGCAGACTAGGAAACAGCTTTTTTCCCAGAGCTGTTTCATTATTGAACTCTGCCCCCCACTGATTCACTACCCCTCATAACTTTAACTTAATGCTGCTATTACATTGCTTACATTGCAATACAGGGCTGCCATGCATGACTGAACTGTACACACCAGTACTTCATGTATCTGCTCTACCGGACTGTTTACACACACATAGCATCATTTGCACTCTATACTGCTCACTTGCACACCAGGAATATTATACTGAATGCTCATTTGCACTAATGGACTACTCTCAACTGCATTACCTTCTACTGCACTGTAACTTCAATAACTGCACTAACTTATCCACTGCACTGTAACTTCAATAACTGCATTAACTCATCTACTGAACTATAACTTCAATAACTGCATTAACTCATCTACTGCACTGTAACTTCAATAACTGCATTAACTCATCTACTGCACTGTAACTTCAATATCTGCATTAACTCATCTACCGCACTGTAACTCTATTAACTGCATCTACTCATCTACTGCACCATAACTTCAATAACTGCATTACCTCATATACTGCACCGTACCTTTAATAACTGCATTAACTTTCTATTGCACTGCAACTTTAATAGCTAATGTCTATAATTAATGCACACTTAAGTCACTTGCACTATTGTATAGTCTAAATTGTTATCTGTTCATAACCACCTGTACATTAATGTTCACAGTATATATCCTTCTGTATATATTGTCCATAGTACATACCGACTGTCATATTGTCATAGAACATTCCTTCTGTAAAGTATTTTCATAATAGTCTCATAATAGTTTTTATGCCCATTGTAAAGTATTTCCCTAATATTGTATTCTGTATTTATTCACACTGTATATCCTGCACTTGCTAATTGCACTTCTGGTTAGACCTAAACTACATTTCGTTACACTGTACTTGTATATGTGTAATGACAATAAAGTTGAATCTAATCTTATCTAATATAAAATAAAACATGTACTTTTAAACCAAAGCAAAACTTGAGAAAAAGTAATAAAATTGGCTGTTACAAATTACAGTATTTTTCTTTTATTTGGTCCACAGTTTAAGTCATTTATTTAAGTTGGTCCAAAGTTTCATTACTTTCAGTGTAATATATTAAAGTAAATTGAACTGATTTACATGGGTAGTATTTACTAACCCTTAAGAATATTTTTTTACAGTGTCACTTAAAAAAACAGACACTCATTGATGACCGATTCACTGTTAATGTTATAATTGGCCTTAAGCTGTGTGATTTATGTAAAAAGCATTTTGATTCATAGACAATAGAGTTACAATTATTTGGTAATATATAATAAAATACTATTTTTGGGAGTTGAAATAACTTCTTCCAATGAAAAGGACATACAGAAAAAAGGAATACAATCTACCTCATAACAATAGATAGGATTTACTTAATATTTTGAGGACAATGATCAGTCTTTTAATGATAGACTACCTAATGGCTTAGAATTATTTCTTATTTTTCTGAACATTTACAATTTTATCCAAAGCGACTTGCATTGCATTATCCTATACATTTATTTGTTTATTTTATTAGTGCCATGCTCTTACCACTGAGCAACAGGAAAGCTCTTAACAGATAATAATAATTTGATTTATCCTTTCAAATATCATACGATTAGTTACAATATCAAAATAGATTGCAGGCTTAAATATATTTAAATAAAATTTTCCGAACAGTCTTCCTTGTTGGGATTCCTTTTCTCAGTAGCATCTTTACGACTGAGTTTTGGAGAAAAAACATGTCCATTTGGCTGCAGTCTCCATCTCACTCTTGTGTTCTTTTCAATCCCATGATCCTTTAGTTTCTGCTGAATCTTAATAAAGTGACACCAAAACATAAATTGTATTGGTTTACTGTACTGGACGAAAGACAGATTTAGTTTCAACACAAATAGTGTAACACCTACCAACTGTAACATGGCCTCCTTCACTGCAGGATCATTTACATTCTGACCAGTTTTCACCTCCAGTCTCACAATCTGCATCTTACTACCTGTTAGAACATCTCAAGTTGTGAGAATTGGCTGCTGAGAATTTTTGAAAAACAACTTACAACTACTTAGTGACAATTGTGTTTCTTTAAAAAAGCTCTAATTAAGCAAACATTGTAAACCTTACAGGCTTTTTTACACCATACTGACAACATATGATAACAGACGCACATGCAGCACATTATAAAAACATATTTTCCATGTTATTTTAAGTTTTTGTCCACACCAGCCTCGATGTTGATACGCAACAACAACAAGCTTAAATAGATAGTATATTATGTCAAATGTAACTCCATCCATCCATCCATCCATCTTCTACCGCTTATCCGGGGCGGGTCGCGGGGGCAGCAGTCTAAGCAGGGACGCCCAGACTTCCCTCTCCTAGACACTTCCTCCAGCTCTTCCGGGGGACACCGAGGCATTCCCAGGCCAGCCGGGAGACATAGTCCCTCCAGCGTGTCCTAGGTCTTCCCCGGGGTCTCCTCCCGGTGGGACATGCCGGAACACCTTCCCAGGAAGGCGTCCAGGGGGCATCCGGAAAAGATGCCCGAGCCACCTCAGCTGGCCCCTCTCGATGTGGAGGAGCAGCGGATCTACTCTGAGCTCCTCCCGAGTGACCGAGCTTCTCACCCTATCTCTAAGGGATCGCCCAGCCACCCTGCGGAGAAAGCTCATTTCGGCCGCCTGTATCCGGGATCTTGTCCTTTCGGTCATGACCCACAGCTCATGACCATAGGTGAGAGTAGGAACGTAGATTGACCGGTAAATCGAGAGCTTCGCCTTGCGGCTCAGCTCCTTCTTCACCACGACAGACCGGTACAGCGACCGCATTACTGCAGAAGCTGCACCGATCCGTCTGTCAATCTCCCGTTCCATCCTTCCCTCACTCGTGAACAAGACCCCCAGATACTTGAACTCCTCCACTTGAGGAAGGAACTCTCCACCTACCTGAAGTGAGCAAGCCACCCTTTTCCGACTGAGAACCATGGCCTCAGACTTGGAGGTGCTGATTCTCATCCCAGCCGCTTCACACTCGGCTGCAAACCGTCCCAGTGCATGCTGAAGGTCCTGGTCTGATGGGGCCAGCACGACGACATCATCCGCAAAGAGCAGAGATGATATCGTGTGGTCCCCAAACCCGACGCCCTCCGGCCCCTGGCTGCGCCTAGAAATTCTGTCCATAAAAATTATGAACAGAACCGGACAAAGGGCAGCCCTGCCGGAGTCCAACATGCACGGAAACAAGTCTGACTTACTGCCGGCAATGCGAACCAAGCTCCTGCTCCGGTCGTACAGGGACCGGATAGCCCTTAGCAAAGGGTCCCGAATCCCATACTCCCGGAGCACCCTCCACAAGATGCCGCGAGGGACACAGTCGAATGCCTTCTCCAAATCCACAAAACACATGTGGATTGGTTGGGCAAACTCCCATGAACCCTCCAGCACCCTGGAGAGGGTATAGAGCTGGTCCAGTGTTCCACGACCGGGACGGAAACCACACTGTTCCTCCTGAATCCGAGGTTCAACCATCGGCCGGATTCTCCCTCTCCAGTACCCTGGCATAGACTTTCCCGGGAGGCTGAGAAGTGTGATCCCCGATAGTTGGAGCACACCCTCCGGTCCCCCTTCTTAAAAAGAGGGACCACCACCCCGGTCTGCCAGTCCAAGGGCACTGTCCCCGACCGCCACGCGATGCTGCAGAGGCGTGTCAGCCAAGACAGCCCCACAACATCCAGAGACTTGAGGTACTCAGGGCGGATCTCGTCCACCCCCGGTGCCCTGCCACCGAGGAGTTTCTTGACTACCTCGGTGACTTCAGCCCGGGTGATGGGCGAGTCCGCCTCCGAGCCTCGGCCTCTGCTTCCTCAATGGAAGACGTGACGGCGGGATTGAGGAGATCCTCAAAGTATTCCTTCCACCGCCCGATGATATCCCCGGTCGAGGTCAACAGCCGCCCCCCTCCACTGTAAACAGCATTGGTAGGGCACTGCTTACCCCTCCTGAGGCGCCGGACGGTTTGCCAGAATCTCTTCGAGGCCGACCGATAGTCCTTCTCCATGGCCTCCCCGAACTCCTCCAGGCCCGAGTTTTTGCCTCCCCAACCACCCGGGCTGCAGTCCGCTTGGCCTGTCGGTACCTGTCAGCTGCCTCGGGAGTCCCACAAGCCAGCCAGGCCTGATAGGACTCCTTCTTCAGCTTGACGGCATCCCTTACTTCCGGTGTCCACCACCGGGTTCGGGGATTGCCGCCTCGACAGGCACCGGAGACCTTACGGCCACAGCTCCGAGTGGCCGCGTTGACAATGGAGGTGGAGAAACATGGTCCATTCGGACTCAATATCTCCAGACTCCCTCGGGATCTGGTCGAAGCTCTGCCGGAGGTGGAAGTTGAAGATCTCTCTGACAGGCGATTCGGCCAAACGTTCCCAACAGACCCTCACAGTACGTTTGGGTCTGCCGAGTCTCCAGCTTCCTCCCCCGCCATCGGATCCAACTCACCACCAGGTGGTGATCAGTTGACAGCTCCGCCCCTCTCTTCACCCGAGTGTCCAAGACATACGGCCGTAGGTCAGATGAAACAACTACAAAGTCGATCATCGACTCCGGCCAAGGGTGTCCTGGTGCCATGTGCACTGATGGACACCCTTATGCTTGAACATGGTGTTCGTTATGGCCAAACTGTAACTAGCAGAAGTCCAATAACAGAACCACTCGGGTTCAGATCAGGGGGGCCGTTCCTCCCAATCACGCCCCTCAGGTGTCACTGTTGTTGCCCACGTGGGCGTTGAAGTCCCCCAGCAGAACGACGGAGTCCCAGTCGGGGCGCTTTCCAGCACCCCTCCAAGAGTCTCCAAGAAGGCCGGGTACTCTACACTGCCATTTGGCCCATAGGCGCAAACGACAGTGAGAGACCTATCCCCGACCCGAAGGCGCAGGGAAGCGACCCTCTCGTTCACCGGGGTAAACTCCAACACATGGCGGCTGAGCTGGGGGCTATAAGCAAACCACACCAGCCCGCCGCCCTCTCACCATGGGCAACTCCAGAGTGGTGAATAGTCCATCCTCCCTCGAGGAGAGTGGTTCCAGAGCCCAAGCTGTGCGTAGAGGTGATCCCGACTATTTCTAGTCGGAATCTCTGAACCTCACGCACAATCTCAGGCTCCTTCCCCGTCAGAGAGGTGACGTTCCATGTCCCTAGAGCTAGATTCCGCGTCCAGGGATCGGGTTGTCGAGGCCCCGCTTCGACTGCCGCCGATCCACTTTGCACCGGCCCCTTACGGTCCCTCCTGCAGGTGGTGGGTCCACGGGAGGGTGGCCCCACGTCGCTCCTTCGGGCTGTGCCCGGCCGGACCCCATGGGGGGAGGCCCGGCCACCAGACGCTCGCATACGAGCCCCAACCCCGGGCCTGGCTCAGGGTGGGGCCCCGGCTGCCATACCGGGCGACGTCACGGTCCTCCAATTAGTTGTCATCATAAGGGTTTTTTGAACCGCTCTTAGTCTGACCCGTCGCCTAGGACCTGTTTGCCTTGGGAGACCCTACCAGGGGCATATAGCCCCAGACAACATAGCTCCTAGGGTCTTTCGGGTGCTCAAACCCCTCCACCACGGTAAGGTGGCAGTTCAAATGTAACTGTTGAACTTAATCTTTTTAAGTACATTTTTTAGCCTTTCTTTTCTTCTGAAGTTGAAGTACTTCTTTATTAGTAAGGGGTTGGATCAGTTAGGTGTCAAACTCACTTGGTGGTGCAGGTGGTGGGAGATGAAGGAGGTGGTGCAACACACTTGTAAGACACATTCAGGTATTTGTAAATTCCTTTACAGGGTTCATGGAAAACTGTATTGTCCACGGCAATGGCACAATTGTTTTTTCCATCACATCTGTGACAATGAATATAAAGAATAACAAAAGTATAAAAAATCTTTTTAATCTCATAGCTCTGTAATGACATTTACTCGTCTTACTGAATGGCCATCACACTCAGTGATGTAGTATCAGCACTGATCATTTGAGAGAGATTTTTCCAGCATTCCAGTCGAGCAGGTCGTTCGGTCTGTACGCCCAATTGGCTGAAAGGACTTGAATGATTCCCTGACTGTTGATGAAAGATACATTATTTGTAATTAAATATTATATTTTTTACTTTCCAACTGGTTTTATGGTACAAGCAAATGCATGAAACCCAAAAACACAGAGAACTCACCACAGCTGAGATGGGCAGCCATGGATTCACAGGTCATCAGAACTCTGATGGGGCACCTTCAATTAGAATAAGACATGTCAAACTAGATAGGTACATTTTCTGAAGAAAATCTGGGTGATGATTTCGTGGCAAACCACGAACAACAACATTCCCTGCAGTTACCTACAGATACCTTTAACAAATTCAGGGCATTGTATAGGCACATTTTTAGGCTAAAATCATGTTTAAACATTTCAATTTTATGATTAACCATAATGTTAACATGTATTAGCGTGATCTTAACATGATATGCTTGTTAATAACATGTAGAGCTTCGATCGGTTCCAAAAAATGAAGCCCGGCCCGGCCCGACACATTAACTGTAATCATTAGCCCGAGCCCAATTTAAACCCGACAATTTTTTAATACGTGGGGCGTAATAACTGACGTTCTCAACTACTATTCCGGGTTGTTTGAACTACAGAAATCTGTTTGGAATCATCTTAATGAATAATGCAACAATGACGAAGCATGTAAACTGCGTTGTTTGTTTATTCATAATGGAATCGATCGCAAATGGATCCGAATAAAGAAACGTAAAAATGTTGTCACTGCCCACGACATGTTTGAAATGATTCCATACCTCCGATCTTCCTCCAAACTTGCTCAAAGTTAATTCTACGGTTTTTCGTTTTTTCTTTATATGTTCAAGCTCCATGTTGCACTTAAGCTAGGCCACACAACACTCAAAAAAATGACTCATTGGTTTAACATGATTCAATCATGGACATTGGTTCCACATAGATGAATCAAGTAAACTCAACATGAAATTAACAAGTAGAGAGAACATGTGTGAAACAAGTAAACTCAACATGAACTTAACATATATAGAGAAACATGAATGAAACATGTGAACTCAACATGAACTTAACGTGTCTTAACTCCTAAAACAGATGTCACAAAAACTCTTTAAAATGCCACCACAACAGAAAACTAAACTCTTATACCCTGATAGCAAGCAAACAGTAAATCAATGTTAAAAATGATTAATGGCTTGAATCAAAATCACTTTTGCACCCGCAATTAATGATGAAAAAATGAAATTTCA